>CM076577.1:848148680-848715966 GCA_034641835.2 Pinus albicaulis | reverse complement strand
TTCATGGCCAACATAAAATTATTGATATGTTCTTCAACAAGAAGACCATCATCTTGATTATATTTAGGTTGCCATTTTTCTGGATGATCTGGAAGGGCATTTGGATTTTCAATCAATACAGCACCGGGATTAGTCCAAGGCTGATTATCCATAATTGGATTTGAATTTTGTGAAGATATAGAAGCAGATCTAGGAGTAGGGGGAATGGATGTATAACTTACAACTGGAACAATACTACTTGTGATCATACTGATTGTTTCAGTAGAAGAAATGAAAGAATAGGAAGATGAAGATTAAGTAAGAGGATGTGAGGAAGTAAGTGAAGGGAAAGATGACATGACTTCACTTGTATTAGACTTAGATCTGGATATAAAAACTTTTTTGCGATGTAATTCTATTGGGAACTTGAAAGGAGGAATTCCAAGTTTCTCACTTTTGGATCGACTTAATATATCAGTTTCTTTAGATAGGGAAGTAATGATTTCTTCAAAAGATTTGAGATTAACATGCTTTTCAGAAGAAATAGATATTCCTTCTAATTTCTAAATTAAAGACTGAAGTTCGAGATTAAATTTTGAAGTAGATGATTGTTGAGATATTTCAGGGGATGAGGGGAAGGTTTCTATAATTTTTTATTTTTGAGTTGGTGATTTAGAGTTTTATCGAGAAGTTGTAGGATGTTTTTGGGGAGATCGACTCTTATGAGGGCTTCTAGTTTGAGGTTTAGATTTGTATGCCATTCACAGTCACGCCCTCCTTCTAGCGCCAAAAATGTTGATGCCTCAGAAATCTGTGGCAACAACAAGGGGTATAACCACTCGGTCCAGACCTTAAAGTAGCTCCTTTTTCGTTTGGGATAGTGGCTTCAGCTACGGGTAATGGGACTAGTATCCCAGTTTTGGGTTTTATATGATTTTTGGGTTTCTTTCAAATGATTTGCAAGGAGAATAAGTAAAAACTAAGACAACTTTATTCTAAGATGCAAAACTTTGAATTAAATCTGATGTAATCTAACTTGGGATAATGTTGATTTTATGCGATCTAAAATGATGTCTATTCAGTCTATGATGATTTAGATCAATCACAGACTTAATAGAATTAATACTTTTGTAAGATAATCCTTTTGATAAAATAGTTAATCAAAGGAAGATGTAAAACATATCACATATATTCTGATGGTCATATATAAAAAAAAATCAATTTCTATTCTGATATCATACAATATGCAACTGACACTTCAAACAAAAATAATTGATTTCGTACACAATTCATAAAAAGGTAGATTTATAACTAATTTTAAAACAAAGTTTAGCATACACGATAATAGTACCAGATGTGTGTTGTCTTGCTCATCTGACCAGTGATAATAGGCGACAATCAATCTTCTATCAATAAGTCATTTAAAGAATACAATAGTGCATCAACAGTGATCAACTAAGATGATATATAATTGAAAAGACCATGTTCCATTATTTTATCAAGACATCCAAAAACATATAGTAATGCATTCTTTGTAAATGATCTTAATAAAAATCCTGGACCCTTCTCTAAGTGCATGAGAAGGGTTTAAATACTAAATTAACTACTTACAAAAATAGATTGTACAAAATATCTTATGAGGAGGTTTGAAACAACCTTCCTCATTCCTAGTATCTAATTGCTAAATTTGAAATTGCCAAAATAAATTAACTCATGATCATGCTTGATGATAGGCTAGTGCCATCTCTGCTTTTATCACTACAAGGAAAAGACCCTCTGGCAGATGTTTTTGAGGAACCATAAAGAAAAATACCCCATACATCAATTTCTAGCGGAGGTTACTAGAGGAGGTTGGTGGGCAGAGGGTTTTGTGGATGTTTTCCTATCGATGCTCTTATCATTAAAAATCACCCCGTGCTCTCAAAAAAATAACGCACCGGTGTGGCCCAAATCATTGGCACACCAGACACCGTGCACTCTGTACACACATGCCCGGTGCGTCATAATATAATAGAGCACCGATGCCTCACAACCCGTCTGTACCGATGCATTATAAAACACAACGCCAACATCGAAACCACGCAGTGCGGTAGACAGAAACTGCACTGCTGCATCATAAAAAACGTGCCAAAACACAAACCGAATGGTGTTTTTGCAGCAAAGAGTATCGATGCACCTATAAATAATGCACACCGGTAAAGGGTTAAATTAAATGAAAAAAAAAATGGATTTTTCAGTTTTCCAGTGCTCTTGAGCTATCAATTACCAGTACACACGATACCATAGAACGCATCGGTGCACACCAAACATTGGCACACCGAACAACGTGCGCAAAGTACACACTGCCGGGGCATCCAATTACTATAACACAGCGGGCGTCAATACTCTTCCACGCCGGTGCATCATAAAACAACGGGCCAAAACAGAAACAAACTGGTGCATTCTTCTCTAAGAGCACCGGTGCTCCAGAAACAACACGCACTGGAATAGTGTTATATATATAAAAAAAAAATTAAGGCCAAAAAACCGGTGCTTTGTGACTATTACGCACCGGTGCTTTACCATTATGCCACCCTGGTGCATCATAAAATTTTCGCGCCGAAACTGAAACATCCCGGTGCACAGTTAGGGCAATGCCCCGGGGCGTTATAAACAACGCACCAAAATTGATACTGCCTGGTGCGGTTTTCCTAACCGCATCGGTGCGCTTATAAAACCCTGCGCACTGGAACAGGGTTAATAAAAAAAAATTACGACTAAAAAACTTCATTATTCACTTTCCTCAGTGCTCCAGAGCTCTCAAGCCCTAATGCTATTTTCTTATTTCAGAGTTGCCCTGCCATCGGTGCTCTCATTGCACCCATTGCACGCACTGCTGCTCTGCATTGCCAACCAATCTGTAGCTTGCATTTTGAAAAACAGTGGCCAAATTTTATTTTCCAAATTTTACAGCCAATATGCCTCCTCAACCGCGAAATGTACAGGTATTTTTCTAGTTTTTCTATAATTAAGCCTTTTACCAGATTAGATATTTAAATAAACCTAAAAATAACCATTAAAAAAAAAAAATTTCGTGTGGTGCGCTCGATCTGTTTGGCTCACACCGGTCATGGTGTTACCTGTAAAATTTACAGGCAGCACCGCTACCAGTGCTAACGGTAACCGCACCGTTTCCGGGGCGGTTTTGGAAGGCGCCCCAAATAATTTAAATTAAAAATAAAAAAATAAAAAGGCGGTGCACTCATTTATCTAGGCACACTGTGCACAACACGAAATCAGCGTTGCATGTGGACCGTATTTTCCTTTGCCATGTCGCCGCACCACATTTTGCATTCTGAGAGGATCAACGATGCGGTCGGGTAAAAGACCGCACCGTCAACTATGTCATTGTCATGAACTCGGTGCGCTGACACGACTATATGCACCAGGGCATGTATTTCAGTCAACGCACCGCTATTCTAATTTATAAACAGTCCATGGTGCTTGAAAAATAGACATTGGGACCGAAGCCGGTGCGGTCAGATTCTTTAGCGGCACCGAGGATGGTGCGCTAAAATATTATAACGCACCGGCATCGGTGCGTGACTGTTTTTATGGAGCACCGAATTTTTTGTGTGTGTTTTTTTCAGAAAAAAATTATATATGTATATTTATAAGTACATTTTTGTTTTAGTAAAAAAAAATATTTAATATGGCAATGATTCAGAAAGAACAGAAGCAACAACAGCAACAACAAGCAAAATAGTATGACATGATTCACCAATGGGAGGCGAGAGAGAGGGAGAGAGATGAATGCCCTCACCCTATTACTGCAAATACCTAGGAGATCCTTAAGCAGGTAGGCCTCCTCAAGTTCTATGAGGAGGCTATTTCCAGCCTAAAGGCCCATAGTGTGCTTTTGAGACATATTATCAGCAGGTGGAATGCCCACCAACAGGCTTTTCAGGTTGGTTCTGACATGTGGTACACACCCACTGAGGAAGACATTTATTTTATTACAAGACTATCGAGGAGAGGGGTGGATTTTCCCTCATTCCGAGACGTGCCACCTGGTTGTGTAGCAGGGAATCAACTAGTTTACTCCCAGAGATACATTGGAGCACATGTATTGTCTCCTTCAGATTTTCAGGTACCTGGAGGTCAGTTACGTATAAGTGCAGTGCCTCTCTATTATCGCTTCGTTCATTACGCACAACACCAGTGACGGGCAACACATTAGTTGCTCGCTTTTATATTACGTTAATTCTTTAGTACAACAGCCACGACTTGTCAGGTGGTCTGCCATTTTTTTGCGACAGTTTTGTACGGCCTTAGATAGATGTCGTGTTCATGCACAAGGGAGGGTCAACTTCCCTTTTGCTTCAGAGCTTTTTTGTTTATTTTTTGAGCGGTTTCCAGAGATGAGACCGAGTTTTGTTCGACAGCCTTGTAGGCTGATGTTACAAGCCCGGATGCGCATGTGGGGGCAGATGATGCCCAAGAGGGGAGACACTATGTTTCCAGTGAGGATATCACATGATTCGCTGGACTTACTAGCCAGCGTTGGTGGGCTGCATCCCTTCATTATGGTCCCGTGTCCTTATGCTGGACTAGATTGGCGAGGGTGTCCCAACATCTTCTTCACTCCTGATGATCAGCCAGATGATAGAGGTAATATTAATGTTTTATTTATATTTATTATAACATGTTCTTTAACTTGTTTTTATTAAATTATGTAATGAAATTGTCTAATTATTGTTGTGTACTTGTATATATTTTGCAGACATTAGGTCTTTTGATGGCGATGAGATGCCGAATCCACCACATGATCTAGGTGTCGATCCTGATGATTTTGATCAGGAGATGGTTGATGCGCCAAATAATCGGGATTATCCTCATGCACCTCATGGTGCACCGGTACCGCCTTTTTCTAGGCATGGTCGACCAGAGACCAGATACCGGATGGAGTTGGGCAGCCAACTCTGTGGACTGATTTCAGATGCGGGCATCAGGCCTGCTCATTACATAGATATACAGGGTGATGATAGATTGATACAAATGTGGAGAGGCATGTCGCGTGACATGTACGGCCTGATCCGACATGTCATAGGAGCTATGACAGCTATTACTCGATTGAGGAGGATTGTCCATAGCTATAGGCATAGTCGAGTTGTGGCACGTGATGGACAATCTGCCAGTAGCCACTCAGATGCATCTCATGATTGTTCACCTCGCGGCACACCTGATGATCAGCATGAGGCTCCACTGCCAGCATCTAACACTAATCATCATGGAGATGAGGTTGGACCATCGGCCACATCCAGTCAGCAGCCTGCAGCATCCACCATGAGTACTAGTCACGATCATCATGAGCAGACTGGACCATCGACTGCCAAGGCTGCAGTACTATTGACTGAGCAAGCCGCCTCCACTACTACTACACCTCATATTGATCATGTTGTACTACCACCAGCGGATGCATCCATCAATACTAGTGATCATCATGATCATGAGCAGGCTAGTCGATCATCAACTATCGAGGCTGCACCTAGTGTTACTGAGCAGGCCGCATCCACTTCTACTAGTGTTATTCATGATGTTGTTATACTACCACCAGAGCTTGATCCATGACATGATTTATATTACAGTTGTATATTTTTAACATTATTCAGTTTTATATATATATATATATATATATATGGTCCATGTATTTTATGTTATTTTATGTTCATGTTGCAGTTGTACTTAATTTTCATGTTGATGATCATCATGATGTGGCGCATATTGTTAGTCATGTTAGATATGTTCATTTAATGTTTAGCTTGTAGATAGATGTGTATATGTGATAGGTGCATGAGTTATTTGACATTATATTGAGATGTATATTTGATGTTTGTGTTGTGATGATGTTAATATATAATGTTAATTTGATGTTAATTGAATGTGTTTATTAGTCGAATATGATGTTTGTACAATGGTTATCATGATCATGATGATGTTTATTAATTAATTTAATATTATTAAATGACCATGATATTTATTAAATATTATGTCGTGAATGTAATTGTAATTTAAATTTTAATTATACGTAAATTTGTAAAATTGTATTTGTATTTGTACTAATTGTAATTTTAAGTGTAATTGAATGTAAAATATTTATTAATGTAACATTTTAATTGTAACTATAATATTTAATTTATTGTGAAATGATTGTAATTGCATATATGAAAAATTGTAAAATTCTAATTCCAATTCTATTGTATGTAAATTTCACAAATTGTAATTGTAATTTTAATTGAATTGTATGTAGAATATTTGTAAAATTGTAATTGTAATTGTAAATGTAATTGTATTTGTAACTGTAATTTTAATTGAATTGCTTGTAAAATATTTGTAAAATTGTAATTGTAATTGTAAATGCGATTATATGTAAAATTGTAAATGTAATTGTATGTAAAATTAAAATTGTAATTGTAATTCTAATCGTAATTCATGTATGTGAAATTAATGTAAAATTGTAATTGTAATTTTAATTAATGTAATTGTATGTAAAATATTTATTTGTAAAATTTTAATTCTATTAATGTGAAATGATTTTATTAAAATATTAAAATTTGTAAATTTGCAAATAATTGTAAAATAACAAATCTAGAATAATACGAATTTTTGTAACATAAAGTTTAGAAAAAAATGAAAATAAATTCATGTACTTTATAATTATCATTATTTTATTATGATCTTACATATATAAAGTTTAGAAAATAATGAAAATAAATTCATGTACTTTATAATTATCATTATTTTTTATGATCTTACATACAAAAAAAAAAAAAAAAACTTTAAAAAGTCCGGTGCGTAGTATTAATAAAACGCACCGGTGCGTCACATTTACGCACACCAGAAACGAATAAACGCAAATAAAAAAACGCAACTCTATTTTGTTTAAGTTAAAAAAAAATGGCAATTTGAAAAATGGGCATCAAAATATTTTCGAAAATCTAATTTTATAAAATAATTCTTTAAATACTAAAGACTTTTCATTATTTCACTATTTTTGCTAAAATATTTCAGTCAAATTTTTGCAGGAAACAGACTTGGAGCAAGAGAGCAAGAGGGCACTGTGGATGGCGAAATACGTTCCAACAGAAGTATTCAGACAATCAGAAACCAAAACTCTGGTGATTCAAGTCCTTTATCATAGAATTTTAAACCATTTCGTGATTAAATTTAATTCTTTTTTTTTTACTTTTTTCTGCAGTTTTTTTATTTTTTCCTGCAGTTTTATCCATTTTTACCCTGAACCCTTTATTTGTTTGTTTTTTCCCTTTCTTCTCCATGTTTCTGTGATTTCAAAATTAGGGTTTTTCATTTTAGATTGACGTCCAACCCACGGGATGACTTGCATAGTCGGATCCCAATCCATTCGGCAATTGCATGAATTTTTGAAAAAATGGATTTTTCTTTGTCGGTGCGCCCTACGTACTCCACCACACTGGTGCTTTGTATTATTACAGCACATCGCGCAAGTTCTATGTCGTAAAAAATTGAAAACATTTTTTTAAATATGTGTGCCAGATCTGAAATAGGGCACTGGTGCTCTCTTTAACTAGGAAAGCACTGTACTGTGTATTACATCGTTTTTGCGGTGCGTTTATAATACCCCACGCACCGTTAGGTTTATTACACTATTTTTGCGGTGCATTTATAATACTGAACGCACCGTATGGCGTATTATACTGTTTGGCGGTGCGTTGTTAATATATCCACGCACCGGCAGCGGTGCGGATTTCATGAAAGGCGCACCGGTCTCTCGAGATTTATTTTCTAACTAAAAATTTGAGAATTTATTTATAAATATATTAATGAATGATATGCTACAGGTTTCAGATTGATAAATAAATCACTGACAAGATATCAAGTAAAAAAAATATTGTTAACACATCAAGAAAAGCAAAAAAGGAAAGTTCTTTGTAAATTCTTTATAAAAAATATTATTTTTGAACTATATGTAACTTTAGCTAATATGTATGTTTACTGTGTATCATGCAGAGCCAAAAAATGACGAAGCTTGATATGATTATTTTTTATCTACGACCAAAAGAGCGTAAAAGTTTAATGGAAAAATTGCAAAAAGATGAATCAGGTGAATGAAACAATACTATCGATCTAATATGAGTTTCTTTTTTTAATTATCATTAATAATATACTTAAAATTATTAGATAACATGTGTCAAACACTCTACTAATTCACATATGTTTAATGTTCTACAGGGACCAACAACTCAGAAAAGGAATGTTGTTCTAAGAAAAGAAAAAAAATAGAACATGCAAATGAAAATGAATTGCTCCTTGGCTCATCTGAAGTGGTGCTGGAAGTTAACGAAAGGGGGAAAAACTTTTACAAAAGTTTGAGGGATCTAGTGGAACGAATAGAACAACGTGCTTCAAATGTAATATGTAATCATTGAATTTTTCAATCATTAGGTACAATAAATAAACAATTTAGCATTAAATATTAATTTTCAAGAATTTTCTTGCAGAAAATAAAATAAAATGGAACCCATTCAGCACATAAAACAAGACGACAAGGAAGAAAATTGTTGATCTCTAAGTTTGTGAGTAATTGTTACTTCCTTATAACAACTTAACTAGATTTCATTTTTGTATTTTTTAAGTTGTTTTACAAAAATCATCATTGAATGTCTTCAAACAGGTGTTAACATACAAAGAAGAATCATCAGACGAATTGATTGAAATTGGGATAAATATGGGTTGTGAGTATATGTTGGCATATCAGAATTTAATTGTGGAATTTGTAAGCATCTATCGATCTTGTTTTAATTAGCTCTGTCTATAATTAATAGAACAAAAGCATCTTTTATATTAAATATATGATTTGTTATGGGGTATAAAACTTGCAGGAAACAAAGTATGGAACTGCGCTAACAGATGAAATTTTGAAAGATGGCATGGTACATGGCTTTGAAAGAATGTGTATAGTTTATGAGTCAATTGTTGCTATGTTACGTAATTTTTCTTTTCGATTTACATTGATGTATATTATTTAATATTGTAATTTTCATTATTCTCAGCAATGTATATACACTCATTTCAGTTTATTTTTATGTTTGTAGATGGAAAATGAAGAAGAAGAAAACAATCAACATCGTGAACACAACATTCCTGAAAATAACCCAAGTCATGGAAGTAGCTCTGGCAGTGACAGCAGTTGAAGCGAAGAATGATGATCACTATGTAATTTGGATATCAAAGCAAGGCGTTTTATTTTTTGAAATATGTCTGTGAATCAGACATTTTGTTTAATGTAATGGACATAGTGTCCCAATTGAAAGACAAAGGGATACGAATAATTGTCCCATTTTGTATGATAAAGACTGTCTTATATATATATATATATATATATATAATCATAATATTTGTTTTAATTTATTCTATTGCATTCTCCATTGTCGCTATTGTGTTCTCCATTGTCGTTCTCAAATGCACTAATAAAAATTTAATTCATATGAATATTGTTATAAGATTATATATATGTGTCAACTTTTGATGAATAATGAATTTAAAAAAACCACAATAATTTTGATATGATATAACAAATTAATCCAAACAACACATTCAAATGCATTAATAAAAATGTAATTAATATGAATATTGTTATAAGATGTGTCGAATTTTGATGAATAATGAATTTAAAACAATCACAATAATTGGATGTCAGAGGTGGATGTTTCTAAAAAAAACAAAATGAAACCCGGTGCGTTTATGTGTCTATACACACCGGTGCGTTTATGATTCTATGGGCACCGCACTAATACTGATTCCTGTTATAAATATCGGTGCATTTGTGTGATAATGTGCACCGGGGCGTTTATGTATCTATAAGCACCGATGCATTTGTAGATGCCATGTGCATCGCACGAATACCGATACCAATTATAAATCTCGGTTCCCTTATGTGATACAGAGCACCGGTGCGCTTATATGACCTATGGGCACCGCTCAAATCCCAAGACCAATTAAAATGGCCTCGGGCATTGTATCACCAACACCGGGCCCAGTGTTGTTGTTTTCCTTAACGGCTCGGTGCATTCTCCTTAGACCACCCCAGTGCGTTGTCTACCAATACGCACTGGTGCATTCAAACCTAATAAGAGCATCGTTGGAAAACATCCGTAATAACCTCCGACTGCCCATTTTTTTATAGTTGTGTTCAATTTACGTTAAAATCTCCGCCAAAACTTCCGTTACCATAAACGGATGTGGTAGCATATGTTTTTTTGACAATTTTGGCCAATTTTATAACACTAAAAACCTCCTTTATAACCTCCGCTAGAGGGTCTTTTGCTTGTAGTGTTTGTAGCTGGCCAATGAGTTGAGTGATAGACTTTGACTTTTTATACCCTTGAAAAAATAATTGAAAACTAAAAATCCAATTTGCTAATGTATTGATTTTTACCTTGTCACTTTATCACTGATATATTTTCCTTTTGCAGGAGGTGACTTAAAACACAAAAAAAAATGATCCTTTATCATCTCAACCTTTCTTCTTTGTTGTCCTTAGGTAACTAAGGTTATGGATTTTAGCTCTCTTTGGCCAGTTGATGTTTCTTAAAACTTGTTTTGTTGGTGCCTATTGGATTTGTATGGTTTCACTGTGTTTTAGTCATTCTCATGTCTTCAACCCCTTTTTATTGAGATATTGATAGAAACATATATTATCCCTCTTTGATATCCCATAGTGTAAGTGGTCTTAAAACATGGTTCCTCTCCTTCTTACTGATTTTCCAGAGGCATAGTATGTTTGTCTTGCACAGTGACCTTAGTCTTTTCAATCAAGTTTGTCATTACCTCCCCTTGGCCACTTATGTTTGCTGCAGGTGCCATAACACAGTGTTTTGGTCTTCTTAAACCATTTTTGGAGTTTGACACCTTATTTACTCAACAATAGAACTCATGCTCAATTTGGTTTCTTTTTTACACTCAACCTCCTGCTTTCCTTATTTTGACCATTTTGAAGACATTTGACTGCACTTGAAGGCTTAGACTTCCTCACAATGATACTCTTTACAATTTGTCCCTTTGATGTAGTGAAAACCCCTTTTATCTTGGCAAACCATGGAGGTCACCTTCAGATATCCTTTGAAAACCTTCTACCATCATGATGGAGATTTATGACCTTCATTTTACTTCTTTGCCTACCTTCTCAAGATTTAGGCTTTAGGGCTTTTTCCCTTCTTCATTTATAATTTATAGAAACCTTCAATTCATACTTGGTAGGGCTGATGGCCTTTTTCCTTGTGATCCTTTGCATTGGCTCCTTGCTTGGCAACACTGTTTAGCCAATTAGTCATAAAACCTTGATTCTCTTTGAACTTAGGCATGTTGTCTCTCCTTTGCTGTGAATGTCCTTTGTGATGATTTAGCCTCTTTCCTTACTTCTTTTTTGCTAATATCCATCTCATTCATTCCTGCAAATTTTCTTAAGATGGGCAGCTGTCTTTTTGCAGAAGTTGTGCTTTGATCAAGGAGGTCTTTCTTGGAAGATTTTCTGATCCATTTGGAAAATCATATGCTAACCTTATTCCTCTTTGATTAGAGCCTCTTAGCACAGGAAAATCAAAGATTTATAACATTAAAACAATCCTATGACCTATGAAAACCCTAGGTGACTTAGTGGGAGGCCTTTTGGACTTGGATTTTGGTTGAAAACTTGCCTTAGGGTTTTTAGGTGTAAAACAGATTTTTTGACAAAACTTATGCATTGCAGACCTAAAAACTGATGACTTTGATTTATCTAAAGGGCCTAGAAAGGTAGCTTGAAACCACCAATGCTTGAGGCACTTGGTGAATAGGGGAAAAGGTTAAGCTACTTGGCAGTCCAAGGTGGAAGTAAAAGGTTGGGCAAGCCAAAATAGAGTGGTAAGGTCAGAGGTGGAAAAACATAGTGATAATGAGTGGCATAAGCCCATGATTTGGTCTTCTAGGAGTGATAGTCTTGCCATGACTTGATAGAGTAGTAAAATAGTAAAAAATTTATCCTGAGGATAATGAAGGCAGTGAGATTTCTAGAACTCACAATATTCATGAATTTTGTTTCTAGAAATCTGAGATAGACATTTAGTCTTCTATAGAAAGCAAAAAATTACTGATGACTAACATTGGTTCCACTTGGGGAGGGCAACTCCTTTTCAGGAGGTGTCTAGAACTTCATATCTCTTGGTTTTATGAAGACCAATGCCTCATCCATTTGGTAGTTTTTTTATTTTTTCTCATTTGTTGATGTTTCTCTTGAAGCTATTATCTAAAAATTTGAAGGACATGTTAGATTCGAACTCATCTCTACCTACCCAGCTTACTTTGCCTAGAATTTTTTCTTCCTTGGGTGCACTTGGACTGGCAATCCCTTGACATTTTCTTCTTTTGAAAACAAAACAAACTATCTACTTCTACTCTTATTACTTCCAAGAGTTCAAATTATGCTAATGAAATCTTTTTATTCTCTACCTAATCTACCTGACTGTCAAGATTGAACTGTATGACAGACTTCATTTTCTAAGCTATAGACATGAAATTCAAAGCATGGTTTAAATCAGGATTAGGCAATCTGACTTACCATGGGTTGTGGCATTAGAACAAGCTACACACAAACATTATTTTTATATAAATAAAACTAGAAAAATAAGGGCTGTGATATATCATTTGCTATGCATTCCAATATTTCTCCTTGGTTCAATTTTGATCATGTGGAACCAGTATCTTTCACTCCTAAACTATCCCTTTTGACATGTCAAGTTCGAATGTTTTGACAAGCTCCCTTTCACTAACTTACCAACACAAAATTAAAAACATGTTTCAGCCATGATTAGGCTTGATGATTGAAACAAGATCTTCTTTTTGAACCAGCAGTGGAATTTAGGCTTGCACACTTTCAATATTACTATTTTTTTGGTATGGGGCTATACCTCTTTTTCCTTCTTTCTATGTTTTTGAGTTTTTTCTCTCTTTTTGGTCAAAACAATCTAAAACTAAAGGTAGAAATATGCTCATGGCGCTGAGCTTATTTTCTTGCCTATCTATCCTAATCTAACCTATACATGATATACATTCAGCCGGTGAACTCTCTTTTCCAATAAAACCAATCAAGTAGATGATTCCATGAGGGATCTTGGTTTAGCTCTTTCATTGTTTCGAAAAAAACGAAAGGCCACTCCCACCTCATTTGTGTTTGAACAATAGTGCCTAAAATGTTCTTGAAATTCTGCATCAAACTGTTCTTAACTTATTTCACTCCCTCTTCAAATGTCTCTAATAAATCTGCAAAGGGATCTTGAAACAATACCTGAATGTGAAGATTTGGAAAATAAGCTTGATCTAGGACTGCGTCTTCCTCCACTTGACTAAACTTGGGATTCTTTTGGGAAAGAAAACCTTCCTCTTCCTCATGATCACCTGAACTGTCAGACTCATCATATATTGCAATGTTATCCTCTAATAAACCTGGTGTGCTTTGACAGAGTGGGCTGAAATCTATGTGAAGGCCATCATATTGATGAGCAGGAGCACTCTTTGACAATAAATCTTCCCAAGAAGGTAGTGTAACAACTCTCATGTGATTATCAACTTTTAAGCCTTCATCTGCAATTTGTAATTCAATGGAACTTGGTGGGTGCAGATCTGGAGCTAAGGATGATTCCATGTTCCAAATGATCTCCTGAACTATTTCAGGAGAAGGCTTCTTATTGACAATTTGCTCAAGAAGTTCATCATCCTCCTCAACCTCAACATCAAAGTTGAAAGAATGTTGATTTCCAATTATGTGAAAGTTATTTCTGATGGACTGAAGTGAAGTAGAGCAAAGAGTCAAAGACCCTTCACTTACTTCTAAAAGGCTTTCCTCATTAGTGTCATAGGTGAGCTGTCTTGGCTGATTACTACTTTTAATCTGATGACAGTGAACTTCATCCCACAAATCAACTGTTGATGGCTCTACAAGGTTAGCTTCTGTTTGGAGAACATCATCATCATCATATTGATCAAAATTTGGAGAATCATCAACATAAATAATTTCACCAATCAAACATATTGGATTACCAGTTTTTTCTTCTTTGAGTTGATCTACAAGTTCACTTTCTAACTTATGGTAGACAGGGTTAGCAAGAGAATGAACATAAATTTTTTGTTCACATGAGGGCTTAGAGGTTTTTTGCATGTTTAGAAGCTGATTTATTTCTTCTTCGGTTAAAAAAGGAGGCATTTTTCTCTTTCTTTGGAAATAAATACAGTAGTTCTCTTTCTCTTGTGAGGATGAATGTCTTCTTGAGCCTCACCTAGAAGAGATGATGAATTATCACTTGTGCCTTTAGAGATATCCTATGGGTTTGCTTTCATTCCCTGATTGATTTTATCCTCAACCAACTCTTCTTGATTTTCATGATAGTTACTTTGAGCATGAGATTCATTAGTTGCCTCTAATAGATTCTCAAGGTGCCAATTTCTTTTTATAATCTGAAATGAATTAAAGCATAAGGGTAGAGATTCTAAATGTGTTGATTCCTTCTTTATTTCAGATTTTTTGATTTCAAGATGGCTGATTGATTCATTAGAGCACTCCTCTCTATTTCTATTTACAACATGCTTGTAATGCTCTCTTAATAGTGAAGCACAAGATGTAGGAAAGTAACTAGTACCTACTTGAAAACCTGCTTCATTCTCTTCTTTGCAATCTTTCTCATCATGCATATTTTGTTTGTTGTTCTTGTCTTGTAGTGATATGAGTTTCTTCTTGTAGTGACTGAGTTTTTTCTTCCCAAGGAAAAAGTATAGGTTGTTTTGAATAATCAACACCAACCTCAACCTTGTACTTTTCCTCTTGCCTACCAAGTATATGCTTCATTTTGTTGATTGTGTCTATCAACATCTCTAGCTTTGCCTCTATGTTTATACTTGGATCCATCTTTGTTTAATAAAAAAGGGTCACTGCATCTTTTCAACCAATCTAGAGTCTTCTACCGGTGGATTCATTAGGTATATTGAGAGTTGTGGAGTCGCCAGGTGGAGGATTTCAACTTTGCTGTCCACCATCATCATGATTAGGATTTCTTAATGCATTCCCAGGGAGGTCTATGAGAAATAGTGGAGTAATAGGCCTACTGGAGGCTAGTGGAGTCACCGGGTGGATATTTTTTGTTGTTTTAAGGATGTATATTTATGGTCCACCACCAATAACTGACAAAAAACCAATCTAGGGATGTTTTTGGAGTTTTCTAAGTTCCTTTATGTAGCCCTAAGGTTTCTATGATTGTCCTCCTGTTGATTCATCATTTTGCTAGGATGGTGAGACAATTAGGTTTTACTCTTGGCTAACACTTGAGTTTCTAAGTTCTAATTGAGGGTCTGTGAGTCTTTAGGTGATATTCAGGCTACTATGTACTTAGTCCCACCGTGATCGCCATTATGTTAGCGTCCCGTGATTTAGTAGATTGGTAGACCAAATGCATAGGGTAACATCATACCAATCTTTGGAGTCCTAGGACCTAGCCTTCCTAGACTCAAAGAGGGCTCTCTCTATTGTTTGCAAAGGATATGAACTTGTTTGCTTTAGATGGTTGATTTTAGGCTAGTTTTTAAGTGTGGGGTTTGTTTGTTTGTTTGGGTTGGGTAAAATGATCAAGTAGAATAGGTGGAGTGAGAGGTCATCAAATCATTGGGATATGGAGTCTATGAAAGTCGTGGATATTTTAACAATGAGTCAAAGTGCATCACAGGGAGAATCTAGTGTGGTCAATGAATCTTTAAGGTTATGTGTGAAGTGAGATGGACATTAAGTTGGTGAATCAAGGTAGGGCAAAGGGCAGTGAAGTATCCTTTGTCATATACCCATAAGCAAGAAGGTCTCAAATATTGGTAAGCAAAAGATAATAATCATGAGATAGGGCAAACCATTAACTCAATGAAAATACTAAAACAAATAGACATTCAAGATAAACAATTTAGTGAAACACACAAAGCAAGAAAACCTATCTAACTTTAGTGATTTCACCTTGAAAGTTTGAAAACATATAAGATGAAAAATAACTTTAATCAATGAAGAGGGAAATCCTAGACATCATCAATCAAGCTATAAGGAAATTTGAGGAAAACTTATCAAGCATAAACAAAGGGCATGATCAAAACATGGCCTCTTTGGCTAAAACTAACAAGTAATCCATCAAAGAGAGATTCCACAAACTGAGTTTAGATAGCATCAAGTAAGCATGGCTAACCATAAAACATATTTGAAAACTACTTTCTTAGACCATTAATGAAACAAACAAGCTTAGGTTGGTCTAAGGAGTAGCTAAGAATTCCTTAAACTAACCCAGCATATGAAAACATAAATACAATAGTAAAAGAAAGGACTAAGGTGCCTCAAACAACATTTCTTAGCCTATACTTTTTTGATCTACTACAACATATAAGGATGGACACAATGATAAACAAGAAAACATGAAAAAATTAGAGACACATCACCGTTGACCAAGCTCAGGGATCCTACAAGCAAGCTTTCATCATCATTAATCAAAGCAAATCATTCACAAGCTCCATAACACCAAATTTCTCTTCAACCTCAAAGAACCATGTATTGCTCTCAAAAGTCATCAAATGCCAACCATAACAATGAATCCCCAGTGCTCTATTTAACCAGCAAGGAGGAGAAAACCTAATAGAGTCTCTAGAAGCCTATTGGCTAATCTGAAATGTCACTATTGTCCTTGAGACCTTGCAAGGCCCAAGGCACAAAATATCTAAACAAAATATCCTTTCGGGCATTTTTAGCAAAGAAATTGACATTTGAGCTCTGTCATGCCTCCTAAAACTTGCCAAGCGTACATTTTTTACTTTTCCTCTGCTAAGGGTGTAGCACTGTGTTTTAGGATGAATTTCCATGCCAAGGGCATAGCACTGGAGTAGGAAAACTCGATCAACTTGAAACAATATTTTGAGGGCCTTCCTGATGTAAAAATAGGCTCAGTGATGGCTCGTTGGAAAGCCCTCTGAGTCTACTTTCTAGATATACCCTTGGTTCTTTTATTGGACCTATAAAACCTATTCAAAAAGCAAAAATTCCAAGGCTGGTAAAGGCGCAACACATGTCCTGAAAACTAGGTAGAAAGGTGAAAATTAGGGTGTTTTTGACCCTTTTGGAGGACCAAAACAACTCCAATTGACCTGAAAATTTGTGAGCATGCTATTATTGGCCTGATAATTCCAAAAATGTAACTCTTTCCTCCTGAATATGCTCTTAGAAAAAGCGTAGCACCAAGGGTGCCACCCCCTTGGCCCTCAAAATTAGCAAAAAACCAAAACTTGTCAAAATTCTCCCAAATTTGGTGGATGTGTTCCTCATGGGTTTAGAGAGACCTGTAGAGAAGCTTGTGCAAATATTCCAAGGTTAGATTGGCCTTTTTCCTCTTTTAGTGCTGATGCAGGGGCATTAGGCACAATCAAATACTTTGTACCTAAGTAGACATAGGGGGGTCTTATGCTTTTAATTTCTCATGTAATTATTAGTGATTTTGAATAAAAAGTGAGGAATTGTAAATGTTCTCTAACCACTAGAGAACATGAGGAATGTGAAGTGTCAGTTTAGTTATTTCGGATTAAGTCTAAAAATTAGGAAATTGAAGAGTCTAGTGAGCTGTTAGGGAACCTGAATCGATTCAAGTTATCCTTTTGTATAAATGTAAGCAGATTAGAGTTCAGAGGGAGAGAGTTGTGCAATGTAGAAGGGCCATCGACTTGAATATCAGGCCAAGGAAGAACCAGTTGATGTAATTGCTGTATGTGTTAGTATAAAGAATCATTTTGAATTCATGTTTTATTATTGAGCTATAGGTCCATGAATGTGTGTGTATTGGTTGGTTTAATTTCCAAATGAGAATGCTCTGAATATCCATGACTAAAGCATGAATAAGACTCTGTGGTAGGAAATTAGCTGGTACTTTGTTTAAATGGAAAGGTCGAATCTCGTATGTATTAGTGGTAGTGAGTAAATCTATCATGCAAGGTGAGGAACCTTTATAAGGCTTTTATGTTCGAATTGAAAGAGAGATTTCTCTATAAACAGAGTAAAGAGTCGAACACCTGTAGTGAGATTTGGAATCATGGAAACGTGGTAATGTTGACTTAGCATCAACATGGTTTGCACAGGGTGTGAAGTTCCCGGTTTAACATAGCGCAAGCACACAAAAGTAGATGGAAGACTCAGAGCTACATTATGTGAAACAAATTAGGTTTCCACTGTGTAATTAGAGTGAATTAGAGCCAGTCAAGTTGGAGGCACGGATGAATGAAATCACTGTGTAGGTATCTGTTGGTTATATCATACTGATATGTATTGCTGAACGTAGTGGTTGGTATGTACAAAGAGTGGGTAGTCGGTTCGGTTGCATGGAATTATGAATCGACGATGAATAGATAACAAAGATGCGAAGTCAATGGAGTTAAGAAACGAAACCATGTGTAAATGGAACAATGACATTGAATAGTGAAGCGGTTTCGGAGGATAATACCAGCGGTATCACGCGTTGAAAAAGTGGTAAGGAAATTTTGGTGAAAAAACATGATTAGGGTCTCTGTCTGACACGTGGAAAAGGTGGTAAGTGCAAAACCACAAATATCGCACGATTTGAGAGCATTAAAGTTCGGGATTCAAAAAAACGCGATATTATTTGTGTTCATTCGATCTGGATTGGAGGAGATCCAAGGAAAATCGCGCCCAAAGCTGCTCGAGAGATAATACAAGGTATGGTCAACAGCGTTGGTAATGGAAAATGTTTATTTGAATTGATAATTGGTTGTTGAATAGTGGTTGTGGGCCCGAATGGATAATTCGATTGAGTTTAATGTTGAGTTCGTATGTATGAATCGACAAGGGGTGAGTTAATAAACTTTATCATATAAAGTTTAATTATATCAACTTTGGAATAAAGGGTGAAGTCTTGTGAGCGAGAACTATATATATATATATATATATTGCTGGTGTCTTATATGATATTCCAACCCTTGATTGAAGAACGTAATATATATTGATGCATTTGGTTATAGAAATGTCGTAGACAAGTCTAAGGTATGTAATTGATTGCTATGGCCTTGGTTTATTGAAGTCGAGATATTAAAAGCCACATATAAATGTGGGTTTGGTTTATAGTAGATGAATGTTGGTTTGCATTTCCATAAAGGGGAAAGCCGAAGTTAAGCTTTGGGTTTAAACTGAATTTTGAGTATTTATTCATTTTATCATAAAGTGGGTTTGGACCATAGTTTTATAACTATAAGGAAAGGCGAGATGACTCCACTTTGAAGTTCTAGTGTTGAGGGTTATTAATATGGCTTCTGCATAGGGTTATCAATAGGGTTTTAACCAGTAATTTATGAAAATTTCATGGTGTTAGAGATTGCCAGATTTAAAATTATTTGGGCATAACCTTGGAGTGCATTATTCTTATATGCAAAAGAGTGTGACTGTGGTAGCCGAGCATCATTGTGGTATCAGAGCTTCAGGAATAGCTCTGTTTGAAGTTCAAGTTTTGAATTAATTGCATGTATGAAAAGAGATCAGGTTTTTGAGGACTGATAGAGATTGCAGCCTACAGGGATACAATGCAGGTGAAAGAAGAAATAAAATTGAAGTTCGAAATCTGTTGAAGAGTGATTACAGATTTGAAGAGGGCAGATCAAATTCTAAGATCTGATATACAACAAAGTACACAGAGTTGTAGTGAACAGGATTTGCAAAATTGGATGAAGAACAAGATCAGGCAGAGATCTTGCAAGTAAATAATTTTAAATCTGACTTGAAATTTATGATTGCGGGATGATGGTTGCAGAAAGTGAAGACTGAGTTTTGATGGTAAAGGCAGTAAACCTGATATTCAGCTAAAGGCTATATAGGGAGAGAAATTGCAGTGTTCTCAAGAGAAGGTGAGTTGATGAGCATTGTTTAACTCTGGTTGAAGAATTGTTTGCAGAATTCAGAGTGCAGACAATTGAAGAATCTCAACAAAGGCATATCACAACTTTGAGAGCTGTGATAAAAGAGTCCAGCAGAGGATTCTTAGTGAATAAGGAGTGTGGCAGAACCTGGAGAATTCCCAACAAAGGTTGGATGAAAGAAGAACAGATGTGTTCTTTAGAAGTTGTAGAGTGAAGCCTAGAGAGAGCAGAAGAGAGTGCCCAGAAGGTTCCAGCAGGTAGGGGACCAGTACTTGCCAAAAGCCGGATCCAGAGGAAAGGATTGGTGAGGTAAGTTGCAACAAGAGAGCTTGTTGTTGCAGAGGCTTAGTGCAGCTTGTGAGTGAAGAACTCATGGAGGAGAAAATGGCTACTGATAGCCATAACATAGATTGTAGAGGTTCTGAGAGAGGCCACATCAGAAGAGTGAGGGAAGATGCCAAAGAAAATTGCATGAAGAAGAAACTCACTGATGAAGAGTATTGGAAAGAAATAGTTGAGATCAGTAAGAAGCTTTATGAACTGGAGAGGATGATAGAGGAAAACCAGAGAGTTGGTTGGCTCATGAAGAAGAGTGTGAAATGGCAACCATTACAGTTGAGTTTGAGGCAAAAAGAGATTTCCTTATTGAAAGAGGAGCTCAAGATAGCTGAGTGGAGAAAAGAAGTTTCTGCTTGTGAAGCAAAACAGAGTACAGATGAGGAATGGAGATATGCAAGAGATCTTGTGAGACATGATGGGGACTTAAGGCAACAAGAAGCTTGTCTTGCTGAAGAAGAAGTCATTGAAGATTTCCTGAGTTATTGGACAAGTCCAGATCAGCTGGATGATATAAAGACTTGTATCTGTGAGTCTGACAATTGTGAAGTGATTACAGGTTCTCCAGAGGAAGAAGAACTCAAAGTTCTTGAGTCAAGGATGGAATTTGAAGATTCCACATACAGATATTTTCAAGGAGAAGTGCTTGAGAAAGCAATCAAGACTGAAGAGTCTTGTGATTTGAAAACTAAAGATTTGTGTATGTTTGCAAGTACATCAAAGCTGGGAGATGAAAAAACTTGGAAGTTTGTTGAGGAAGAGACATTGAATTTGAAATCTGTTCAGATCAATGCTGAGATAGTAAGATATCAGGAAGAAGACATGAAGACTGAAGAGTCCGATGAAGATGTTCAGCAGAATATTGAAGCAGAGAGAGAAGGACTAGCAGATGATTGGTGAAGAACAAGCAGAGGCATAAAGGGTTGTGTAAGGTTCCCAAAATCTACTCCAATTGAAGTTGTTGAGTTGTATAGAAGGTTGGATTTCCAAAGAAAATAATTGGAGAAGCAGAGGACCTATGCACAAGATAGTTTGCTGAAGAAGCAGAACATGAAGGACTTCATGGATAAAGTTCATGAAGCAGATGATATAGAGAAAGAGAGACTAATTGACAGTCTCATGAGGAAATAAAATCAGCATACTGATGTGCTGACAGAGGATTTAGAAGGAAGTTCTGAACAACATACTGGTGTGTTGTCAGAGGAAAAGAAGGTATTGAAGCCTTGGAATTTTAATACTGATGATTCATGTGTTAATCATGCAGGAAAAGAGGAAGAAAAACAAAGGAAATTTGTCAGAGAATTGAATGGAGGAGGAACTATGTTGGCTGAAAACATAGTGAAGAGTCATCATTCTAACATGGTGATTGGAGCAGTGAAGATAACTCTGGCAGCTGAGAAGAAATACAGTGAAAAAGTTCTAAGTCTTGAAACAGACTTAGAACTACTGAAGGAAGGTTTGGTGACTAGGTCATCAAATGAGGCCTTTGGGTCTTGTGGTTTTAAAATTGACAATTTGTTTATGTGTACAGGTGATGCAGAAGACAATCCATCACTTGGAGTTGTCTTGAAAGATGAAAAATTGTTGTACAAGAAAGAAGGTGAGATAGCCATGTCTCATATGCAGAAACTTGGTACTGAATATTCCAGAAAAGAATTGGCTTGTTTGAATAGCCAAGAGCAGACTATGGGGCAGATTGTTAAAACTGACACAGTGATGAAGAAACAGAATTCCATTCTGACAGAAGATGAAAATGCAGAGGTTGAAAAACTTGATTTGATTGCTGGAATCAATCAAGATGATAAAAGGAAATCGCTGAAGATTTCCCAAGAAGAAGAAAGGGATGCTGAAACTGAATTGTAGCATGCTGAGGATGTGAAACAAGTACAGGAGAAAGGGCTGAAATGTTTGCTGCAAACATTCGAAGAAGAGATGACAGACACTGAAGTAAAGATGCCTGAAGCTGTGGAAGATCTAGGAGCAGATACTAGTTTGTTAAGATTAATTTTTCTCACTAGTATACTGAATGACTATGTAACTATAGTCAGAGATTCAAAAGATAATTTACTTTTTAAAGGTAAATTTGTAGATGATGAACAAAAGGAAATTGTTGCAGAGGGACAAGAAGCTTGGGAGGAAGCACCAATTGGGGAGGTAGTATTGGAGGCAACAGAAGGTGAAAGCAAGAGCAGTGGGCAAGGAAATTTCTAGACAGAATGTGAGCTGGACAAAGAAATTGAAAACATCAGAAGACCGATGCAGCAGACAGCAGCCAGGAGGCAGAAGGATTTTTGTACGGGAAAGACAAAAAGAGATTATGAAAGCATAGTTGGAAGTAAGATGCAAAACAAGATATGGAGACCTAGAGAAATGTAGATGAAGGATGATGTAGCTTCTGGACAGCAGCAAAAAAAAGTATGGGATCCAGGAGGCAGAGATTAAAGACGCATGATCAGGAGATGATGAACAAATTTTAACCTTGGGAGTCTGATGCAGGGGCATTAGGCACAATCAAATACTTTGTACCTAAGTAGACATAGGGGGTCTTATTCTTTTAATTTCTCATGTAATTATTAGTGATTTTGAATAAAAAGTGAGGAATTGTAAATGTTCTCTAACCACTAGAGAACATGAGGAATGTGAAGAGTCAGTTTAGTTATTTTGGGATTAAGTCTAAAAATTAGGAAATTGAAGAGTCTAGTGAGTTGTTAGGGAACTTGAATCAATTCAGGTTATCCTTTTGTATAAATGTAAGTAGAGTAGAGTTCATAGGGAGAGAGATGTGCAAGGTAGAAGGGCCATCGACTTGAATATCAGGTCGAGGAAGAGCCAGTTGATGTAATTTTTGTATGTGTTAGTATAGAGAATCATTCTGAATTCATGTTTTATTATTGAGCTATATGGTCCATGAACGTGTGTGTATTGGTTGGTTTAATTTCCGTATGAGAATGCTCTGAATCTCCATGACTAAATCATGAATAAGACTCTGTGGTAGGAAATTAGCTGGTACTCTATTTAAATGGAAAGGTCGAATCCTGTATGTATTAATGGTAGTGATTAAATCTATCATGCAAGGTGAGGAACCTTTATAAGGATTTTATGTTCGAATTGAAAGAGAGATTTATTTGTAAACAGAGTAAGGAGTCGAACACCTATAGTGAGATTTGGAATCATGGAAATGTGGTAATGTTGACTTAGTGTCAACACGGTTTGCACAGGGTGTGAAGTTCCCGGTTTAACACAATGCATGCACACAAAAGTAGATGGAAGACTCAGAGCTACATCGTGTGAAACAAACTGGGTTTCCACTGTGTAATTAGAGTGAATTAGAGCCAGTCGAGTTGGAGGCATGGATGAATGAAATCACTATGTAAGTATCTGTTGGTTATATCATACTGATATGTATTGCTGAATGCAGTGGTTGGTATGTACAAAGAGTGGGTAGTCGGTTTGGTTGCATGGAATTATGAATCGACGATGAATAGATAACAAAGATGTGAAGTCAATGGAGTTAAGAAATGGAACCATGTGTAAATGGAACGATGACATTAAATAGTGAAGTGGTTTTGAAGGATAATACCAGCGGTATCGCGCGTTGAAAAAGTGGTAAGGAAATTTTGGTGAAAAAACGCGATTATGGTCTCCATCTGACACGTGGAAAAGGTGGTAAGTGAAAAACCACAAATCTCGCGCGATTTCAGAGCATTAAAGTTCGGGATTCTAAAAAACACGATATTAGTTGTGTTCATTCGATCTGGATTGGAGGAGATCCAAGGGAAATCGCGCCCAAAGCTGCTTGAGAGATAATACCAGGTATGGTCAGCGGCGTTGGTAATGGAAAATGTTTATTTGAATTGATAATTGGTTGTTGAATAGTGGTTGTGGGCCCGAATGGATAATTCGATTGAGTTTAATGTTGAGTTCGTACATATGAATCGACAAGGGGTGAGTTAATAAACTTTATCATATAAAGTTTAATTATATCAACTTTGGAATAAAGGGTGAAGTCTTGCGAGAACATAATATATATTGATGCATTTGGTTATAGAAATGCCGTAGACAAGTCTAAGGTATGTAATTGATTGCTAGGGCCTTGGTTTATTGAAGCTGAGATATTAAAAGCCACATATAAATGTGGGTTTGGTTTATAGTAGATGAATGTTGGTTTGCATTTCCATAAAGGGGAAAGCTGAAGTTAAGCTTTGGGTTTAAACTGAATTTTGAGTATTTATTCATTTTATCATAAAGTGGGTTTGGACCATAGTTTTATAACTATAAGGAAAGGCGAGATGACTCTGCTTTGAAGTTCTAGTGTTGAGGGTTATTAATATGGCTTCAAGTTAATGATGTGGAAAATGCAGCTTCCGCATAGGGTTATTAATAGGGTTTTAACCAGTAATTTATGAAAATTTCATGGTGTTAGAGATTGCTAGATTTAAAATTATTTGGGCATAACCTTGGAGTGCATTACTCTTATATGAAAAAGAGTGTGATTGTGGTAGCCGGGCATCAAGTGCTTGGATCTTGGTTTGATCCTTTTTCAGTTTATCCCTTGCAACTTGGTTTCTCTGGGAATAATGTTTGGTCATCCTTCTTTGGAGGTCAAGATCTTGATTTTCTTTCTTCAATTTAGCCTCCAAGTTTATGTTGTCTCTTTCCAACCAAGGCTCCCAATCATGTGCTATCTCTATGGTCAAAAGCTCATCTAGAGGGTGTTGTTCTGCTAGGGCTGATTGTTGTTCCCTTTGCTTTTCCAATGCCTTCTTCAACCCCATGGTTTTAGGTCTCTTCCTAGGCTGTCCTTATTCACCCTCACTCTCCTCATATATGCCCATGAACTCTTCTAGTTTCACCTGTGACTTTTGGGCTTCTTTCCGAGCCTTGATGGCTCTAGCTTTATAGATTGCAATTTGTGCTCTTAGCTGCCTGTTTTCCAAGTCATGGGCATCATTCACACTCTTGGCCCTATCAAAATGTGCTTGGAGGTCTTTAATTTGTGCATTTATGTCTTGGAGGAGCAAGTTTGTGATTCTTGCTTCATTCTCCTCATCACTATCTACTTGAATGATTTCAAATTCCCTATCAACTTCATGATCTTCTTCTTCTTCCTTTACCTTTTGTTTCCCTTTGTCTAGTGAATGAGCTAAGGTGGATGGCATGGTCCCTTGCATTTTAGAGGTAGCAAACACAAGCCTTGATCCTTTTTATAGGTGGGAGGGAAAAACTAAAAATTTTCTACTAGAATTCCCTCACCATGGCTGATCTCAAGACTGCCTTTCCTTTCATCAATGATGTTTGCATTTATGTCTTCTGCACTATGTTCTTGACTTCCCTCTTGAGATTCACTTTCATTTTCCTCCATGCTAACATTACTGTTATGATCTTCACCACTGTCATCCACCTCTTGACTACCTTTTTGGCTCATAGTGTTACTGCTGTCATTATTATTAGGGCTATCAGTCATCATGGTTTCTTTATTATTTTCATGACTGTCATTAGCCTCTTCTTGACTTTCTGCGTAATCATCATCTTCATTTTTTTCATCTTTGTCACTATATTCATGGCTGAGGCTTGTTTCATAAGTGTCACTGTTGCACAACTGTCGGGTCGGCTCTGAACATCCCTGTTCATAGCGCTCGGCCCAGTTGGGCCTCTACTTGCACTGTCAAGTCGGCTCTGAATGTCCCTACGTGTAGCACCCGGCAGAGGCAACACGAACAATCAGGCAAAGGTTGAACACGTTCGGGTGCACGGGCCGGTCGGGCGATTTCTGAACGCACTAAGGCAGTGGGCCTGTCAGGCGGAAAGTTGATTCTGGATGCTGTCTATGTGTAGCACCGGGCCAATCGGGTTGCTTTGCATGCTATCGGGTCAGCTCCTGAACGTGTTTGTGTGCAGCGCCTGAGCTAGTCAGGCCTTTGCACGCTGTCGGGTCGGCTGTCGATTCTGCACGCTGGAAAATGCATAGCATCTGTCCACAGGCATGCAACACTCTGTTGAATTTTCAAAAGGAAGCACCAGAGGCACATAACACAACGTCCCAAGAGCGTAGCACAGGGTATTTCTTGCCCGAACTTTTCCAGAACATAGGAATTTTCTCTTGAAGGCTTCTTTCGCTCCTTTACAAGTGACAAATAGAGTTAAATGATAAACCAAATTGGCTTTTATAGTCTTAGGAAGATAGATTTATATCTTACAAACCCACATTCTAATGTTTTTTTGGACTTTTTATCATTTCACTGATATTCTGTTCACTTTGGCAGGAGGTGACTTAAAACACAAAAAATGATCTTTTTTGTGGGTGATCTGAAAATATAATTTCTTTCCCTCTCACTAATTTTGACAGTGATATCTCTATTTTGACAAAGACTCTAATTCATGTCCACTATTTCTTCTCTTGGCCACTTATGTTTTGCTGTAGGTGCCTATGACACAATGCGTTGGTCTATTTTGTCATGGTTTGGAGTTTTGACAGTCTTAGTTACTCAATAGCAAACTCATGCTCAACTTGATTTCTATTTTTGACACTTGGCCTTATGATTTCCTTCCTTTGACCATTTTGAGGGTGATTGACTGCATTTGAAGGGTTAGTCTCCCTCACATTGATACTCTTTGTATTTCCCTCCCTTTGATGTAGTGAAGTATTGTTGCCTTGATAAACCATGGAGGTGACCTTCTGATATCATTCTTCAAAATTTTTCCTGCTGTCATCATGGAGATTTATGGTCTTCATTTCACCTCTTTGCCTACCTTCTCAAACTTTAGACTTTAGGGCTTTTTCCCTTCTTCATTTATAATTTCTAGAAATCTTCAATTCATGCTTGGTTGGGTTGATGTGATGGTACTTAACCTTCAATATGCCTGGAGGACCTTCAGAAAGAGTCTGGGAGTGAATTGAGTGTTTTTAGGGTTAAGGAGGCCCTCTTGGCCAAGGGCACAGCACCACCTCCTAGGCGCACAGCGCCATGTGTAATTTACATGGGAAAAAATTTCCAAGGGCGCAACACCAACTCCTGAGCGTGCAACACCATTTTTCATAGGGAATTTGGAGGCCTTCCTGGTGTTGGAATTGGGCCTGTGATAGCTCGTTGGAAAGAATAACCTTTCTACTTTCCAAATATACGTTTTTTTTCCTGATTGGAGTTTATTTTCCTTGTCAAAATTTGATGTTCCCAAGACTAATAAAAAAGTGCTGAGTGATGGTGCAGAAATGCAGAGTGCTAGTGCAGACAACGTTTGGAGGCCTTCCATAACTCCAAATTGAGCTTATGATAGCTCACTGGAAAAATATTCTCGTCTAGTTATAATTTGACTCATCAAGCAAGTCATTTGGACACTCGAGCTATGAGAAAAACCGATTTTCCCAAGGTCACTCCAGAAGTGCAGCAATTCTCTTGTGACACCTGTATTTTTGACATTGCTCCCAAAACATGATACCTGTGTAAAAAATGAAGGATTTTTTTCTTCTTGGACCTATTATGGACAAAAAACTCTCTCACTTTTGTCAAATTCATCTCTTTTTTGTCAGAAACATAGTTAGAAGAAAAACTAGCCCTATGAGTGACAAATGGCTTGACTCTTGGGATGAATTTTTGGAAAATGATGGAGGCATGATGTTTATGAGTTGGTATGGATTTATTATTTCTGATATCACCTATCAAGTGGATCCTTTTCTCCTATTCCTCTTTTCCATTGCAAACCCTAGCTTAGTTGGAAGAGGAAATTAGGGTTTGGTGTAGGAAAAACATGGGATTTTAGGACTTCCTTGTAGAGGGAGGGGAATGTAGGGGTTAAGGTTTGTATAAATTCTTGGGGAAATTTTGGGGGATAGGGATAGATGTTAGAGGGTAGGTAAAAGTGGAATTTAAAGAATTGAGTGAGGGGAAAGGGTCCAAAAGGGTAAAACACAGACCTAGTCTCGAAAAGAGTCAAATTGTAGCAATAGCCTAGGTTTGTAGAAAAATGATGAGTTTGAGGGATAGGAGTGATGGGAAGTGTTTATGAAGGTATATTAAGGATAGGAGGATGTATAAAGCATCAGGATACAAGCCTTGTTGATGTTTTAACCATGGAGGTCATGAAACCAAGAAAAATTCCCTAAAAAACCCTAGATTGACAATGGAGTAATAGGTAAGGGACAAACAAAGTAATGAGATTATGGGTAGGAAAAAGGATGGAAATCAGAGGAACAAGCCATTTTGAGTCTGTAGGATTTACAAGGTGATCTTGAAATGGAAAAATAGTATGATAGTGAAAAAAAATTCTCTAAGGATAATGAAGGCAGTGAGATTTCTAAAACTCACAATGTTCATGGAATTTTGTTTTTAGAAATCTAGAACCAATATTTAGTCATCTACAGATAGTGAAAATTACTGATGAGTAACAGTGGCTCCACTTGGGGAGGTAAACTCCTTTTTAGGAGGTGTCTAGGACCTCATAGCTCAAATCTCTGAGTTTTGAAGACTAGTGCCTTACTTGCACTCTGCAAATCTCTCTTCCTTCATTTGATGATATTCTCTTGAAGCTATAATCTTAAAATCTGAAAGACATGATTGCTTCAACCTCATTTCTACCTACCCATCCTACTTTTCCTAGCATTTTTTCTTCCTTGGGTGCACTTGGATTGGTAAGCCCTTGACATTCTTTTCTTTTGAAAGAAAGAAAAAACTATCTACTTGTACCCTTATCACTTCCAAGAGTTTAGATTATGCTAGTGAACTCTTTTATTCTCTACCTAGACTATTTGACTATCAAGCTTAATCTGTTTGACAGACTTTGTTCTCTAAGCTATTAACATGAAATTGAAAACATGGTTTAAATCAAGGTTAGGCAGTATGATTTACCATGGGTTGTGGCATTAGGACAAGCTGCACAAAAACATTTTTTTTGTACAAACAAAACTAGATATATGAGGGTTGTGATCTATCATTTGTTAAGCCTCCCATCTTTCTCTTCTTTGTTTCAGATTTGAGCATGTGGAACCAAAACTCTTTTCTTCCTAATCTATTGCTACTGACAAGTCAAGTTTAGATGTTTTGACAAGCTCTCTTCCACTAACCTATCAGCACAAATTCAAAAAATGTTCAGCCATGTTTAGGCTAGATGACTGAACAAGAGTCTCTTTTTAACTAGTGGCATTTAGGCTCGCACACTTTCAGTACTACTATTTTTTTGGGTATGGGGTTGTACCTCTTATTTAAATATGCCCTCTTTTTTCATCTTTTCTCTATTTTTGAGTTTTTGTTTTTTCATTTTGGATCAACATTATAAGACTAAACAACTAGAAGATGCTCATAGTACTAATCTCATTTGCATTCCTATCTATGCTAATCTAACTTATACATGATACAAATTCAGCTAGTGAACTCTCTTTTCCAATACAACCATTCAAGTAGATGATTCCATGAGGGATCGTGGTTCAGCTCTTTGAGGGTTTTGAAAAAATCAAAAGGCCACTCCCACCTCACTTGTGTTTGAATAGTAGTGCCTAGACTTTTCTTTAAACCTTGCATCAAACTGCTCTTGACATATTTTATTCCCCCTTCAAATGTCTCTAATAAATCAGCAAAGGGATCTTGAAACAATACCTGAATGTGAGGATTTAGAGATGAGCTTGATCCAGGACTGCTTCTTCCTCCAATTGGCTGAACTTGGGACTCTCCTCATGATCATCTGCACTATCAGACTCATCATATATTGAAATGTTGTCCTCTAAAAAACTTGATGTGCTTTGATAGAGTGAGTTGAATTCTGCGTGAAGGCCATCATTTTGATGAGCAGGAGCACTCTTTGGGAATAAATCTTCTTGAGAAGGCAGTGCAACAACTCTCATGTGATTATCAACTTCTATGCCTTCATTTGCAATTTGTAATTCAATGGAACTTGGTGGCTACAAATCGGGAGTTAAGGAGGATTCCATGTCCCAAATGATTTCCTCAACCATTTCAGGACAAGGCTTCTCATTGAAAACTTGCTGAAGAAGTTCATCATCCTCCTCAACCTCAACATCAAAACTGAAATATTGTTGATTTCCAATTACATGAAAGTTATTTCTAATGGACCGAAGTGAAGTAGAGCAAACATCTAGAGACTCCTCACTTGCTTCTAAACTTTCAAGGCTTTCCTCATCAGTGTCATAGGTGACCTGTATTGGCTGATTACTTTTTTCAAGCTGATGATAGTGAACTTCATCCCACAAATCAATTGTTGATGGCTCTGCAAGGTTAGCTTCTGTTTGGAGCACATGACTATCATCATACTAATCAAACTTTGGAAAATCATCAAAATAAGTAGTGTTACTAATCAATAAAATTGGATTATCATATTTTTTTTCTTTGAATTGATCTACAAGTTCACATTTTGATTTATGGTAGATGGGATTAGTAGGAGAAATACCAGAAATTTTTGGTTCATATGAAGGTTTAGAGGCTGGTTGTATGTTTAGCATCTGAATTATTTCCTCTTTAGTCAAAAGAGGAGGAATTTTTCTCTTTTTTTGGATAAAAGTACAATAGTTCTCTTTCTCTTGTGAAGGTTGATTTTTGGGTTGAATGTTTTCTTGAGCCTCACCTAGAAGATATGGTGAATCATCACTTGTGCCTCCAGAAAGATCCTGTGGGTTTTCTTCTATTTCTTGATTGGGTTCTTCCTCAACTAACTCCTCTAAGCTATCATGATAGCTACCTTGAGAATGAAATTAATGAATGGCTTCTAATAGATCCTCATGATAACAATTTCCTAAATCTTCATCAATGTTTACAAGGTATTGTATGAGATCTTCAGAATGATCACAACAATTTTTAGATAATGATAAAGATGAAATTTTTTCTTGATAATGCTCATAAAATACCTTGTGGAAGTCCTTTAAAGAAAACAAACTACCAAGCTTCAGCCATTCATACCATTCTCTTGCCTTGCCCTCTAATGTTCCCATAAAAATTTTCATGAGGCAGTCCTTGTGCTATTCAACCTTTAACCTCCATACATGTATATGAAATTTGATGAGATGTAACAAGGGGTCATCACATTTTTCATCTTGAAATATAGGCAGGTTTTTTATCCAATTTATTTGGGGCATTTTATGCAGAAATATAGGGATATGGTCTCTGTTCATCAGAGCATATCTCCTTTATATCCTTGGATCCATGTTTATAAATCAGAAAGGGTCATTGTATCTTTTCAACCAGTCTAGAATTCTCTACCAGTGGAGTCTTTAGGTCTATTGAGGGTTGTGGATTCACCAGGTGGAATATTTGAACTTTGTTGTCCACCATAAGCATGATTGGGATTGCTCAATGCATTCCCAAGGGAGTCTATAAGAACTAGTGGGGTAGTAGGCCTACTGGAGGCTACTGGAGTTGCCAGGTGGATGTTTTTAGTTGTTTTTAGGATGTGTATGTATGGTCCACCACTAATAATTGACAAAAAACCAATATATGGATGTTTTGGGGTTTTCTGAGTTCCTTTATGTAGCCCTAGGGTTTGTGAGAGTGTCCTACAACTGAATCATCATTTTGCTAGGATGGTGAAACAACCATATTCTACTCTTTGGCTGACAGTTTGAGTTCTCTATGATTTGATAATGGTTTTTGAAGTCCTAAGGGATACTTCGATTGTCACTGACTCAGAGGTCCCATCATGATCACCATTGTGTTAGTGATAGTGATGAAGTGGTTACAAATCACAGGATTTTCAAAGTCTAATTGAGGGTCTAATGGGTCTGTAAGTGATATGTAGGCTACTATCTATTCAGTCCCACCGTGATCACCAGAATGTTAGTGTCTCGTGATTTAGAAGATTGGTAGACCAAATGCACAGGGTAACATCAGACCAGTCTTTGGATTCCTAGGACCTAGCCTTCTTGGACTCAGAGAGGACTCTCTCTATTGTTTGCAAGGGATATGAACTTTTTTTCTTTAGATGGTTTATTTTAGGATAGTTGTTAAGTGTGGGGTTTGTTTGTTTGTTTGGGTTGGCTAAAATGATCAAGTAGAATAGGTGAAGTGAGAGGTCATCAAATCATTGGGATATGGAGTCTATGAAAGTCATGGATATTTTAACAATGAGTCAGAGTGCATCATAGGACAAATCTAATGTGGTCATTGGATCTTTAAGGTTATGTGTGAAGTGAAATGGACATTAAGTTGGGGAAACAAGGTAGGGAAAAGGGAAATTAATAATCCTTTGTCATATACCCATAACAAGAAGGTCGAAAGCACCATTACCATTAAGAAGCAATCAATAGACAGGGAAAACCAGTAATTCTTTGATTCAACTTAAGCAAATAAGCATTCTAGACAAACATTTCAATGAAATATAGAAGGCGAGAAACTCATTTAACTTCTAGTGATTTCACCTTCAAGCTTTAGAAAAAATTTAAGATAAAAAAATAACTTTAATCAAAAAAGAGGTAACTCCTAAACATTATTGATCAAGCTACAAATAACTTTGAGGCAAACTGATAGGCATGGACAAAAGGCAAGATCAGAACAATACCTCCTTGGCTTAACCTAACAAGTAACACATCAAAGAGAGACTCCACAAACAGAGTTTAGATAGCATCACGTAAGCATGGCTAACCATAAAACATATTTGAAAACTACTTTATTAAACCATTAATGAAACAAAAAATCTTAGGAGGATCTAAGGAGCAACTAAGAATTCCTTAAACTAACCCAACAGAGGAAAACATAAAGACAATAGTAACAGGAAAGACTAAGGTGCCTCAAACAAAATTTCTTAGCCTATAATTTTATGATCTAATGCAACATAGAAGGATAGAAATAATGATAAACAAGAAAACATGAAAAAATTAGAGACACATCACCATTGACCAAGCTCAGGGATCCTGCAAGCAAGCTTTCATCATCATCAATCAAAGAAAATCATTCACAAGCTCCATAACATCAAATTTCTCTTCAACCTCAAAGAACCATGTATCGCTCTCAAAAATCATCAAATGCCAACATTAACAATGAATCTCAATGCTCCTTTCAACAAGAAAGGAGGAGAAAACCTAATAGATTCTCTAGAAACCTATTGGCTAATCTGAAATGTCACTATTGTCCTTCAGGCCTTGCAAGGCCCAAGGCACAAAATATCTTTTCGGGAATTTTTAGCAAATAAATTAACATTTGAGGTCTGAAAAGCCTCCTAAAACTTGCCAAGCATACATTTTCTACTTTCCCTCTTCTAAGGGAGCATCACTATGTTTTAGGATGAATTTCCATGGCAAGGGCGTAGCACTGGAGCAGGAAAAATAGGTCAACTTGCATTAGTGTTTTTAAAGCCTTCTCAATTTCAGAAAAGGCTCTGTGATGGCCCGTTGGAAAGCCCTCTGAGTCTACTTTCCAGATATACCCTTGGTTAGCTAGTTTTACCTCTAAAACCTGTCCAAAAAGAAAAAATTCCAAGGCTGGTAAAGGTGCAACACATGTCCTGAAAAGCAGGTAGAATGGTGAAAATTAGGGTGTTTTTGACCCTTTTGGAGGACCAAAACAACTCCAATTGATTTGAAACTTTGTGAGCATGCTATATTTGAGATGAAGATTCCAAAAATGTGAGCCTTTCCTCCTGAAGATGCTCTGAGAAAAAACGTAGCACCATGTGTGCTACCCCCTTGGCCCTCAAAATTAGCAAAAAACCAAAACTTGTCAAAATTCTCCCAAATTTGGTGGAAGTGTGCCTCATGGGTTTTGAGAGACCTATAGAGAAGCTTGTGCCAAGGTTCCAAGTCTAGCTTGGCCTTTTTCTTCTTTTAGTGCATGGAGCTTGGTTTGAGCCCTTGCAATTTGGTTTCTTCGGGCATAATGTTTAGTCATTCTTATTTGGAGGTCAAGATCTTGATTTTATTTATTCAATTTAGCCTCCAAGTGTATGTTGGCTCTCTCCAACCAAGGCTCCTAGTAATGGGCTATCTTCATGGCCAAAAGCTCATCTAAAGGGAGTTGTTCTGCTAGGGCTGATTATTCCTCCCTTTGTTTGGCCAATGCTTTCTTAAATCCCATGGTTCTAGGTCTCCTCCTAGATTGTCCTTCCTCATCTTCACTCTCTTCATAGGTGCCCATGAACTCTTCTAGTTTCACCTATGCCTTTTGGGCTTCTTTTCGGGCCTTGAGGGCTCTAGTTTCATAGATTGCAATTTGAGCTCCTAGCTACCTGTTCTCCAAGTCAAGGGCATCATTCACACTCTTGGCCCTATAAATTTTTGCTTGGAGGTCTTTGATTTGTGCATTTCTGTCCTGGAGGAGCAATTTTTTGATTCTTTCTTCATTATCCTCATCACTATCCACCTGAATCATCTCAAGCTCCCTCTCCACCTCATGGTCTTCCTTTTCTTCTTTTACCTTTTGTTTCCCTTTGTCTAGTGGTTGAACTGAGGCATATGGCATGGTCCCTTGCATTTTGGAGGCAGCAAACACAAGCCTTGGCCTCTTTTGATATGCGAGAAGGAGAAAATCAAATTTGTCTACTAGAATGCCCTTTTCATGGCTAACCTTAATATATCTTTCCTTTCATCAATGATCTCTTCATTTTTGTCTTCTTCATTTTGTTCTTGACTGCCCTCTTGAGAGGTACTTTCATTTTCCTTCATGCTAACATCATTGTCATGACCTTCACCACTATCATCAATCTCTTGACTGCTTTTTGGGTTCATAGTGTCACTGTTATCATTATATTTAGGGCTATCAGTAATCATGGTGTCTTCATTACCTTCATGACTGTCATTAGCCTCTTCTTGACTTAATGCACAATCATTATCTTCATTTTGTTCATCTCTGTAACTGTTTTTCCTACTGCCTTTGTCTTCATCTTCAGTCTCTGTATTGTCTTCTTTATTACTGCTTTTTCTCCATCACTGCTTTTGTCTTTATAATTTGTTTCTTCTTCCTCATTATCTGTCTTTGTTTGTTCTTCTATCTCTTCATTATCTATTTATTTATCTTCATGATCTTCAGCATCATCCTCCTCTTCCATATTTTCTACATTATCATCCTCTTCTTCATTGCTTGCATCTGCCTCTTCTTCATTGCTTGCAAATGCCTCTTCTTCATCTGTTTCTTTCTCACTATTTGGCTCACTGCCTTCTTCTTTTTCTTCACTATTTTTCTCATTGCCTTTGTCATCCTCTTCACTGTTTGGCTCACTACCTTTGTTTTCATCATCCTCACCATTATCTGCCTTATCACTGCTTTCTTGTTCTAAACGATCTTCTTCTTCATAATCTACCATTGTCTCTTGATTTTCATCATCCTCCTCCTCATCATCATTTTGTGCATTATCATCCTCCTCATCATCATTTTCTTCATTTTCACTTTCTTCTTCTTCATCATTTTTCCTTTATTCTTGACTATCATTTTCCTCTTTCTCTTCATCACTTTATTCTTGTTCTGATGCTTTAGGAGAAGGTGAAGGAGGGAAGTTCTCTTGGGGAGAGGATTCATGTGTGGATGAGGAATCATGGTCAGTGGGGGTTGATGGAGGAAATGAGGAAGGTGGATGAGATGATGAGGGTAAAATTTGTAGAAGAAGAGGTTGTGGATCTGTGAAAACATCATGGGTGATTAATACTTCCCATGGGATACCATGTTGCTCTAATTGATGCAACACAATCATATTGATAAGAGAATGGTGGAAAATACTCTGCATCCGTTGTGAAGGAGGCTTCTTTTGCACAATGTATGACATCTTATCAATACTTCTATAAAGGTAATAGGGGAAATGTAGTAGCTTGGACCTAGTGAAGTGCATAAATAGTTTTATATGGTAGAAATAAATTCTAGAAAACCTCCCCTCACATGTAAAATACTTCATGATGACTTTCATTGAGGGGGCATATCTTTCCAATAGATGTGAAAATGGAAAAATGGTTTTGCAATCAGCTTGGTATCTAGGTTTTAATAAAGGTTGATAATGGCTCAGGTCCAAATTCACCCACTTGAACCATTTTTCTCCCATACAAGGTATCCCAGTGGCCATAGCAATTGTATTTGTGGATAGATAAAAATTCACTCTAGCTAGATGCACTTGATGGTCATGAAGGTTGAGGATAAAAAGTTTGGTCAACTCAGGGTGACTTTGGACTCTTTGTACCCTTTCACAAAAATCAAAACAACCTACTTCTTGGAAATATCCAACTGTGGTAGGGGAGGTTGTTAAATCCTTGGTGTTCAAAGGCTCAAACTTGTTTATGTTTCCACCCTTTCTCTGTTGTCCCTTAGGCCTTTGGCCTCCCTTGCCACTGTCACTACTGCCTTCTCTAGAAATTTTATCTTTACTCTTGCTTTGTAATCAAAACCTTGAACTATTTGTGAAATGATATGGAGAGGGCAAGTGAGATGATAATGAGAAAGTTAGTGATTTGCGAGTGAAGGGGAATGATGAGTGAAAAAGGAAAATTTGGGCCTCAGTGTGCCTTCAATATGTAGATGGATGCGTATCCTTCAATCATCAGTGTTTTTAGCATGGGGACCAAGATTTTCTCTTCCTCTAGGGTTTCTACCTTTCTCTTTAAGTTTATCTTTTAAAACAATATGAAACAGTGGCAAGCATCTAAACACCTCTTATGAAAAACCCTCAAGATGGTGCCAGGCAGAGAATTGGAGGAGTTTTGAGAAAATTTGAGGGCTTTCTCTGGCTTGAAAGGCTTCCTGCCTAAATGTGTAGCATAGGGGCACAACACTCGGGGCCCTTCACGCGTTGTCGGGTCGACCTAAATGGCCCTGTGCGTAGCGCTTGGGCGGAGCTGCACGCTGTGTCGGGTCTTGCTTGCACATCCTTGCACGTAGAACCCAGTCCAGTCGAGTGGTTTGCACATCTGTCAGGTCTTTCCTGCACAACCTTGAGCGTAGCACCCGAGCAGAGCTGAACGAGGTGTCGGGTCTTGCCTGCACGGCCCTGCGCGTAACGCCCAAGCCATTTGGGTGGCCTTCACGTCTGTCGGGTTTTTCCTGCTGAACGTGCCCTGCAATGTGAATGGGTAGCGCACTTCTACAGGCGCATAACACTCCTTTACAATTTCCAAAGAGGACACATAGGTGCGTAGGACGTTTTTCCAGGGGCATAGCGCAAGGTTTTTTCTACCTGAGGTCTGCCAGAAACTCAGAAATTTCTCCTTGAAATCATTTCGCTCCTCTTTTGCAGATGACAAATGAGTTGAGTGATAGACTTTGGATTTTTATACCCTTGAAAAAATAATTGAAAACTAAAAACCCACTTTGCTAATGTCTTGATTTTTACCTTGTCACTTTATCACTGATATCTTTTCCTTTTGCAGGAGGTGACTTAAAACACACAAAAAAAATGATCCTTTATCATCTCAACCTTTCTTCTTGGTTGTCCTTAGGTAACTGAGATGATGGATTTAATCTCTCTTTGTCCTGTTGATGTTTCTTAAAAAAAATTTTGTTGGTGCCTGTTGGAGTTGTATGGTTTCACTGTGTTTTAGTCATTCTCATGTCTTCAACCCCTTTTTATTAAGAGACTGATAGAAACATATATTATCCCTCTTTGAGATCCCAGAGTGCAAGTGGTCTTAAAACATGGTTCCTCTCCTTCTTATTGATTTTCCAGAGGTATAGTAAGTCTGTCTTGCATAGTGACCTTAGTCTTTTCAATCAAATTTGTCATTACCTCCCCTTGGCCACTTCTGTCTACTGCAGGTGCCATAACATAGTGTTTTGGTCTTCTTAAACCTTTTTTGGAGTTTGACACCTTATTTACTCAATAGTAGAACTCATCCTTAATTTGGTTTCTTATTTGACACTTAACCTCCTGCTTTCTTTCTTTTGACCATTTTGAATACATTTGACTACACTTGAAGGCTTAGACTTCCTCACACTGATACTCTTTACAATTTTTCCCTTTGATGTAGTGAAAACCCCTTTTATCTTGGCAAACCATGGAGGTCACCTTCAGATATCCTTTGAAAACCTTCTACCATTATGATGGAGATTTATGACCTTCATTTTGCTTCTTTTCCTACCTTCTCAAGCTTTACGCTTTAGGGATTTTTCCCTTCTTCATTTATAATTTCTAGAAACCTTCAATTCATACTTGGTTGGGTTGATGGCCTTTGTCCTTGTGATCCTTTGCATTGGCTCCTTGCTTGGCAACAATGTTTAGCCAATTATTCATAAAACCCTGATTCTCTTTGAACTTAGGAATGTTTTCTCTCCTTTTCTGTGAATGTACTTTGTGATGATTTAGCCTCTTTCCTTACTTCTTTTATGCTAATAGCCATCTCATTGATTCATGCAGAAATGTTTAAGATGGGCAACTATCTTTTTGCATAAGTTGTGCTTTGATCAAGGAGGCCTTTCTTGGAAGATTTTCTGATCCATTTGGAAAATCATATGCTAGCCTTCTTCCTCTTTGATTGCAGCCTCTTGGCACAAGAAAAACAAAGATTTAGAACATCAAAAAAATCCTATGACTTGTGAGAACCCTAGTTGACTTAGTGGGAGGCCTTTTGAACTTGGCTTTTGGCTGAAAACTTGCCTTAGGGATTTTAGGTGTAAAACAAAGTTTTTGACAAAACGTATGCATTTTAGACCTAAAAACTGCTGACTTTTATTTATCTAAGGAGCCTAGAAAGGTAGCTTGAAACCACCAATGCTTGAGGCACTTGGTGAATAGGGGAAAAGGTTAGGCTACTTAGCAGTCCAAGGTGGAAGTAAAATGTTGGGCAAGCCAAGACAGAGTGGTAAGGTCAGAGGTGGAAAAACATAGTGATAATGAGTGGCATAAGCCCATGATTTGTTTTTTAGGAGTGATAGGCTGGCCATGACTTGATTGAGTAGTAAAATAGTGAAAAATTTATCCTGAGGATAATGAAGGCAGTGAGATTTCTAGAACTCACAATATTCATGAATTTTGTTTCTAGATATCTGAGATAGACATTTATTCATCTATAGAAAGCAAAAAATTACTGATGACTAACAACATGGACTGTCATATCCAGGACAAGCCAATGACGGAGATTGTAGTGGCATGGAATTGATATCGCACATCGCAACGTTTAAGGGACAACATTAAGGTGACCGCAAGGGAAGTTTAAAGTTTTGCGATGCGAAGTGGAGGGACACGTGTCGACCCTGCACAACATCACATCCCTCAAGAAATAGAGTTTAACTCTTAAGCTTACATTGTAAATTTCACGAAGTGGGATTGGCCGCGATTGGTCAGAACTGTGTGGGACCCTCTGGTAGGAAAATCCCGCGTATTTGCATTGGTTTGGGGTTTATGCATTGGTTTGGACTTATATATGGTATTTTTATGTTACGAAATTCCGTTTTTTGATTCGTGCACGTATGTATGTTGCGACCTTCCAAGGTTGAGCCCTGTTGCGTGAAGGGAAATTTTGTGTGGAGTTTTAAAATTCATTTTCCGCAGCGTATTCTCGTATTTTATAGCGGGATTAGTTAAAGAAGCTGGACAAGATGAACAGTGTTATGCAGTTGCAACTGTGTGTTAAAAGAAAAGTCTGAACACAACAAAGTAAGGCTCGGGTAAGAAAAAGGACCCGGGGCTCATGCAGAACAGTGCAGCAACATGGGTCAAGTCAGGTAAGAAGGGCAGTTATGCAGCACAATTGAAATATAATGGCAGAAAAAAAAAATACAAAGGAACAAAAAGAAGAAGAGGACAAACACACGCAAAGCTAAGAAGATGAAATGGTTGAATTGGAATATTATTGTAACTGTAAATGCATTAATTATTTTATATTGTTTGTGATGCAAAATCAAGTCTCTGTAGGCAAAGAAAAACTCAAAATTAATACTAAAATGAGTGTATTTAGTGTTGTAACATCGTAAATATGCTGAGTGAGGAAATGAATGGGTGGAATGCAAGAATCATGCTTGTTCACTTCATATTCCCATATATAATACAAACAACCATGAAGTAATCTCTAAAAATGATGTTATTGTAATGTGCATAAGTATGTTAGAGATTGGAAGAATAAAACCAAGCAGATGGAGATGTTGTGCAGATCCAGAGCTGATATGTAGCATATTTGAAGGCTGGAAGGGCAGCAGTGAAGAAGGAGTGAAACAGATCTTATATCTAGGTAAATCAGCATATGATTTTATTGTAGAGTGAGGAAGTTGGTGCTTCCATATCAAGTTGTAGCTGGTTGAGGTAGGAGCCTCCTGTGGGTTGCAACCTACAAAAAATACATGGGAGTTGGTGCTTTCGTTTCAAGTTTTAGCTTGATAGATATCCAGTTGTGTTGGTTGAGGTAGGAGCCTCCTGTGGGTTGTAGCCTACAGAAAATACATGGGAGTTGGTGCTTCCGTTTCAAGTTGTAGCTTGATAGATGTCCAGTTGGAGGTGGTTGAGGTAGGATCCTCCTATGGGTTGTATCTTGTAGAAAATAGATGGGAGTTGGAGCTTCCTTGCAAGTTGTAGCTTGCAAAATTTGAGGTAGTAGCCTCCTGTAGGTTGGAGCCTATAGAAAATCAGTGGTGAGAGGGAGTTGGAGCTTGCCTTTGCATCACAACAATAATAAGATGTGGTTTTCTACCTTATGGGTTTCCACTTATATCTGTTGTCCATGTGTATGATGATTATGTGTTGATGTTCTGTATTTAATCTGCTTAATACTCGCTTCTCACATATTAAGATTGGTGTTTCATTATATAATAATTTTATCCTGAAATGAATGTATTAAAATGATTCACCCCCCCCCCTCCCCATCTCAGTTTAACTAAGGGATCAACAATTGGTATTAGAGCCAATTCCTTCTGTATCTGTTTAACAACTGGAAGGCGATCCTAAGTCCCCAAAATGGCTAGCCTAGAAGGTTGCTCAACAAATAAATCCCCTTTGTTTACTCACACAAACTATGCCTTCTAGAAAATAAGAATGAGGACATACATAATGTCTATAGGAATATAAGTTTGGGTTGTTGTGGAAGAAGGATATGCTCCAAAGGATACTAACACAGAGAAATAAGACAATCTTTCATAGCTAATGCAAAAGCCATGAATGCACTCTTGAGTGGTATGGGTGAAACATAATTTATCAAAGTAATTATCAGTGAGATTGCCAAAGATATCTGGGATAATTTAGAAAATATCCATGAGGGAGATAAAAATGTGAAGATGGCCAAAATGCAAGCCTATAATGCTCAGTTTGAAAATGTAAAAATGAATGAAGATGAAGATGTTGCCAGTTTCTTCTTAAAGGTTGTAGAATCTGTGAATAACATGAAAGCTCTAGGAGAAACCATTAAAGAATGTGTAATTTTACAAAACATATTTATATCTTTACCATCTAGGTTAAACCCTAAGGTTTCTGCCATAGAAGAAACAACAAACTGGGAAACACTGACCATGGACCAATTGCTTGGAAACTTGATAGCCTATGAGATGATACTTCCAAAGGGAAAGTCAAATGTGAGGGAGGCAGCCTTTAAAGAAATAAGTGCAGAGAAGAGAAGGAAGTAACATGCTCTTGCTCTGATGAAGAAGTGGCCAAATTTGTCAGAAGATTGGAGAAAGGCACAGGTAAGTATAAAGGTAAAATTCCATTTAAGTGCTTTAAATATGGAAGAGTGGGGCACTAAGCTTCAAAATTTCCCCATAAGAGAGAAAAGAACCATCCACAAGAGAAGGAGAAAAAATAAATAAATAACTGGCAGAAATGGAAGAGATTCAATAGGAAATCATTTTATGCTCAACAAGATAATAGTGCATTTGAAAGCTCAAATGAATCCTTAAATGAAGAAGGAACCTCTGAATTTGTGTTGATGGCCAAGGAAGAGCCTGAAGGATTCCTTCTGGAAGATGAGGAAGAAGGTGAGGTAGATCTTGAGGGGGAGCTAGTGAGTTCCCTGGAGGAAATAGTCAGACTTAAACTCAAGTGCATAAAATAGAAAGACATTCTCCTGAAATATGTAAAGAAAGAACCAAGTTCGGAAAACCTCATCAGTTGAAATTAGAACTTGAAGAAGCTAAGAAGGTGGAAGATAGTTTGATAAAGAAAATAAATGATAAAAATTAGGAGCAAGATAAATTGGAAGAAGAAGTAGTATGCCTGAGAAAGAAATTAGAAAAGTCCCAAAGGGAATTATCTAGGAATACTCCATGGATGAAAAGCTATGAAAAGTTGGATAAATACTAAATGCTCAAAGATCTCCTCTTATTAAGACCGGGATAGGCTATGAAGGAGAAAACAGTAAGTCCAAGGTTGAAAATACCAAGGATATCACTTTCGTGAAAACGGTAATAAAAGAAAATGATAAATCTTAGCAATATGAGATTATTGCAGCTAGAAGACTGATAGAAGGAAGGAGAAGTTTATGTAAGCAGCTTGGGGATGAGATCACCTCCAAGGAAAATTCAGAAAACGCAGACATTGAGAAAGATGATGAAGCAACCCGAAAGAGATCCAAAGAATTAGAAGCCAGTAAGACCTTGATGGGTAATGAAGTAAATAGAAACAAGCAACAACCTAAAATGGAAAAGAACGAAATGAAGAAACAGTCATCTGCAACAGGCTCATACACTCCTGAATATGAATTGAATAAATTCAAAAGCTGTCAAAGGAGGTTCTTTCCTCCTATGAGAAGTATCACTTGTTTTTCCTGCCACAAACCGAGACATATTGTGGCATACTATAAGTCAAATAAAATCCATTCCATTCAGCAAAAGATGCAGAAAATGAAAATACTACCTCAAGCAAACAAATGGAGAAGACAATCTATCATGAGGTATACAAATCATTTCCATGGCTATTGTTTTTCATGCAATGAATTTGGACATAAATATGTTGGATGTAAATTGTGTTAAAAAAGGGGAACAAAATGCCATACATAAGCTCAACCCTACTTAGGTAAAATAAGATATTATTCATGCCACAATATTGGTCACAAAGAAAAATAATGTAAGCTTCCCTATACATTAAACAACTCTAGACAGATGATGGAATCTAATAAAATCGGATAGGACTGTGAATAAAAAAGTAGTGCAGACATTATGAATAACCCCAATAAAGTATGGAAGGAAAAGAGAAAGGGGGAGCCTGTTACTTCAATAACATAATGTACCCATCATAGTCTTAGGGGGAGCTGCTCTAGGAAGCAACGCAAATATCCAGCTAGTAATAGATAATAAGGAACATCCCAGGGGGAGAGCAGTTCATAAAAGGTCCCCATAAAATTAGTCTAAGAAGAGCTCCTTAGAATAAGAACATCTAAAAGTTCAGGAAGGGAAAGGACAATTCCTCTTACAAAGAACTATAGAGGAAGAAGGATTCCTCAAGCATTCAATAGCCAACAGTTTGATGGAAGGAGAGAGGACAGCAAGCAACCATGGTGGTAGAGGGAACACTAGCCATGAACATATAAGCTAAGAAGACAACATCACACTAAGTGATGAATGGTTAAAATCTGAAAAATTATGTTTTGAGCTTTAGAACTGGAAAGATCCATAGAGGATGAACACACTGTGAATCACACTACAAGAGTTAACAATGAAACACAATTAAGAACGATGAGTAAGAGAAATGTTTATCATCATTATATAATTAATTACATCACTCATCTATAGAAGGCCCCTTGGAGGAAAGCAGTTAAACGAGTGATAAAACTACGAGTGGTCTACCCTTGTAGATTCCAAGTAAATAAATTGAATATGTCTTCCCGAAGATCATTATGTTAGAACAGTTGAAGTGTATATAGAGAAGCAATGATTCTAGAGAAGTCCTGGAAAAGAATATGCAGTGATGTTCTTTTAAAACAAAATTACATAATAAGGAAAAAGTTAATGATGCCAAGATTAGATTCAGTATATTGATGATTGTTGTTGAGAACAGTGGAGAGCTCAATAGTAGAAACTATGAAGGTTTTCTTAACTATGGGATCATGTATGAGCTAAAGTGAAATTACTGCATGATTTATCAAATTAGTATCAATTGGTATTTGGAACAAGCAACCTGCCTATAAACAGAATAGCAAGTGTTATTAGTGGAGCAGTGGTATGGTACAGGTCCTTAGGATCAAAGTATTATGGAAGAAGTACACCAAGGGAGTATTCCCAACGTTATCAACATTATAGTATATGTGAATTTAAGCTCTTGTTGCTTTGATTATTGCAAAGTATCTGAAGTATGAAAGACTAGTTGTGTTAATCTTACATTTGAAGCTCAAGAGTCTTTTATTGATTCATCTAAAGCCTACTTCAGCAAAAAGGAATTGCTGGTATTTCACCATTGTAGAAAGGTTGATCATTGACACAGATACCCCTTATGTCATAAATAAAATTGCATAGTTGATAAGTGAGCCTAACCAATGCATTGAATGTATCCAACCTCAAGGGGTTTTTTTTTCAGTACTCTGTACAATATTAAAGTTAATTGGTCTCTTAAATTGGAAGATGTTGTCTAATATAAGTTGTAATTTTTGGTGTGATTCAGTGTTCACATCAATATCAAGGGCCTTTCGGCCGATAGTGTAATATCCCTATCATCAGTCTAGTACATATCACCACCAATAGGCAGTATTAAAGGTGAAACACAGCTATAAAAGATATACTGGCATCATCATATTTGAATAGATGTGTACTGCAGATATGTTTTGCAAAAGAAGGCATATTCCATCTACAATCTCCCTCAATAGATATGTATCTCAGATGAAGATCATAATATAGACTGAAGTTTATTCGGAGCAGTATTTATATGTCATATGGAGCATTCCCAGTATTTTATTATTATTCCAATGATGCATCTCTGATTATATAAGTCTGGTGCATTTTTTTCTATGAAGTATCCTTATCATCACTTTCAGCTTTATACAAGTGCAAGGAGTCTATGCTTTGGGATGGTATCAGCTTACTGTGTATATACATACAAGTTCAATGATTCTCAAAGTGTTATCCCATCAACTCTTGTACACCAATCTGGAGCAGCAAGGCCTAAACACAACTCAAAGAGAGGAAATAAGATAGGTACTACATTGGGAAATGTGAAACCCTTTGCCATTGATGTCAAAGGGGGAAGAAAAGAAAGCAGAAGAATAAAGGCTCTTCTGAAAAGAAAGTAGAGGAAGAAAGACACTTCTCATAATGAAAGGGGGAAGAAGTCCTAGAGGAAGTATTGGAGTATTTGTGGATGTGTTTCCATCAATGCCAAAGGGGGAGACTATTGGAAATATTGTCATTGATGGAAAACGAGCACAAAGAAGCAACACTTGAACTATCATTAAGGAAAAGGAGTAGAGAAGAACAATAAATAAGGAAAAGGAGAATATCAGGAAAAAATGTAGTAAGAAATCATAAAAGAGAGGCAGAGGAGCAGCAGATAGGCAAGGAGCAGCATTATGTTGGGAATCACGATTTCCATTATACCAAAAACCCACAGGTGTTAGTCAAAGATCGCATCGCCAGAGATAAGGATCCACGAGAGGCAGTTAGTCCATGTCAAGAAACACATGGGGAATGTTGGTTTATCCAATGTCCAACACATTAGACTATCAGCAAAGGAAACAAAAGAAGCAGAGAGGCAGCAAAGGCAGCCGAGACAGCAAGGGCAGTAAAGAAGAAGAAGTAGAGAACAGAAAAGTAGAAGTAAATTTAAAAACCAACCATCTGAGGGCTTGGCTCTGAGTTTTCCATTTCCAATTTAACTCTAAGTGTTTTTTGTTTGATCAGGATCTCCGTTTTAGAACAGTACTTCATTTCCAAACAAACTCTGAGTGTTTTGTGCTTTGATCGGGTTCCCTATTTTGAATCAGTTGTTTTAAATCTATGTTGAAACCGAACATTTGTATTTTATCGCACAACAAGAGGACTAATCATATTTGCAGGCACAAGTGAGGCCATAGGACTTGTATATTATGTTAATGCAGAATGAAACGAATCAGATTTTCAAACTCGACAAGGACCATAGATCCAACACTGATCAACGGTGATAAAGTACATCACAACCACAACTTTTTCGCACATTGCAGAAAATAGGAGTATTGGTTAATTTTTTTTTGCAAGCTAATATTATTAGTTTGCAATGCGAAGTGAATCTATGGGGACATTGCGTGGATTTTTGGCTCTAGGACAAGCCAACCATAGAGATTGCAGTGGCCTGGAAGCAATATCACACATCACAAAGTTTATGGGATAGCATTAAGGTGACCACAAGTCAATATTATTAGTTTGCGATGCGAAGTGAATCGGTGGGGACATTGTGTGGACCATCAGATCCAGGACAAGCCAACGATGGAGATTGCAGTGGCCTAGAAGCAATATCGCACATCGCAACGTTTAGGGGATAGCATTAAGGCAACCATAAGGGAAGTTTAAAGTTTTGCGATGCGAAGTGGAGGGACACGTGTCGACCCTGTGCAACATCGCATCTCGCAAGAAATAGAGTTTAACTCTTAAGGTTATGTTGTAAAGTTTGTGAAGTGTGATTGGCCGCAATTGGTCAAAACTGTGTGGGACCCTCTGGTAGAAAAATCCTGCGTATTTGCATCGGTTTGGGGTTTACGCATTGGTTTAGACTTTTAGATGGTCTGTGTATGTTACAAAATTCCGTTGTTTGATTCGCACGTATATGTATATTGTGACCTTCCAAGGTTGAGCCCTGTTGCGTGTAAAGGGAAATTTTGTGTGGAGTTTTAAAATTCATTTTCTGCAGCGTATTCTAGTATTTTGTAGCGGGGTTGGTTAATGAAGCTGACCAAGATGAACAGTGTTATGTAGTTGCAGCTCTGGGTTAAAATAAAAGTCTGAACACAACAAAGAAAGGTTTGGGTAAGAAAAAGCACCTGGAGTTGATGCAAAACAGTGCAACAGCATGGGTCAAGTCAGGCAAAAACGGCAGTTATGTAGCATAGTTGAAATATAACTGTAGAAGCAGAAAAGAAAAAGAAACAACAAGAAGAAGAGGAAAAACACACAGCAAAGCTAAGAAGCTAAAAGGGCTGAATTGGAATATTATTGTAACTATAAATTTATTAATTATTTTATATTGTTTGTGATGCAAAGGAAAGTCTCCGTAGGCAAAGAAAAACTCCAATTTAATAATGAAATGAGTGTATTTAGTGTTGTAACATCCTGAATATGTTGAGTGAGGAAATGAATGGGTGGAAGGAAAGAATCATGCCTTTTCACTTCATATTCCCATTTAAAATATAAACAACCATGAAGTAATCTCTATTAATGATGTTATTTTAATGTGCATAAGTATGTTACAGAGTGGAATAATAATAAAAAGCAGATAGAGATGTTGTGCGGATCCTGAGCTGATATGAAGCAAATGTGAAGGCTAGAAGGGCAGCAGTGAAGAAGGAGTATAACAGTGTTGATATGCAGGTAAATAAGCATATGATTTTATTGTAGAGTGAGGAATTTGGTGCTTCCATATCAAGTTGTAGCTTGATAGATTCCTAGTTGTAGCTGGTTGAGGTAGGAGCCTCCTGTGGGTTTTAGCCTATAGAAAATACATGGGATTTGGTGCCTCCGTTTCAAGTTGTAGCTTGATATATTTCCAGTTGTAGCTTGTTGAGGTAGGAGCCTCCTGTGGGTTGTAGCCTACAGAAAATAAATAGGATTTGGTGCTGTTAGAGTCGGTATCTTCATCCCTCCGTTAGAGATCAAATTTCTCTTGTTGTATCTCATTTTAGGTGTCTCACTCAGTTCAATCAGCTGCATTCCATTAGGAGCATGGATCATCTGACGGTAAGGTCTTGTCACTCATATCCCTTATGTCTTGTACCTGCTAGCCTATTTCTGTTCATTAAAATCATGTACAGTCATGTTTGGTCTCAATGTTGGCAAAAATTCATTTTAGGGTTTTTAGTTTCATTGGGTCTATGGTTTAGCTAATCAGGTCTCAAAATGCCTAATAATGGTTAGCAGGCACATGAGGAAACTTCAAATAAGGTTTCAGTGCTAAAATTTCATCATCATAATGTTTGATAATGATTTTTCTTCAAAACTCTGTTTTGAAGAGAAATAGTCAATTTCATATTTATGTAATAAATGCAATGTAATTTTCAAGTTCTTCAGTTGTAATAATGTTCCATTTGCAACCCTGGTCGCCTTTGCCAGAGTTCCATGCCATTCATTCCCTGCAAGACAGACAGAAGCTCATTATTCAGTCCAAAAGCACAAAGGAAACAAAACATAGTTTTAAAGTGAAATGTCAAGTTTTCAACATTACAAAGTGGGTTTGTTCAAATGAAAAATCAAAGTCTTTGGTATATATAAGATATTTTCAAATTCAAAACTCCATTTGTGTGTCAAGAGATAGTAGTGAAAAAAGTAGAACCCGTGAGGAGTGAATCTAGTGATTGGAGGGCGGACTGTGTGCAAATTGCCAAGCGTGACGCATTGTGCAGCCGACGCAACGCATTGGAAGAGCGCGGCACATAGGGTTGTTTTCCGGTGTGTTAACTTGTTCCAGCGTGGCGCATTGGAGGGGCACTGTGCACTGGGTTGGCTGTGTAGCGCATTGAGCTGGAACACAAGATTTTTGCCATTCCTTTCAACCATCAAATTTTTGCTCGGTCTCTCCTTGTTCGAGTAAGTCAAAGCCACTTCCTCATTTCTCTTAACAAGTGTTTGGTGTGGATATGATAATTTAAATGCAAAGATTCAAACCCTATTGTCTTATTTAAGAATGCTCCTAGGGTTTTGAAATTAGTTTTGGTGTCAAATCATTTCCTTTCCTCCACCCCTCCTCATTGTTTATTTTCTCACCACAGTCCCCTTTTCCTATTCACCTTTTATCCCCAAGTCAATCATCCCCTATCCCTTTACATCCCTACAGTCACTTATTCCTCTCCCATTCCCATTATCCCCATATCATTTGTGAATTTCCCTCAAATCCCAAGTTATCCCAAAAAGTTAAGTGGCTGTCCCAACACACAGTTTTCAAACTCACAATTTCACTTGATTATAGCCCATCACTTTCATTACCCCATTCCTCCATATTCCCTTCCATTTGACACATATTTTGCGATCCAATCAAAAACACCAAAATTCTCATACAAGACAACCTAGACCTTGCATAGACCTTGAGCATCATGGAGACAGGTACTGATACATCCTATGACCGAGACAGTGATTCCACCACTGAACTAAAAGCACCTAGAAGGCCTCATAAGAGTGGCAAAAATGTGAGAGAGGAGCCCACCTCATTGGCTGAATTGCAGGCTTGTCCACTTGCCATGGCATGTTTTCGAGAGCAGTCTTGTTATCAATTTTGTGAAATGATTGCTAAGATCCATTATCATCAAGATTTGGCTCGTTTGTTTGTGTTGCATTTACATGATGTTCAGGTCACCCTTGCCGGTGTGACATTCACTTTAACACCGGAAACTATCTCTCAAGCAATCGGAATACAAAATGTGGGAGAACAATGGAACAAAAGACAATAGGTGGAAAAAGTGCATTATGAACCATATATCAGGCCTAGATTTGTGAAACAACTCAGCAGAGTGTTTCCTTTCCTGTTCCTAAAGGATTCCTATGCGCCTTTGATGAAACTCATTATCAGATATTTCAGTTGTGAGGGCCGGTTTTCACGTCTCTATGCCTATCATATCAGATTATTGATGCATTTCACCAGGGTGAGGATGATGAAACTCCCTTATTTCATGTGCCGGAATATTGAGATAATGACCAATCTCGTGCAGAGGAAAACTCCCGAGCAGCAGTACAACAGTATTTATCACTATGCACTCATCAAGATCGTGGTTGTGCATCAGCTTGGCCTGCAGGGTATTTCATGGGAGGATTTCATTTCTAATGATTTCTTCACAGCTCCTCAGGTTCCTCCAGAGGTTGTTCATGATGCAGGTGAACCTTCATATCAGCATGGAGGTCAGGAGACAGAGACTACTAGTGTGCCGACGTATGTCACTTATCAGAGAGGCACTAGAGGATTATTTGCAGCAGCTCGACGAGTATTATCTCCACCTGGGGTGGAAGGGGTCTCGCTTCCATCATTAGCAGAACAGGTACAGGTACAGGACAGAGGTAAGAGGCCCATGTAGGATGAGGGGCCTTCAAGAGGCCAAGATACAAGTTTCATACTCATTGATGAGGATTTGAGCTCTCCAAGCTCAAAGTTGAGAGAGACTATTTAGGAGTAGAAGGCGGAGATAGACACTTTGACCATCAAATTTCAAAGAGCCCAATGGATTATAAAATACCTTGAACAGTGAAACAAACAGTTGGAAGATCAGCAAACAATCATGGAGTTGCAAAACATTCGTGAAGACCGGCAAGCTGCCTAAAGAAGCCAAACTGAGATGACATCCATTGAGCGAGAGATTGAGGCTGATAGAGAGACTTGGCTTGAGAGGGTCAATATTCATCTGTAGAAGTTGTTGGAGAAGGCCAACAAGGAAAAGAACATGCTCAGGCACATGAAGAATCATTATTGGGCGAGGAACCATGTTTGCAAAGTGCGAATCAAGATCCTGAAGGCAAAGTTAAAGAGAGCATTAAAGCGTCGCAAAAGGCATGATAGACTCCAAATTTTGGCTGAAGCTTCTTTGGCCCAGCATAGCACTTGATGGTGGACATTCAGCCTGAATTTCAAGAAATTTTGGAAACTTTTTGTCAATTTTGAATTTTTTGGCCTTAACACAGATTTTCCTGCCCGACGCGTAGCGCCAATTGGCGCGCGCTTATACTAATTGGCAGCTCCTCCTGAAGAAAAATTTTCATTTCTATATTTTTCATCAAAATTAATGCATGCCTACCCATTACCTAAATATTTTGACAATTTTTGGGTTGCCTGAAGGGTCAAAAACACCTTAAAAATGACCTTTCTGCCTCTTTTTGGACACACATGAAGCAGTGTTGGGAAAACTCATTTTTGGAGGGGAAAATGGAAACCAAATTTATAAATTACACTTGGGTTTAAAATTAGATAGGTATAGCTTTCCAACGAGCTATCCTGCACTCAATTTGGACTCCGGTAAGGCCCTCAAAATCGGCTCCAAAGTGGTGCGACGCATAGAGATTTCAGGTGCAGCGCATTGGGAATTTTGGCCTAGTTCTCACTCAGTAACTCAGTTTTTCGCCTAGTTTTGGCCAGTTTGAATTTTTTATCTCCAAATGTAAAGCTCTTGATGTAACTTGATGTAATTTCATGGTTTTTGATGTAATTTTGACAAATTTTCACTCATGTAAGTAGATTCATTCACCAAAAAGTGAATTGTAACGTAACTGAATGAATCAGTTTCCTATCTTATAGAGGCAAGCTATTCCACTGCCTATTTTCCAGTTCTTAGTTTAGATCTTGTTGAAACAGCTCCTAAAATAGTGAGCTAGACCCCTAGAGGCATGGGGATGAATTATGCTTGTCTATATCTTGTATTTTCTCAGTTATTTTCAGGGTTGGACACTTGGGATTGATTTGAGCTTCATTGTACATTTCATCTCTGCATTTTGGCAAAGGAATGACCAAGGTTTGAAGCACTCTTTGGGATCCATGTGGCTCTATGTTTTGATGGTGTGTTTCTCTCTATGATTGTAAGTTTACTGATGTTTCATGTGTATCATTTTCCTTCTCTTTTCTTCTCAAATTAAAACAAACAAGTGATAAAGGTGGAATCCATTAGATTTGCAGTGCTCTACCTTGAAGTTTTGTTTAATTTTCCATGTTTTCAACTGTCTGAAGAGGATTCTTGAAAGCCTCTTGCCCTCTTCAACTCCTCACTGGTCTGAGCAATCCATTTCATTCAATTCGAAGCATCAAAACAATTGCCTTTCTTGCCCCATTCATCCCTCTGCAAAACTGATCATTTCCCGAACCCAAAATCTGCCTTTCCCTTTGATTCCAACAAAAAACCCCCAAATTCAAATCAAACTCTTTCACATATATACCTAGCCTAAAATCAACCTTTATTTTAAGTCATCTCAAGCCTCACTGATTATTTTTGCTGAGATTGACCCGGAGAGAGCCCTCTCCTGATTTGGTAGGGCTAGTTACCAGATTAAGTGTGGTTTGATGTTACCTTAGACTCTGCCTTCCTTCAGCCTAAGGTAGATTTAGGTAATAACAGGTGCTTCCGTTTCAACTTGTAGCTTGATAGATGTCCAGTTGGAGGTGGTTGAGGTAGGAGCCTCCTGTGGGTTGTAGCCTGCAAAAAATAGATGGGAGTTGGAGCTTCCTTGCAAGTTGTAGCTTGGAAATTTAAGGTAGTAGCCTCCTGTAGGTTGGAGCCTACAGAAAATCAGTGGTGAGAGGGAGTTGGAGCCTACAGAAAATTAGTGGTGAGAGGGAGTTGGAGCTTGCCTTTGTATCACAAAAGATAATAATATGTGGTTTTCTCCCTTATGGGTTTCCACTTATATATATTGTCCATGTGTATGATGATTATGTGTTGATGTTTTGTATTTAATCTGCTTAATACTCGTTGCTCACATATTAATATTTTTGTTTCATTATATAATAAGTTTATCCTGAAATGAAGGTGTAAATCAGTTTAAAGGAAAATTTTAAAAGTCCATGAATGATTAAACTGATTCACCCCCCCCCCCTCTCTCAGTTTAACTAAGGGATCAACATCATGTCTTCTTGATATGGATAAGTGTGCATGCCCCTAATCTCCTGATGCTGGCCATTCTTCTTATCTACCCACTCCATCTGCAAGGTCTCCCAATCTGTGGTGACCTTCCCCAAAGTAGTCAACCACTGCACTTGCAATATCACATTGGTGTCAGGAATATCAACCACAAAGAAGTGATCAGTCAAGGTATATGCTCCCATGGTGACAGACAATGCTGGAACATACTTCATGCACTGCATCGTTCTAGCTCTTGGAACCAAAACTGAAAACCCCTCAAAATCATCAGTGGGTATAGTCCTTCTATGTACTAACTGAGCATTAATGAAATTGTGGGTGGCCCCATTGTCTATCAATATTGATACTCTTTTCCCCTGAATGGTACCTCATACTCTCAAAGTCAGATACTTGGGTACTCCCCGCAAATATGCAAGGGCCCCTCCAACTAGAGAAAATGCCCCATTCCCACCTCTTGGTGGTGGTGGATCCTCTCCTGCTACTACAACGTTGTTGTCCCCTTCTATATCCTCTTCTTCCTCCTCCTCAATATCAAAGAATACCTCTATATAGTGTGCTTTCCCTGCTACACATCGATGCCCTGGTTCCCATGGTTCTTGGCATGTGAATAAAATCTTCCTTCTCCTCAATTCTCTTCAGACATCATCACTAAGAGGCACTTTGTTCTGGTTCTCTTTTGAAGGGAGAACCTTCACATCTTTCCCCTTTGTCTGAAAGGGTGGCCTTTGCCCTTGGCAAGGCATCTTGTAAATCTCTTGCTCTCTCAATAGCATCTTGGAGAGTGGTTGGTTTAGTAGATTTAACCAACCCATGCAGAGGCTCTACTAGCCCATAAATGAACATATAAACCCTCCTAGATACAGATAAATTAGGAACCATGACAGAAAGTTTTAGAAATTCATAAATATAGGTCTCCGGATTACCTGACTACTTGAGCTTGGCTAGCACAATAAAATGTGCCTTTGGATCTCTTCGATCAAATATATTTACTAACCTTTAGGTGAACTATGAATATGCAGTCAAATTGGCATGCCTCAATGTAGAAAGACCATGAAACCACCAATCATGTGCCTCACCTTCAAGGTGCAGCGTTGATATTTTGATGGCCTCCATCTCCGGTACTTGGTTCAACTAGAAGTAGATGTCTAGATTCTCTACCCAAGACTTGGATGTGCACTTGGATGAACCATCAAAAGTGGGAAAAAAGAATCTACCCATGGTACATTGTAGATCATTCCTCTGTATGAATCCTCAACTTCTATTATTATGTCGGGGTCTCATGTTGTCCTTGATTTGACAAAACTCCTAAAAGCTTAGATTATCTTTGAAGCTCTGAGATTGAGACTCATACTCTAGGAAATAATCTTCAAGAGTTTCTTGTTCTTGGAGTCCTCCATTTCCCACAGCTAGGAATGTAGGCATAGTGGAGTGTTGGGAAACTTGTTGCCTCACTGGTTGATCATACCAGTGATGTGAAATGTCAGAGCTTTCTCGATTTAGAAACCCTCTATGGGATTCTTTGTGTCTCTCCATCCTCATCTCCTTGATTTCTTGGGCAATATCTTGCATGGTTTGAAGAAGAATCTTGGGAAACTCCTTTTCATCCTCCTGTTGAGCAGGAAGATCCCCTCTGTAGACAGAGGCAATCCCTCTAGCCCTAGGATGGGTATAGCAAAAAGGGAACATGTTGGAATTTTAGAATCCTAGCTTATAAATGAAAAACAAGTCAGGATAGATAACCTACCTTGGTCCAACACTCTTTTCGTGGCTTGTAGCAGCGATCCTTTGACCTTTGTCTTCACATGTAACGGTCCTTCAGTGATAATGTCTATGTACCTGCAAAAATATCAAGTGAACGGTGACAACATACGAAAACATACTTTCATTTATAGTTATTCGATTGGTCAAGGAGAATCAAACATTTTGTATATGATTAAACACAAAATTGGAAGCAAAAACTAGTCATGTATTAATGATAGAGAAAAGAATTTTACAACCTTAATGCCTTGACGTTGCAGCCTCCTTCGATGGGTTTAGTCGAGTGTGTCTCAAGCATTCGTCGGGGATCAGACTTGATGAGGCAACGAGCCTAAACTCTCTCTCAACAAGAGGTTCTTCTTTGCCTTCTTCTACACACCAGCTATAGTAAGGATTGGTCAGCTAGCTGAAACCATGTGAGAAGGAAGTATTTATAGGAGAGGAGGGACTGGTTTGGGATCCCTCATAAGGTGGAAGAGAGGTCTTATCCCTTTCGGGAGTCCCACATTTGTAGGAAACAAGAAGCCAAAGGGAGGACTTCGATGTTATTCAGTCGAATAAACCATGATGACTCCGCTCACGAGGTTGTTAGGCATGGAAACTTCGTTTCTATTTAAAAGACTTTCCAAAAATATCTTGACGTCGATGACCCACTGAGACAGTGCTCCAATGGGCGTGGGGCCTAGTATTAATTTCTCTATGGGCGCGAAGCCATAACTTCCTACCAATGCTGGCCCAAAATTAGATGTTTTTGAGAGTATTCCTGAGGAATTATCAACAGAGGAAATGTTCTTAACATGTCGAGGGATGAAATGATACTTATAGCAAGGCATGACAATACACAGAAGTCACTAAAATGGTCCTCCAATGTTCGGGCTGGGGATTGCAAGGACGGTGAAACAATATTATGTAACATATGCCCCCTAAAGCATGAGGTCCGAGGGAGAGGGAGGGATGAAATTCTTTATGAGAACATGCCCAAACCAAGACGCCGTCGTCAGAGACTTGCAAGGACAAGTACAACTGATATCTCTGATACATGAATATGTGGTATAGGCACAACCATCCATAATAGAGTACATACAATAATAATATCCTAGGTACAGACGCAACCATCCAACAAGAGGGATCATCAAATAGACTCAGGTATGGTCGCAGCCATCCAATCAGAAGAGTCATGCATATAGTCATGATAAACCAAATATTCTCGCAGCCTAGATTCCATAAAAAAAAACCCAGGGTCTTGCATTCCATCTCGACCTGAACAAGTACAAATACAAGCATGTGAATGAGTGAGCTAAAGTCACATGCAATAAAGTCACCTGATTACTAGCCAATGATGAAAGTTGTTAACAGGTACGAGAGAAACCACCAATAAGGACAATGGCTCTCAAGGTACAACTAGTACAATCCGCGGAATGTGAATAGTGAGTTGGAGTCGAACACCCACGAAATCACTCGATTGAAGGCCAATGATGAGGACCTGTCATCGAATGGGAAGAACTTGCCATTGAGGCATGCAAGCTCCAAGGTACCGAAAGGGAGTCTCTAGATCAACTTCCTAGATAATAAGCTGAAGTCGACGTGAAGTGACTGGTAAAAAGAGGGCCATAATGTTTCCCACATCATTGACATGAGACAGAGGAACAAGATGATAGTGAATCAGGATAAAACAAAGGATCAGAGGTTGAAAACTGCAGAAGAAACCTTCTCTTGAACATATTGGCGACATGACTCCGGAATTTGGCAGTATTTGACATCAAGGGATCTGAGGTCATGATGACGTGGCAAAGAGCAGATGAGAGGCCAAAACAGATAACCGAAACCCATGGAGGCAAAAATGACGAAATGGGATGTCCCTAACCCAACACAAATTGCAGACAAGTGACATGTTCAAGAGAGACATACTGTTGAAACGATTGAGAAATGGTTCCATTTTCCCCCACCATTTCTGGCAAGTACCCCAATTATTTTTAGAAACAAGCTTGAAGGGGATAACATATGCTTGTCATATAAGTTTGTCCTTCGGAAAAATCCATCCTAGTACATTTTACAAGCCCTAGGAAGGAGGAACTCGATTACATCATGGTGACAATTTTTGATGTCATTTAGGTTTGAACAAGTCTGACAAAGGAAGAACTCGACATATTTTCATGTTTAGAGAGTTTGAAAAGAAGTGGAAAAGAAAACTCCAGCAGGTTGCTTTTCGTAGCTAGTCTCATAGATCCGAAAAGGTAGAAAACAATATCTGAGAGAACCTCTTAGTCACGATAGGCTAAGGTATTCATTTTTCGTAAATAATTTGTCCCAACCCGAAAAAGGGGTAAACGTATACTAGGAACATGGCATTCCAAACCCTTTAACGAGTTCAAAATGACAAGAATCTCGACAATATTTTCAATTTTAGAGAGTCTAGAAAAGAGCTGAAAGATGACTCTAGGGGGTGACTTTTTCATGTTTTTACTGAGTCTAAAAAATTAATAAAACACAACCTATCACTTCATCGTCACCACGTTTAGGACTTGTTGCTGCACAAGAACGCACGTAAAACCCATTTTTCAAGATTAAATATTAAGATAATAAAAAAATAAGCTCAAAAACCTAATTAGGGTTTAGAAAAGTTTAAAAAATGACAGAAATAGTAAAAATAAATTACTTTTCACCTTTTCACCTCTTCTGAGCATTTTTACCATCTTTCACTATTATCCTATGGAGCTGGCAGTGGACAATCTAGGAGACCAATCGTGAATCCGCTGTCTTTAGGTAAGAGCACTTATCCTTGCTTGCATTTCAATTTTTCATAATATTGGGAAGATTTTGTTCAAAGTTGGGTGCGGCGGTCAGCGCGGGTTCCGGGCATGAAGTCGTTCCAACCCGTCTTGAATTTCAATGGGGAGGCGCCAATTGGAGCTGTTATTTTTAAAAAAATTGTGCCAATCGCAGTAGCCAATTTTTCTTGCAAATTATATTAAATGGCCTATTTTAAACAATTCAAAAGTTAATAATTTGACTAAGGAAAGCACCAATGATGATTTTTTAGGTGTTTGAAAACCAAGATGGTTATCGAATGGAAGGAAAGAGAACACAGGGAGGAAGATGACCAAGCCATGAGAAGTGTAAGATGCATGGATGCCTAAGGGATTGTGGGCCCTTGAAATTCTTCATGGTACCGTGTCTTTGAACTCAGCCGAAGTTACTACAATATCTGATCAGTGTGTGGAACATTGATCGGGAAATATTTATGATTCACGATCAAGAGTTAGAGATTTAAGTATCTGACATATATTTAATCACCAAATTGTCACGGAGGGGAGAAACATCGATCCTGACAGGTACCCAGCCTACGATGGAAAGCATGAGCATGTTCATAGACAGGTTTTGTCAAGGGGCAAGGAAAGGATCAAAGAGCGGGAAAGTGGATATTCAAACCATTCTCGATTTGGCACTAAAGGTAGTGTTTCACGCCATCACACGAGCTGCTAGATCTCAAGCTCCTCATGAAGCCACAAAATATAGCTTCTACTTGCCCTGGATTGTATGGCCCCAACCATTTTCAACTAGGCAGAGGCTGTAACAATCAACCTGAAATGCCAACTAACAAAATGAAAGAACGACAAGCTGAAACAATTCAGCTATGGGTCCATATTCGTATCGTTCATCCTAGAGCGATTTCCAATATTTCAATTCCAGGAGGTGATAGTCCCTACACCACCATTTCGAGAGCCACGGATGGTCCATTGGGCAGCTTTGATGCCTAGGGTGGGAGGTGATCAACATATGTCGTGGAGACCAGAATTCTTTGACTGGCTCCACTGCCAACTGATTTTCGTGGAGGAATGGCCCTATACTGGCATGAAATTCATGGGTGATGTGGATCTTCCACTCCCGGAAGGAGAGGATTGGGATGAAGAATTGGGTAAGACTCATTTTTTTATTTTGAAGAGTATTATGATTTTTTTGTATTAGATGTGTTCTGATGTTTATCCATGTATCATAAATGTTGGCCTAGAAAGACCTGCAAAGATGTCTCCAATAGAACTAAGAGTCCCTCGTGATTTTGACGCAGCCCCTCATGGTGAGGGAAGCAAGGAAGAGGAGATTGTACGCAACCTGAAGGGACTCACCAGCAGAATCCCAGATTACGCAAGATTTGACGATGTTCCTTATGCATACTAGGGGCACACTGCGGGGGTGTCTCACCGCGTCCACCACTTATTGAGGCGGCTTGTGCATGCAGTGACATCCTGCCATGAGCATCATGTTGATTAGACGCCTAGGCTTTTATTTCTGCATATTTTTTGAGAGACATGGTGTCTCAGACTGTAACCAGAACACACATATTTTTTTAACTTATGATGCACGTGGATGCAAACACTCGATATATATATATATATATATATATATATATATATATATATATATATATACATCTTATTGCTCAAGCTAATAATGCTGCATTACAAATGTCTATCTAATACAGTATTGGCTACTACATCAGTTAACACATTCATTCTTCTAGGAATGTGCTGATATGTGATATAATAAAAGTTCCTTTATAATAAACGAACATGCAAATACAACCTTAAGATTTGAGGATTTCTAATAGAGTGAGGATTTCTAACAGAGTAATGCCCATTAAGTTGAAGAACAACAAGTTGAGAGTCTAGGTTCACAATTAATGCATGAATTTCGAAAGCAATGGCCTTAGTTAAGAGTTCAATGATGACACTATATTTAGCGACATTGTTTGTTGTTCGTCCTAGAAAAATACCTGGAAGGTTTCTCAACTCAGCATTAGGGTTATAAATCACCTAGGCTACGAAAGGCACCATCTGTGAAACCAACGGAGTGACAGACATATGCACTGTAAGCAACGACATAATAAGTAGGAAAAACTGCTCGCAAAGCAAACCAAGCCAAAAAAAATGTACAAAAATGAAAAACACACTAATGTACAAAAGGAAATGCACGAGAAACTCATGCATAGTATTTTTTGAGGTACATGCCATTTTTGGGTTGATCCAAAGGATAGCCTTCATAGTCAATTAGCTCATAAGCCCCATTTTGTAAAACACGCTTGACGATATAGGGCCCATGCCACATGGGTTCGAATTTTCTTGCACTCATCTTATCATGAGCTTGGTCATACAAGAGGACGAGGTCTCCTTCTACAAAGGTATGAGGGGGAACTTTCTGATCAAAATGAGCTTTGATGCACTTTTTTTGTGCTTCTATAACTAGAGCAGAAAAGTGGCAAGTTTCTTCAAGCCTCTCCAAATATAGAAGACGCTCTTCTTCTGGCGAGGTATTAGGTAGTAATTCAACAACTATCTTGAAAGAAGGAATTTTTCATTCAATCGGAAGGGCAGTTTCCAGACCGTAGACAAGCTGGAATGGAGTGAATCCAATTGCATCCTTCATCGAGCTTCGGTAAGTCTAGAGAGCTGAAAACAAATTGAGATGACAATTGGACTTGTGCATCCAAATCATACACTGAATCATTGTGACTAGAACCTTGTTCACAGCTTCAACCTGGCCATTGGACTGAGGGTAGTAAGACATTGAGCTATCGTGACGTAGACCCAACCTATAATTCAACTCAACCATCATGTAATGAAGAAAATGAGAGCCATGATCGGTGACAATGGCTTGAGGGACACCAAACTTGGTAATGACATGATTGAACAGAAATTGTGGAGTTGTCTTACCATCATTTGTGAGTGTAGGCATTGCTTTAGCCCATTTAGTGAAGTATTCAATGGCTACGATAGTATAAGCATGCCCCCCGAACGAGTGAGGATTACACATCATAAATTGATGCCCCACTTCGCAAAGGGACCAATGGTAATGACAGGGTGGAGGTGTGTGGACAACGCGCACATCTTGCGCTGGTAAATCTGGAAATTGTGACACTTGCAGACAACAACAATGTAGTTTTTAAAAATGGTAGGCCAGAAATATCCAGCACGAGGAATATTCTATGCAGTAGAATATCCAGACATGTGACCGCCACATGTGCCAGAGAGGCAGTCATTGAGGACTCTTTTAGCCTCGTCGAGAGTTAAATACTAGTGGAGAAAAGAATCATATCCGATGCAGTATAGACTGTCTCCGAATATGCGATAAGGTTGTGAATGATGGCAGATGCATCGACGAGCATCCTTTGTCAACTCAGATCGGAAGGTGGAATTATGAAGATAGACGGTGATATCATCGTACCACAAATCGAGGGTGCTAATGAGAAAAAGGGTGTTGTTCAGAATGCATTCCTCAGAACCAGAGGGAGCATAGGCAGATGATAAAGAGAAAATCAAATCGGAAAAAACCAATGATTTATTTGATTTAGCGGTAGTGAACTCCAAATCAAACTCTTGGAGGATAACGATTTATTTTTAGTATTTCCCCCCAGCAATTGTCAATTCAATATATAGGCCATGGGGTTACAATCAGAAATCAAGGTTACTGTGCAAAGTAGAATATAATGGAGAAAATGTTGGACGACTTGAACAACAACCAATGCCAATTTATCGATATGTGCATAACGTGTTTCAGTATCGAGAAGATTGCGGCTCAAATAATAAATGACGTGCTCGTCACCATCATCATCGTCCTGCACCAAAAACATGGCAATAGTGCTAAATGTGGCAGCCAAGTAGAGGGAGTAGCCACGATGATAATTGGGAGGATGCAAGAGAGGAGCATTGATAAGCAATGTCTTCAGTGCATCGAAATATTTTTGGGCGATCTCATCCCAGCGGAACTAGATGCCTTGCTTGAGAAATCACATGAAGCCTTTGGCTACTTCAGCATAATTCGGTATAAAACAGCGTAGGAAATTATATTTCCCTTGCAGACTCTCCAACTGATGTAAAGAGGAAGGGGAGGGGAGATTAACAATAGCTTCGACCTTAAGAGGGTCGAGACGAATTCCATCTTTAGAAACGATAAACCCAAGTAGTCTACTAGAATCAGCATAGAAGACACACTTATGCGGATTGAGCCAAATGTTATAGTGTCTACAACGAAAAAATATTTGACGGAGGTGATATGGGTGGTCTTTACACTTAGTAGAGTGAGCCCTAAGGTCATCCAGGTAAGTTTGAACAATGCACTTGATATCATGGAAAGAATACGACATTTCTCGTTGAAATGTAGCCCTAACATTCTTAAGACCAAAAGGGAGCTTCTTGTAGGCGAAGGTACCCCAAGAAAATATAAAGGTGATCTTGTGTTGGTCAGCTGGAAGAATATTAATCTAGTTGTAACCAAAAAACCCATTCATAAGGGAAAATATCTCACTCCCAGCACACTCGTCAATGATCTGATCGATAAAAGGAGTGGGATAATTATCCTTAGGACAAGCACAGTTGATGTCACGGTAATCAACATAGACACGAATAGTACCCTGATTTTTATCCTTAGAAACCCATTCTGTCAAGGGAATCAGATAAATGAACCCAAATTTAAGAAGTTTTTCAACTTTTGCCTTGATGGCGGCTGCCTTTCTAGGGTGCACGGGCCGAAGACATTGGCGAATAGGCTTCGCATCAGGATAAGTAGGAATCTCATGCACAGCTATACTCAGATCGATGTCAGGCTTTTATTCGCAATACCAAGCAAAAACGTCTCGGAACTCTTGGAAGAGACTACTATAGACCTTGATCTCATCAGGATAACAGGTCACCCCAATGTGGATATTCTCGACAACCCTCGGTTTGATGGAGATTTTGATAGGTATCATTTGCGTAATGTTTCCTAGTTTACCCTCCACAAAAACATCATGTGTCAATATGGGTGCCTGAAGCGGATGGGAAGGAGCTTGGGAAGCAAATTTCTCGAGACAAATAGACATGGCCCCAAGACCGAGCATAAAGGAGGAACGATGATGACTATCATCCCAAGGAGGATCCTTAAGAGACATGGTTTCCACGATGGCCTCATCAGTGGGAAATATCTCGTTTAAGGGATCAAGAGAATCCGAAGCGCCGAGCCAAGGGGATTGAGAATACGTGTCAAGGGACACACTCAAAGGAGTATGATCAGAGGGAGGAGGAGCCGAAGCCAAAATAATTTCGCAATAATCAATTTATATTGGGCTTAACGACATCGCATCACCAAACGAATCAAGGTTCTCAGGTGAAGGGATGATCCATGGATCAGAAGACCTGGAGATCATGTTGACCTGAGAATTGTTGGGCGGAGGAAGAGAGAAAAGACCCATGAGGGTAGGATCTTTGAAAAGACCCAGTCCTATGCTCTCATAAGGCGTAGGAATATGATCTACATATGGAACGTTGCTCTTGGAAGACGTGGAAGTGAAAAAGGAAAACTAATTGATAGTGATGATATTTCCTTCATGCGGAAATTGAAGCACATGAAAGAGAGTGGATGGGACGCATAGCATGGCATGAGTCCAACTACGACCGAGGAGAATATTTTAATTGATTTTAGCGTCAATGACTTCAACCTCAACATTAACTGTTTTCCCTTCTAACGTAATTGGTAAACTGGCGAGAACACCAAGAGGGCGAGATTCCCTTCCGTCAAAAGATTCTAAAGCGTTTGGAGATTGATTGAGGGATGGAGAACCAATGGCTTTCCATCATGCAGAAGACATGATGCAAGTATATGCACCCTCGTCCATGACTGCTCGATGGATGTTATTTCCATTAATCCCAACTTGGATAATCAGTGCAAGCTGGTGAGGGAGACACGAGATGAAATTTTCCATATCGAAAGCGATAAGGATAAAACCAGCGGGGTCAACCCCTCCGATGGCAGATAACAAAGCCTTCCACAAACAACTCTGAAGTACTTCCAATGTGGACATAGCAGATGGTGCCTGACCCAAGTGGCAAGGGAATTTGTATTAATAGAAGACTTTCAGAGTGCACCTTTGGAAGGTGGCCATACAATGGGCTCAGGAGGAGGACCATTAGTGATCTCTTTCCCTGCTGCCTGACGTGGTTTGGTATAATCTTTCGACCGGGTAGCAATAGAGACGGGTGCAGGACCATTCATCATGAAAACTTGTGAGCCAAATGGGGTGGAGGACTGAGGTTGCTCCACCATATGATTTTTCTGCGATGGGAATGGTTCTTAAAGAACAACCAGAGTTCCTTGAGTGCCTTTGAGAAATCGGCTCACCTCGACCTGTCGGGAATAATCCTTGGTGTAATGCTCATTGTCACAAATCAGATAAGGGTACTTCGGTTTGCGTTTTTAACCATCATCAGCACTAGGTTTTTGGGAATCCTATTTTTGGGCACTGGATTTGGCTTTACCATTGTCCTTTTTTTTACCTTTGGAAGCTTTATCTGCCGGATTGGACTGGATGACATTCACTTCCGTGGTCTTGCCAGGATTTGGAGGTGGCTAGGAAGTAGTATCAGTGGAAGAAGTGGATTTTTGCTTCACAGGATTTGGAGAAGACTTACAAGAAGTCTAAGACACAGAACCAATGAAACCATCGACAAATGGCGTCACTAGTGCCTTGGTAGTTCCAGGTCGAGGAGCATTAGGAAAGTGTTCATATAGCATGCCGGATTGAGAGTACACCAGATCGAGGTACTGGGCATGAGAAATGGCTTGTTCCTAAGTAACACATGCCCCCATAGCGATGCCCTTAGCAATCAGAGCGATAAAAGAGGTAGTGAACCAATCTATTAGAAGTTGATCAAGAATATCAAACTTGATCAAACGACGATGTTGCCTCCATTCATGAATATTATCGGAGATATGAGTAGCTCGATCCTGTTTCAAGGATGTGAGGAGGTGCGTCCCAGTTTCATAACGAATTGGTAATTGAAATTGCATGAGAAATTCCATGGCTAAAGAGTTGAAATCTTGAAAGACACCGTGGGAGAGCTCAATGTACCACTTAGCAGCGGCACTAGTGAGAATCTTTTGGAAAAGATGTAGTCGAATTGAATCGTCAACCTAAGAGTTAGAGGAGCACCAAAGGTGGTATGTCATAACATGCGCTTGGGGGTCTTCTCTAGAATTACCTTCAAATTTGGGAAAATCGCCAGGGATTTTAGTCAGAACTGGGAGCCAATATGGATTATGAAGGATAGGATCATTCGTCAATTTTGACACATCCGACAATTCCAACATAACAAGAAGGAGAAATTGCGGATTGAAAGGCATTAGAGGCATTTGATAAATACCAACAGTGGGATTCCAACCAAGTTGGGAGAATTTTTGACCCCAAATGTTCTATCCCAGAGGATTTTGTCCATAGGGGTTATAATTCTGATAATTATTCCCATACATCGGTTGAGGACTAGGATATTGGTTCTGAGCGAACCACTCAGGTATTGTCTGAGAAACGTATGGATTTTGTTGCAAAATGTAAGCAGTGCCTTGGGGCGGACCCTGTATCATCTGATATTGACCTTGAGGAATAAAAGGTAGGCCTTCAGGCTAAATGGGTTTTCCCTAGGGTGCAGTTTGACCTGGATATTGTGGTTGAAAAGGCTGCCCCTAGGGTGCAGCTTGGCTTGGAAGTTGGGGTTAGACAGGCTGTCCCTGGGGTGCAAGCTGGCCTAGATACTGAGAGCCACTAGGCTACCCCTAGAGAACAGGTTGGCCTGATGGTTGCGATGACCCAGGTTGCCCATGAAAACCAGGTTGGCCCGACTGAGCAGTAGAGAGTTGACCTTTCTATACAATAGTTGGGCCTGGCTGAACGTAAGACTCGCTCTGTTGCACAAAAGGTTATCCCTGAGATGGATAGGTTTTCCCCTGGGGAACATAAGATGCTCCCTGTTGAACATGAGTTTGACTAGCAAGACCATAGGGTTGTCCCTGTTGGACCGAAGGTTGTCTCTGAAAGGGTTGTCCTTGTGGACCATAGGGTTGTCCCTGTAGGTATATAAACTGGTTGGGGTAACCCAGAATTTGAGGTGTTTGGACATACAATGGACCTAGCGGGTTAGGCCCATGTAAATATATGTGATTTTCGTGCTCATCATAATAATGTGAAGCATTGATGGGAGCTTGCATCAGCTGAGAACCCCGAGGGAAATTTTTATGTTGCTGAATGGCCAACATGTATTGATCGTATGTCAAAACTCTAGGAATTGGATTAGAGGCAACATGCATACTACTAGTAGGTTGTTGGACTCCTGATATGTGAGGCTGTGATCCACTCATGGCGGGCCCAACAAGTTTCGTGGAAGCGATAGGATTCATCCCAAGAACAACAGAAGATGGCGGTAATGACATAATCACACTAACAAATGGTGCGGATGAAGCCACACAAATAGTTGGCTTGGTTGGGATAGACGTAACGATCGTAGGCATAATGGGAGTTGAGGGGGATGCACCCGATACAAATGACCCTTTTGAGGGAGCCGATGTACTCAACCATATCAGATTCTTATACAAATATGTAGCACCAGAAATGATCTGATTCAACGAACGACAACTGGCTGAGAGAGATAACGACTGTGAGGAAGGTTGACCCAAGACATAAGGAAAATTCTCCGGAGGGAACTGATAGTCTCCCATAGAAACATAAGTCTCTTCACTACTGATGAGACTCGTAGCATCCATGTTGGATGAAGACATGTTGTCGGAGAAAAGGCAACAAGCAGTGGCAAGTAAAGAACGTGTTAATGGAGATTCAAGTGGTTCTGAGGCAAGCAGTTTTGAGGTAAGAGGAGGATATTATTCTTCGTCCTTGAAACCGGCCCAAATGTCTGGAGGTCGCCAATTGATATCAAATGGTTCCTCAGGAGGAGATCGAGTAGCAAGGGGTAGAATACTCAGAATAATATAACACCAATAACCTATAGGCCTAGTAGGCTGAGGTGCCTCGAAAGAAACATCAGGAGTAGGATCTCCACTACGAGGTAATGAAGGGGATGAAGAAACTGGTGGTTTCACCACCATGACTTTGTCTCAAAAGCACGAGAGAAAAGAGATAAGCGATTCGAGGCTTCAAGACCAAACACTAAGGAATTACTTAAGAACAAGCCAAGAAAATATCTTTAATGGGTGTGTGATCGTAGGCAATTCATTTTATGACATCAAAATAAAACTCCGCCTTTTCATATTTTAAGATTCAAGAAAAAGGAAAAAGGTGACTCTAGTCACTTTCAGGTTGAACAAGCATGAAAGGACAAGTGCTCGATGATCTTTTCAATTTTATAGATTCACGAAAATATCAAAATGACTACTCAATAAATATAAGCAAGAGGGTGTACTAAGTTTTCGTGAACTGCAATATACACCTTGGTGATCAAATGAAAAAGAAATGACTAAGGACTTAACGTACGTGCAGATAGTCTCCCTGAATACTTTGTTCGGTGTATCACGGTTACAGGGTGGCCAAATCAGCTTCCTATGGATAAAATATTGCAACCTATGAGGGTCTCCCTTTATATACTTGACGATACGGGGAGCACAATTCTGTGCTAGCGCTGTCTAATGCCAGATGGGGAATGACAACTACTAGGTTTAATGACACTAGAACACGTCACTAGCCTAGACCTCTTAATATAAGTGTTAAGTTTCAATGCTTCCTTAGGTTAATTGATTTCATTTTAAATTTGATCTTGAATTAATGTTGCAGTTTCAAGGCCTTACTAAATGTAATCTTGAATCCCTAATGCACAACTACATGCGAAATAAAACCATTTCAATTCGATGAATAACTAGCTAGGAGAAGGATAGTAGTTCACAATGAAGCAACAATCAATCGAATATAAGAAGAAATTTTCCTAATGCACCTAACATAACCAAAGAAGAAAATGAAAAGATCTTTCCTTGTTCACTAAAATCTACTAACACAAAAGAACGTTTTTCATTTTCAAACCAAGAGAAAGAATGCAAATTTTGTTCTTTTAGATGAATGAGAAGCAACTATGCACTGTTACACTAAAAGACAAAATGAATACTAGTTTTAAGCAACTCGAATGAAACAATAAAAAAAAGGAGACCAATTCAAAACGAATATAAAACACACTCAAAATAGAGATGCATTCCTTCAAGCAAAAAGAGAGCTTTTAAATAGATTTAGTGAGCAATGTGATCTTTACTGAGGGTGACAGATAGAAGGTCGAACAGACACCAAGATGGTAGTTCAATGACCCAATGACACATAGAATCGAATGGAAATTTCAGACAATCATTCAAAAAGTTGAAAAGATGAAATACTAGAGCGACTCAAACTCAAATCAGAAGGCTCTGCGAGGAGGTGTCCAAACAAACGACAAAAGACACCTAGAAACCCTAGGATCACGAACCACACTGATTAGATGAGGGGCAAACAACTGAGAAGAATGAGACAGGGGAGTCAAAGCAATTCAAATGGACTAATTCAAAAGGGAAAACAAATCCAGAGGCAAGATGCGCTAGAAAAAACATAGGGAAGAGGCCCAAATCCAAACCTACAGGAATCAGCGTGATTTTTCAACTGTAATTTGTGCTGAAAAGGGGAAGGCGCACCTATAAAATAGGAAAGAGGCACCAATCAGTGCGATTTATCAAGAAACAGTAGCGCTGAGCTAGAAATATATGGAAAGGATAAAAATCCACTAGGAAAAGGCCATACTTAACACTTTGACACTAAGTATGATGGCTGGAAATAGTCAGACAAGTAAAACAAAGCAGAAAAGCAGTAATATGATCAAAGTCAGACAGATAAGAAAAACACTAGATGAACAACGAGAGACGAAAAAAAAACTGATCCCCAGTGGAGTCTCCAAATTTTTTAGCAGGAAAATCCCCTCTGCGGATAGAGGCGATCCCTCTAGCCCTAGTGTGGGTCTAGAAACAAGGGAACATGTTGGACTTTTGGACTCCTAGCTTATAAATGAAAAACAAGTCAGGATAGATAACCTACCTTGGTCCAACTCTCTTTTCGTGGCTTGTAGCAGCGATCCTCTGACCTTTGTCTTCACACATTGTGATCCTTCAGTGATAATGTCTGTGTACCCACACAAAGATCAATTGAACAGTGAAGGCATACGAAAACATACTTTCATTTACAACTATTTTATTGGTCAAGGAGAATCAAACATTTTGCATATGATTAAACACAAAATTGGAACCAAAAACCAGTAATGTATTACTGATAGAGAAAATAATTTTACAACCTTAATGCCTTGACGTTGCAACCTCCTTCGACAGGTTTAGTTGGGTGCATCTCAAGCATTCGTCGGGGATCAGGCTTGATGAGGCAACGGGCCTAAATTCTCTCTCAGCAAGGGGTTCTTCTCTGCCTTCTTCTACACACCAGCTATAGTAAGGACTGTTGAGCTAGCTGAAACCATGTGAGAAGGAAGTATTTATAGGAGAGGAGGAAGTGGTTTGGGATCCTTTATAAGGTGGAAGAGAGGTCTTATCCATTTGGGTAGTTGCACATTTGTAGGAAATGAGAAGCCAAAGGGAGGACTTTGACTTTATTCAGTTGAAAAAACCATGATGACTCTGCTCACGAGGTTGTTAGGAATGGAAACTTCATTTCTATTTAAAAAACTTTCCAAAATATTTCGACACAGGTGACCCAATGAGATAGAGTGCCAATGGGCGCGGGGCCCAGTGTTAATTTCTCTATGGGCGCGAGGCCATAATTGCCTACCAGCACAGGCCCAAAATCAGATGTTTTTGAGAGTCTGATTGAGGAATGATCAACAGAGGAAGTGTTCTTAACATTCCAAGGGATGAAATGATACTTATAGAAAGGTATGACAATACACAGAAGTCACTGAAATGGTCCTCTAATGTTCGAGCTAGGGATTACAGGGATGATGACAAAATACTGTGTAACACCTCCTCTCCTGATATAGGAGTTTTTCCACTGTCTTCTTTGTTATCTTTATAATCATATCTCTGGTTTCTATTAAGATACCTTTTCTCTCTTTCTGTGAGAGGCTCTCCTTATTTTGATGACATAATAGCTGAAATACACAGGCTGAGCCAAGATTAGGCTCTAATACCACTGTAATATTCCAAAATAAGAAAAGGAGAAATATGGAACATAAAAATGGAAATAGCAGTGATTATCAATACATCAAGATATGAGACAAGTGTAGAGCCATATCATTATGAATATCAAAATAAGTACAATATCTTGAGTAACAAGTCACTCAAGTAAGACTGCACAAGCCTCCAATAATCAAATATGCTAAAACATGAAATGTTGGGCTACTCAAATTGCTGGAGAACTAATACATCACAGTCCCATTGGGTATAACTGCATATGGAAGGTACAATGATATATAAAAACTGATATATGGCTCAAAAAGTGCTGGGAATGGATATCTAAGCTTCCAAGCACATTTCCAAGACAACCCAGAAAGGGTTTCTGGAAATACCCAAAATGCAAAATGATGAAATGCAGCCCTAGGGATGAATAATCTCTACAAATGGATGGCTGATAGGAGGTGGCTGATATGATGTAAAAATGGCTAAGAATCCTCCAATATATCTCCTGGATGAAGGGATTCTCCCCTCACTGGAAATCTAACTCACCAACTGGGGCCTTAACCCCTCCTCTGCAACTTCTCATCAAAATAATGCAGGTTTTAAGGGAAACTGCATTGTAGGTGGTGGTAACAATTTGGCTTGCTTCCAGATGACAAAATGATGCACAAAGACCTTCCTTGCCAGCCTCCCAAATGAAGGGCTGGTCCCTCCAATGGAAAACAAGCTTAGAAACTGAGTCTATCCCTCCTCCACTGCTACTGCCATGCAAAAAAACACCGTCCTAAAGGAGACTGTGCTGTAGATAATGGATGAAGCTTGACCTAATTCTAGATAGTGGAAATGAAACTCAATAAACCTCTCTTGAGTAGGCACTCGAAGTCCCCCGAGGATGAGGGTGGATTCTCGCTCGATAACACCCTTGTGCTAAACAGCAGAACAGACTCCGCTAAACAACTGAAGAATGCAAGAAGTCATAAAAGACCAAGACATAAATAATAATCATCATGCCTTCCATGGCTTCCATTCCCTTCCTTATATGATTTGTGAGCTTCCTCACCTTGGGCCCCACACATTAAAGTCACTACTCTCATGGAGACCACCTCCCACTAACATTGTGTTGTCCCTCATTAACTATCCACTTCCTCCATACCAACATTGTTGATTTGGTCAATCTCGACCCTTTCCACATGCTCAAGCCCCTATTCACACCCACAAGTGCTTTATTCAACTGCTATAATGACCCAAATTCACATTAGAAGTGGTTTTATTCCTACGAAGGAGATTTATGGGTCTCCCTACCCTCTTATTCATCTATTTAAATGACAAAAACAAAATTTAATATTCCAACTAGTTGAAAGCTAATAAGGAATATTACAAGCTTGTCCTAGAATGCTGGTCTATTGTGGCAAGGTCCATAGATATTGAGAATTATGAAATGGGTGCCAAGGTCAGAGGCGGTGATGTCTGCCCCAAGAATCCCAACCATTCCCCACACATTGTTAAATTGTATGTTCTGATTATTAGATCTGATGGCTCTTCCCCCAGATCTTCCTCGCACATCCAAGGTCTGAAAGGTCCAGGATGGGAAAATATCAAAGAGAAAATTATGAACTATCTCGCCCATACCCAATGTTTCCTGCAACATAATAACGTCCACCTTTTCTAACTCTAATAGGCGATGAAAAGCCAGTTTCTTATCTGGGCTGGCTAACCCTCTACAATTTAAAGATCAACAGATCATGGGGAACCCTTAATAGGGGTTTTCTTTGCTCTAAGAACCCAGTCAATGGAGCTTTGTTTGCTCGAGGCCACTTCTATCCCTGCCTATTGGATGGCTTTGGAAAGTGAGGATTGTCTACATCTGGTAGCTTTCTGTTATTTCTAGTCGGGGTCATCACCTAACCCATATGAATTATAGGTTAGGGCTTTGGCAGAGGATCGAATTTTCTAGTGACAAGAGGAGCTGGAGCTAGAGAGGTCAAAACAGGATATTTTTCCCAGGCCACCAGTGGGGATGGATGACGATGGTATGAAGGGCTTGGGGGGGGATGATGCAACATGACAACATAAAGGGGCCAACTTATTCTTCATAATAAGAGGAATATAAATAAGAGAAATAACAAATGTAGTAGACGAATGCAGGACATTAAAACGTAAAGGTGGGGAGGTATAGGTCACAGTACCCGTGATGGGGCCGAGATCCTCCTCTTGTTGGTGTGGAGCCTATGGAGCGGCCGCTTGCAAAGCTGTTTGGGGTGCGGACAATGGAGAGGGCTGGCGAGGGTCATTTTTCTGCAGCACTTCCGATCTCTGCTTGTTTCGATGTGTGAGCATTCTAAAACACTCTATGGTTTGGTTCAACCCTTAACGCCTATCCAGGTGCACCAGAATTATCACCAATGATATATTTCTGGTTTCCAAATATGATTTTTCGTGGTCTAAATAGATGCCCAAATCCTCACCAATGCATCTGAGGACATATTCCATCCAGAATTGCAATGGAATATCTCAAATTTGAACCCACATAGGCCCTGAACCCATATTCTCCTTGCCAGGATCGAAAAGGGGGTCTAGCGCTTAAGGAGAACTGGCGTCATTTCAATATGCCAATATTTCATTAAAACCCAACTATCCATATCAGGCTGAGGAAAAATTAGAGCATACCAACCTTTGTTCATGGTAAGTACGACAAGGAGTTGTTCAAGGATGTTGTCCCAGATTTCATAATTCCATCACTTGAGCCTTGTCGAGGTGTAGTTTTGCCCCCAGACCTTGCCAACTAAGACAATTTTTTTAGTTTCCTCAGCGTGTTGCATGTTAATGCCCTCGCCAAATACCATCTCCCTAAATTTTTCACGATTCTTCGTGCACCACATCTTCTTCTTTTTGGTCCTATGTAATAGAATATCTCTAAGGGGTCCTTCTTCTTAAGGTAGAGTAGCATCTGAGTCTGAAGAGGCTTTCTCTTCAAGTTGCTGGGTCAGAATGGGAAGACCTTAAAAACTACCTGATGCGATAACTGTGGTTGGACAACCAAGGAAGTCGTCGTGGGCTAGCAGCTTGTTGGCCGACCCTAAACCAAGATGTTCGATACAAGAAGTCCCTTCACAAACTCCTCCCAGACCACTAGTGCTATCCGCGTGTAATAAACCATCTATCAGGTTTAAATGCGCTTGCTGATGGTTCCATAACTGCAATGTCGATGAGGATGGTATAGAAATTAACGAAGAAGCCAGGATGTTAGGGGTAAGACCTAGAAACTATTTAGATAAGCTAGGGTTAACCCTAAACTCCGTTAAACCAGTAGCTGACACAATAATTTCCATGTATGTATGTCGGGTATCCAGCTGTTTGATGCCCTCCAGAAAAACATTCGCATGAGCCCCAGCTGGCTGCTGAGGTGGGTAGTTTGATCATATTTGGTCATGCGCCAAAGAATCTAAAGAATAATCCAACTTTTCCTCCTCCATAACAGAGTTTCTCGCAAGTTCATTAGGTTCCATGGAAAAAACTGCCAAGAACCAGAGTTTTCCTCTCTTTGTGGTCATTCCAATACGCGATGACTGTAACCATCAGCAACTACACTGGGGTCCAGAAAGTGAGCAGGGAAATCATTATTTCCCATATTTCGGTTTTCTTCTTCCTCAGACCACCAAAACCGCAAGAGTCAACCCAAAACCGCTAAGTCCATGACAGGGTAATGTTGTGAGTTCAGTAGTAACCGTGAACTGATGGTGGAAAACCGAAATTTGTGGTGGTAAGGGCAGGTTCACCACGTCGAATTCCAAGATAGGCACTGCAGAGTGTGTAAAAAACTAAACCAATGCAAGAGATGAACCAGAGTGTAAAACCAAAATCACCATTGCTAGGGTTGATTACATCCAACTAGGGTTTCTCCATCACCATCGCTCCATCTCCCTGAAGTCTTCTCAAATCACCACATTTCCCACTTACTTGTGAATATTTATTATATAATATATATTTTAATTTTGTAATAAATATTTATATAGTTACTTAAATTAATCCATACAAAATATTTGATTATTTATTGTATAATATTTTTGATAGAAATGTTTTATGATTTTTGGGTGATAATTGGGAAAAACTTTTAGGGACACCGTTAAATTATGTAATAAATTTGAATTACGATGAAAATTAAATCATGTCTAAAATTTATATCAATTTTTTGTGATATACAATTGTTGGATGACAACTTAGTGCTTACCATTCAAGTTAGAAATTAGTCTTTTGGAAAAATTGCATAAAAAATTACAACTTACATTGATCAATAATAAAGATTAGTAGGAAAATTGAATCATGTAGTCTTGCTTTGGCAAGAACTAATAGATTGATATGTGTAGTTGATAAATTAATTGTTTGCTCAGAGACAAAGAATTTAAATTTTGGTGGGTAGTAAACACTAGTAAGTCTACACATTTATAGTTTTACTCTTTTATAAGTATTGAGGAAAACATAAATAATAGTGGGAAGTAACACTTTCTTATTATCCATTTTCTTATGCAAATAATTGCTTAAATCATGGTGGGAAGTAATTTATGTTAAATATGTTATTTACCTAAGTATAAAATATTTTCAAAGATTTTACTTTTGGATGGTTCTTAAGAAACAAAATTACTACATAAATATGGCATAAAATATGTGAGGCAATTATCACCATGGTATTATATTGTGCAAATGTTACAATAAGACCAAGTTATGATCCAATCAACTGTTTAAAAAATATTTTTTTAATATTATTGAAAACTAAATATTTATTTTTCAAAGTTAAACATTAAAAGTTACATTGGTCAATGATGTCAATAAAAAAATAGAATGCTATACAATGCTATTTAAAAGCATACTATAGAATTCTATAGTATGCTCTTTCCAAAATTGGTACTGGTTTACAATGCTCAAGAACCCTTTGGCTTCAAACAACTTGTTTTCACAACAAGGAAACTTATACATACGAGGGGAAAAACATGTCTCTAAAAGATTTAAACCTTACTGGGGTGTCAAGATATAAACCTTGTTGGGGAATTAACCCAACCAGGTTCAACCATCGAACCAAGATTTCCCATCCACACAGAGATGAACTACTAGCAAAGTCAGAGTCTAGAAAGGCCATTTCGGAAGGGTGCCCAATAATTCACAAAATTCAATTCATTTGGAGATTTTGAAAAAGAGAAAACTACCTTGCAAAGTCTAGATGGGAATTCAATGGGTTGGGGATCAACATAATTTTAGAATATGAAAAGGAATTAATTGCAAACCCATCAAACTCTTCCCTAAAAATTAATGGAAAAATACAACCAGTTGGAAGCCAATGGACATAAGTTTTATAAAGAAAGAACAAGCAAAAAATTAAAATACCTTGTTTTCCACAATCATTGAATATGGATGCCACCATGGTTGCAACCTCGTCTTCCCTAAAAGGCCTTAGGGGGCCTCCAATATCTTGGGATAGAAGCTCCAAGTACAGTACACCTTTCTAACCTTGACATAATGAGGACCATAGTCAGCCCAAATTCGTGGATTTCCTGTGGGATGTATCTCCCACATTGGTTTGGACTGATTTCACAAAAGTTTAAATAGATAATTGGCGTTGGATGACCCCAGGCCAAGTTAAATGTGATGACCCACCAAGTTAAATGTTCTCTCTTAAAGAGAAATGTTTCTAGTAGATCATGGACAATGTTGATATTTAAATAGATTCTAGCATATGTGTGAAAAATCTTCTTAGTCATCTCAAGATCTACTTCTATGTAACTATACAAGGTAATTTTGATATCATTAAAGACTTATAAATGCCAAAATTGAAGGGTAATATTAGGGAGGTGATCCCACTTTCCTTTTGGCTATATATGTAGTGAATGGGTAAAAGTTGGGAAACCATGGATTAACAAAAATACTCTATTTCCTCCAAAATAAGGGAAACATAGTTCTAGACCACATAATTTTTTTTACAAATCAAGTAAATATATTTTCATAGGGCTAATGTATAAGCTTGGAAGCCATTAAATATGCAAATTAACAAAATTGATTTATAAAATGAAACTTGTTTTGTAATGTCCTGCATACACTAGCGTTGGGACCTCTTTATATTTCTCTATAATATAGGCATATTAGATAGAGGAGGGATTAGAGAAGATGAATTAGAAAAAATATTTTTAATTTCATCCCTGGAAAGCAAGGGAGTGAACAAGTTTTCATGGGCACATTGGAAGCAACTGTCTTGTTAAGTGAAAACATGCCAGCAACCTTATTTGCAACAAATTATTTTTCCACCAATGACTTGCTTTTACCATTACTAGATTTATTTTTCCAGGTTGATTTTCCACTATTATGCAGTTCAAAAGAGGAGGAGGTGATCAAGCTAGTGCTAAATCCTCTTTCTTCTCAGCTCTTAGTTGCCAACTCATTGGGCATCTATTGTTAGCTAGCAACGGGATTATTAGGAAAACCAAGCTTTTGAAATGCCTTTCGAAGTTGAATTCCTTTTCCAAAAGGATTGTTGTCTTGGTTTAACTGTTAGTGACCTACTGTTTGGCCTCGAATTTAGTATGATATTTCCTTTTTGATATTAGTATGCGTTGTTCTATATTTTCTCAGTATCAGTCTATCAATCAGTATTAGCTTTCTTATTTTCTCTAGCTATGTGCTATGAGTCTTAGAAGTTATTGGTTTCAGTATAGGCTTGTTCTAGATATTAGTAATTTTCTTCTACTGTATTATATTTTGTATAGGCCTTTCTTTGATAAGTTATATTTTGATCTGTTGAATTTGGAATCTCCACAGTATGCATTTTTGCGTCTACGTTTTGGGTCTAGATCAAGACCCATCATTAGGACAAATCCTATAAAAAAGAGCGAGGGTTAGATGCAATAAATACAAACTAGATGTGCCTCTCTTTTCCGGATTTTAACCCTTGTTTTCTCGAGATTATGAATCTCAATCCAAGTTTCCCTTCCGTACAGGGTACAAATTATAGTTTTAAGGTTTTTGTGGTGTGAGTTTTGAGCTGTTGAATTCAGAATCTCCACAGTATGAATTTTTGCATCTACGTTTCTGGTCTAGATCAAGACCCATCATTAGGACAAATCCTGTCAAAAAGAGAGGAGGTTAGATGCAATAAATACCAACTAGATCCGCCTCTCTTTTCCATGTTGGATGTGGAGCCTGATTATCTTGTTTATTTTGTATCACAGTTTTGGACCCCTATACCTTAATGGGGCGGCAACGCCACCCGTAATTAAATGCTGCCTGGGGGGTCCAGAGGGGGTGACTACAACTTTATGGAGCCCCCCCCCCTAGCAGGGGGTTTCGAGGGCAGCACCCCCGAAGCTAAAAACAGGTGTAAAATTGCCTTGTAAAAGTATAGTAATTTCTAGTCAATCTGGGTTGTTCATTAGGCGGATGATCTGACGGTAGAAGTTATGTTTAGTTTAGGGTTTTTTGCCCTAGAAGGCAACCCCTTGCTTTGTATGAGGGTATTGTATTGTGGCTGTGTATTCTATGTCTATTCTCAGAGTAAGAAATAGATAGGGATACTGCGAGAGAGAATAGAGGATATTACAGCGGATCTGTTGTAGGTTGTGTCTCTTCATTTTGCTGGATAATAAAAAGCAAGGACTGGCTGTTCGGGGTGGACATAGCCCAAATTGGGTGAACCACGTATATATGTGTCTCTCTAGTTTTATGTGTTTTGTGTGCTTGTGTTTTCCGCATATTTTTTAGTGTTTCATTGCTCTGTAATATATATAATTTTCTACCATTTCGGATTTTAACCCTTGTCAAAAAGAGAGGAGGTTAGATGAAATAAATACCAACTAGATCCGCCTCTCTTTTCCATATTTTAACCCTTGTTTTCTCGAGATTACGAATCTCAATCCAGGTTTCCCTTTAGTACAGGATACTAATTATAGTTTTAAGGTTTCTGTGGTGTGATTTTTGAGCTGTTGAATTCAGAATCTCCACAGTATGAATTTTTGTGTCTACGTTTCGGGTCTAGATCAAGACCCATCATCAGGACAAATCCTATCAAAAAGAGAGGAGGTTAGATGCAATAAATACCAACTAGATCCGCCTATATAGTTGGTATTTATTGCATCTAACCCCCTCTCTTTTTGACAGGATTTGTCCTAATGATGGGTCTTGATCTAGACCCGAAACGTAGATGCAAAAATGCATACTATGGATATTCCGAATTCAACAGCTCAAAACTCACACCACAGAAACCTTAAAACTACATTTATATTTTATCAGGAAGCCTTTGTATGGTGTGTGTATTTTATGAGGCTTGCTTAGTACAATTTTTTTGGTTTATTTATCAGTTATACTAGATAAGAGGAAACCTACTTTATATAGTCTAGTCACCTATGTCGTTAGTTTGAGTCTTTTATAAAGAAATATTTTTCTTCTCTTAGCAATCAAGCAGTATTATCTTTCTCCTTTGTGATATCAGTATGAGTTGTCCTAGTAGCAGACCAAGGAGTCTTAGCTTTCCTTAGTAGTAGTAGCTTTCCTCTCTTCAAATGAAAGTATGGAAGAAGAAACTGACATGTTTGAACTCTTTGATATTATAGAGAATACACCATGGAAAAGAAAAGAAGAACCCTTGGTGATCAAGACATTAATATTTCTTCTGCCAATTAAATTACTAGCAACAATAGCTCATGATCCATCTGAGGCATGTGCCATGTAAAATGGCCATTTTCAATCTCCAAGGTTGGTTCGGGATTAAGGCACACATTTTAGGGTGAAGGCTACTATCAGAAAAGAGATAGAATATGTGCAGAGGTTAGTAGAAAATGAAGGAATAACTAGCATACCATCATAATAGTTGAAAGAACAGTGACTTGTGCTTTTATGATGGGTTCTTGTTGCAATTTTCAATGATGAGCGAAGAGCCCTGTAAAAAGACAATAAATAACAGGGTTATGCATGGCAAATGTACATAGGAGGTTTTTACATAGATAATCTCCTCATAAATCCAAAATTTGACTTTGGCACTTCAATGGAGGAACAATTTCTACATGAAGTAAGAAAGGAAAGAATAATAGGAGCATCATCAACAAATGAAATCAATACCTACCAATGAAATTTGACCAAGGATTAAAAAATGAAATTCCTAGATCTCATTAATTTTGGCATACCTTTGTCTATGATTTAATTATTGGTGCTTTTTTCCATATTTAATACTCAAAAATACATTGAAAACACAGAGCAATACCTAAGTATGTGTATTACCAACATATCATAAAAACGTGATTTCCATATAAAAACTTGAATAACTAAAAAAACCATTACAAGTCCTCAACATAGACCATGAGCCCAATGCTTCATTTAAAACACCCTAACTCATATTTACATGAACCAACAAGTCATCAATATTCAAAATTTTAATATATTTGATGCATCATCTAGCTAGAGCCAATGATGTAGGTTTTCCTGTAAAGAGAGACATCCTCCAGCTCTTTAGTCAACGATACAACCTATAAAGAGATATTCCATATATGCTTCAATCTGACCCTCTACATTGATAACTCCTTTGCCACAATGATTTTGAAAAAAAAAATGTCTCATCCATTTGGCCTACGATCCAATCATATTCATGACCATACACTCGAGAAACAAATGAAGCTATGAAATTTGGTTCATTATGGTTTGAAAATCATCCCGCGTGTTATTGTTTTATATTGCATGAGATTAATACCACATCATTAGAGTGAAATATCCCTATGGTGTTTATATTCACCACTTTTTCACATTGTAATCATTTAATTATGCACATGCCCTCGTCGACTCTTCTCTTACGACTTGGCGCTTGGTCTCATCATGGGCACTAGGCTTGGTACTGACTTGTGACTTGTTGTTCGATAGCTGGTTTTCTTATCTCTTGGGTGCTTATTGTTCAATAAATTGGTTGTCTTAGCTCTTGGGGCTTGGTGTTGTTTTCAAAGTATATATATATATATATTTAAGAAATGTTTTGCGCACACATTATTGTTTGATAGTTGGTTATCTTAGCTCTTGGGTGCTTGTTGACATTCGATAGTTGGTTTTCTTAGCTCTTGGGATTGGTGTTTTTTTCGGAGACTTAAAACCCCAAATTTTTTTATGTTCTAGATAATGACTTGCACACAATGAGGAAAAGGATGTTGCCACAGTGTTATTTGGTGTTAATGGTGCTAGAGAATGGTTTGTGCACAATGAGGAAAAGGATGTTGTCATGATGTTATTTGGTGTTAATTTTGGCTACAATGTTTTATTTATTGGATTAGTAATGGTCAATTCCAAGGATGGAAAAATAAGGATTGTTCCTAAGGCAAGGCATGTTTTATGCATTAAATGAATCTAGGCTTTGAGAATCAAATCACTAATGTAAGGATTTCTATAATGGTCAAGTCTGAGGATGGAAGAACAAGGATTGTTCCTACAACAAGGCATGTTTTATGTAATAAATGAATGTTATATTTGTGAGTCAAATCACTAATGTAGGGTTTTTTATAAAATTATTAGGAATGTTGTGCACTTTGGATTATGGTATTTTATCTTAGAAATATGGACATGTATTGGTACACTAAATAAGTTGAGTGCCACTATTTTTTTGAGTGATGACCAATGAAAATTCCAAGGGAGAAACTTTATAATCACCTAGCCTTATAATTTGACATCACTTGTTTGGGAATTCTGGTTAACATTGGTTCCAAAAAATGAGTAATAAGGAACCCATATACATACGCATGCCACACAACCACTCATACGCTGCAAAAACTAGCACACGCAACAAAACTTCACAGTTTTGACAGCCTTCAATGTAATTGACACACACATAACCAACTACAGTGCAGGGACTAACTTCAGATAGACATATAACATCTACAATTACATTAAGAAATATGGGAAACTAGAACTACATTTACATTAGGAAATAATTCCTCTACATAACAAAACCCATTTCCAAATGTAAGTATCTACAAAACATTTAAAATCTCTCCTGGCATCATCATGTGACCATCCCATTAAATTGGCAAGCTCTGGTCCAGTCTTCCTCAAAATTTGTTCTACATCTGTGTACCTGCATTAAACTCCCAAGGTAAAAAAATATATGGCCTCCTGGTCATATGCATCTAGTATTCTCGAACAACTTCAATTCATGAGTTCTAACACACCTATGCAATAACAAGTCTCCACCTTGCTACATGATACCCCACCAAAATTTCTCTTGAATGTGGGCTTTTGGCATCCTCCTAGTTCTCTTCTCTAAAACCCTGTGAGAACTCCTTGCTCTATGATGTTTCAAATCCCCTCACCTTCCTCTACTTTCACCTTCATAGTGAAAAAAATCTCTTACCAGATCATTAATAAACTTGTACCTTCTTCTACCACTTCCGCTATGAACTCTAAACTCTTACTTGCTGCCAAATTTTCCAAACCTACCAATACATCATAAGTTGTCTCTTCATCCAACCAACTATACATTTTTGTTTTTCTTTTGTATATTTCATCTTCTAAATCAATACTTAGCTAAAATTTACTGTCTCTAGACTAGTCATCAAATATTCATCTGCTTCATCACATGTGTTCATCACCCTTAGGTTGTTATTTCATGGTTGCAAAATCCCTTGAGATTTCCTCCAACTATGCATTTAATCTATGTCCTAGCTTCACTTGCAACAAATTCCATTTCAATCTCTTACGAAGGGTCCATCTATAACCCTAGTATTCCTCATTTTTTTGTATCATACCTCTCATCATCTCTAGTTGTAATTTTATTTCAACTACTTATCTATCAATTTTGTTTTGACTTGATATACTATGGCTTCTCTCTGAACCTTTACTATGACTCTCAATAGTCAAAAATTTCCTTCTTTCATGAGCTTCTCCTTACTCAGTGTGAGATGCACACAAGCCACTGAAACAAGCTGACTCCATCAATTGTTTGTAAATACCATACTACGCTCTTCCATGCCTAGTCTTCTCCTGACATTTATGATGATTCCTTCCTTTGGAATCTTCATCTGAGCACTCTTTGATCTTCTGGATTCTGCATGTAATTACTCACCTTCTTCCTCTAAGAATTCTAGTTTTCTTCCTTCACTTTATATTGCAAGGTTCCTTGACATAATCCTCAACTGCAAACGCTCATCACTGCTACTTGTAATAAAAAATCAACCCAAAATTAACTGAAAATAGAGACCTTTACTTCTTGTTCAATCTTCACACAATTGTTGTTGCAAAAATATTCTTACTGTTGTCATCCCTTTATGTTGCAGACCTTCTTATTCAACACCTTTATTCTTTTCCATAACTCTCATCATCTTGAATTTCATGTAGCAATTGTTTCACATGATTGAGTTCTACCCCAACTCAACCATCTCCTCTTCGTCACTCGTTCCCTTAAGTTCATATGATTTGGAACTTTTCTTCTTCTCCTTGTGACTTTCCTCTGAACCCCTGATATGACTAACAACAATCATCTTAATCTCTATTTATTATGACTCTCCTTGTCTACTAGTGAGCTGCAACAAACCCTTCTTTTCCTCGTAAAAAGCCTACTAATTGTCACCCATACCAAGATATCCTCTTGGTATCTTCTCTTCTCTATATTCTCTGCAGTAGAACCTCTTCTTGATTACGCTTTCTCCTCAATTCCAATGTCATCGGTTGTTGCATCTTCAATCACTCACTCTTCTCATTTTTTTTGTCCAATTTTGTCACCGGTTTTCATCTAAGAGACTTTCCTGATTCATCTCCTTTGACATAGCTTACTTGCTATGGCAGTTGCTACCAATTCATCCCTGCAAACAAAATTATTTTAATGACCAAAACATCACATTCAATTTTTTAAGATATATAACAAGATCTCATCTTCCAGTAATTTTTGAACCAATTCCTCTCAACCAATACACTTGATTTTCCTCAAGAAAATATCAACTCTTCACTCCATTGCAATCACCTCACTAACTACTGTAAGGTTCATTTTCTATTCAACCTCTTTTCACTGTCAAGTTGTCTTCAAACCTAGAAATTCCATATGTATATGGATCAACTCTTCCTTAACTTCTATTCCATATCCATTACGTGGATATTTTCCAACCTCTCCATTTTTCTTCTAGAGTTATATCCACTTTCCACATAGAAATGACTAAAGTTCATTACCTCTTAAACAAAACACTCAGTTATGTCTTTTCCAAGTCTATCCAAATATTCTTCTAATAACCTACATAGCTTACCTCAAGATACATTAAGTATCCTCTCAACCTTTTCAATTTAAATTATGTTCAAAGAAATTTTTTTCTCACAATTTCATTCAAATACTTTCACAACAACCCATTCAAAAGGCCTTCATACACAATCAACATCTAAAATTTAGTTCCAACCCTTATTGTTGTGACTACATCACCAAAGTGTGAAAATGCTCTTTTCATGCTCTGATGTTCTCCAAAGAAAGAAGATGCACTTTGATACAACTTGATGGCGACCAGTCGGGTTTCCCCGATTGTATCCCATAACCCAAGATACTCCAACCCACAAACACAAATCTATTTTCGTTAATTCTAGAAATTCATTAATTTTATTTAAAATGTGTTGTCAAAACCAAAATGGATATTTCCTTCACAAATTCCAAGAAAGGCCTTCTCACACCTTCTAACCATTTTTCTCTCCTCAACTAAATCACATGGCCTTAAACTTATCAAGGGCACAAATACCATGCAAAATAAGGCTCTCAAAACCTCATACACAACCCTAAAACCTCCTTTCCATATGGGCTGGAAAATATTTTAATAGTGCTCCTGTAGGCACTGGAAAATATTTTCGTAGCGCTTCTTTAAATATGTCTTTTCATATTCCAAGAAGCCAAAATGACTTTTCCTTTCTCCAAATTAACTCTCCATAGCCTTGAGTCACTCGTTAACACTACACATGGCCTCATGCGCCCTTCTTCATGGGGATTTACAATTCTAACTCACACTTACCAAATCTGCAGGTTTTTGGACAACTTACTAACAAAACAAGGTGCTTTGTCTTCTACGCACATGAAGACTCTTCACATTTGTCTATAGGCAGCTTAATCAATAAAATTGCTAATACACAAAGGGGTATCTACCAACATACATATGCATAACACACATCCACTCATACGCTACACAAACTAGCACACGCAACACAACTTCACAATATTGATAGTCTTCAATGCATTCGACACATACATAACCTACTAGAGCACAGGGACTAAATCCAAACATGCATACAATATCTCATCATGCTCACAAGCTTTCATACAACACTACCAAATGCCAACAGTGATTACACACATCCATAAACTCACAATCATACATTTTAAGCACCTCAACAACCACTACAACAACCATGTGAAGCTACAACTTCATATGCACAAGAAAATACATATTTAACCCCAAAATTAATATAAACCAACACATATCAATTTGATATAGAAGCATACAACCATGACATCTCTCAGTACCTCCAGATTCGTCATGAAGGCATACATCCATGATACATTTCTCAACACATTTCAAATTCTTAACAAGTGCAGATAAACAACCTCATTAATAATAGACAAACAGAGGAAAATATAAACATAAAGGCACATAAACACATTTTATCATTAATCAAAATCAATATACATTAAACTAGCCATGTCTACGATGTGGGCATGTGCAACCGAGGCCTCTCATCCTCTGAATCTCCTCCTAGCGTTGGAGCTTCTCCTCTCTATCTTCGTTGCACTTATGCCTACTCTCTTCTCAAAAAATCATCTCTTTTAAAACAAATCTAACATGGGTAACCAATAGTTACAAGTGATGGTTCGTTTCCCCTTCTCACAAAATATGGGAAACTAGAACTACATTTGCATTAGGAAATAATTCCCCTAAATAACAAAACCCATTTCCAAATGTAAATATCTATAAAACATTTAAAATCTTTCCTCGCATTATCATGTGACCATCCCATCATATTGGAAAGCTCCAGTCCAGTCTTCATTGAACCTTGTGCTCCATTTATGCACCTGCATCATAACTCCTCCATAATAAAGAAACAATGCTTTTACCATCCAATTCCACCACATTACATAACTCATTCCTCTCCAAGGGTTGTTGCATACCACATCTTAATTTAACACATGATGTTAATTGAAAATTGGCACTAATATCAACATCCCCAAGCATCCCATTCCGCTAAATTAGTTTGATTACCAATGATTATTACCTATTGTGAAGACATTTTGTCCACATTAAGAAATCACCTTATTTATGTCTCATTGTCAGATGATTGAGTGGTTAGTATGATTGGATGTTATCCCCTCTACCCAATTTCATATCCCACGAGAGAACATCTTTTCCCTATTGTAAAGCCTTAACTCGTGCTAAATCATAAATTCTTAAAATATCTAGGTTATAAACTATTAAATATACTTTTGTTATTATAACATGTTACCCATTCACCATAATAATAATTAAAAAAATAAAAATACACACATTCCCATGTTATCTCACAACCAAATTACCATATTTGCATATTCACGTGATATTAACATACAACTTAATTTTCATGTCCACTTTCTACTTATTTATCTCCATTTACACTCCTCTGCAATGTCTAAACGAATATTTATTACGTATTTAATCAAGTTGAAAGATTCACATGTGACATTTTTCTCTATGATGCCAATGCCAAGTCCTAAATAATTTATATTCCCTCTGCCATGTCAATACCACCTTCGTGTTTCGCCCTCCAAAATTTATATACTCCGTCTATAATGTGAACACCTTCTTTATTGTTCATGGGCTTGCTTTTATATTTGTTATTGATGTGCTTTAGGTATTTTATTGAAGATGATAATCTTAAAACAAATATTTATATGATGTGTTTGAAGTATTTTGATGATGATAAAATATAAATATAAATATCTATATATATGAGAGGCAATTTGATGAAAATATATATATATATATATATATATATATATATATATATATATTAATAATTATTATTAAAGTTGAAATAAAATTTAATGTTTATTTATTTATTTATTTAAGTATTGATTAAAACATTCTAATAAATAGTGAGAGGTAATTAATAGTTTGTAATGTATAATATTTGTGGATAATTTTAAAATGAGGTTATTGTAAGTTAGGTGGATTTGATTGTAGAATTTTTTCTATGATTAATCATGTTGATGTTAAAGGATATTTAGGATAGATGAATTTCACAATAAGTACTTCTTATCAAGTGTAAGTTTTTAAAAGTGATGAATGAAATTATGTGTTTTATTTTATCAGTTTTGATCTTATTTCTTCATCCCTATATCTAATGAGCTCTAACTTTTTGACAGAAAATGGTTATCTATGACTAATGTTAATAGATATAGTTATGCTTTAATGACTTGAAATGTATATAATCTCAAAAAAGATATCTCAAGTTGAGAAAGTATTCATTCGGGATTAAATAATTAATGAAGGTTAGATCATAAAGCTTAGGGAGGATTTCACTTTATTTATGTTAGTTTCCTTGCATTCATACAACTTGATATTTAGTATTTACTAATTCTCTCATCAAGGTAAAATAATCGTCATAGATGTTAATATTCAAAAAATAAAAATAAAAATCAATTTTTTTTGTGTGGAATGGTGAATACTAAGTTTTTAAAAGTGATGAATGAAATTATGTGTTTTATTTTATCAGTTTTGATCTTATTTCTTCATCCCTATATCTAATGAGCTCTAACTTTTTGACAGAAAATGGTTATCTATGACTAATGTTAATAGATATAGTTATGCTTTAATGACTTGAAATGTATATAATCTCAAAAAAGATATCTCAAGTTGAGAAAGTATTCATTCGGGATTAAATAATTAATGAAGGTTAGATCATAAAGCTTAGGGAGGATTTCACTTTATTTATGTTAGTTTCCTTGCATTCATACAACTTGATATTTAGTATTTACTAATTCTCTCATCAAGGTAAAATAATCGTCATAGATGTTAATATTTTTGTGGAATGGTGAATACTAAGTACTCACGCTTGTTTACCAAAGTATTATTGAATTTGAATTCAATGTTTATGGTGGCATATTCTTACCAAAATAAGGTGACTTTGAAGACTTTATATGATTCTAAATTAATTGTTTACTAATGGAGTGAGTTTATAAATGAAGAAAGACAATTTTTTCAATGTGATTATTTTTTTAGGTGAGGCAAATTTCTACTTTAGTATACTCTCTTTTTTCCAAAATTATAATTACTTAGGTTACAATGGGCCAAAACCTTTAAGGTCAAAGTTCTAGTCAATAAAGTGGGACTCTAACCTTCAACAAAATTCATCCTGGGATTGGACAAAATTTTCACTAGAAAAGAGGTTGAATTTATTTATTAATTAGTTTACTCCATTTACTAATTATTTGAAATATTTTTTAAAATATTTATATATTTTTTAAAATCATATTTAGCATAAGCATTTAGTTATATGTTTCTCTTGGGAAATAGGGAAAATTTCAATCAAGGTTAGTATCATGTCTCAATTATATACCTAAGTCTAGATGTTACATGAAGGCACATGACCAAACTACTTGAGCCTTAGCAATGATAGTATGGGGCATTAACCTTCTTGAAAAAACTATATAGGTTGTGTTAGTATCCTATAATCTATAGTATCACAAGGTGTCTGATTATTCTTTTTAGATCCTTTATATTGAAAATAATATTTCATGGCTGTCATTTATTTTCAAGAAGGAACTACTGGTCAAAAAGGGCAAAGAATGGTTATTCCAAGGTTTTGGAAACCCCATTACAAGATAAAGGTGTTCAATGGAATTACATTGCCAAAGCGTTTCTACCGCATCTATACATCAACCATGATAAACCCTACCTTACCGCAACAAACCATTATCCCATTGACCCTTTACCTTTTCATTGCATCGCAACTTCACACTTTTACTTACCTTTTCGCATTCCCTTTTGCCACTTCTAATCTCCCGATGCAATATCAAGTGGGACCCATTTCCCTGCCCCGTCAGCATTGCATCAGGATATCGCAAATATTCCATGTCAATTCATTTTCCATTTCATAAATCTTCCGATGTGATATTAAAGGGACCCACCTTTCCCTACCACGTCACCCTTTCCCCATAGCCCATCGCACATCGCATGTAATATGATATAACAGTTAAAGGAGGAGACTTAAATTTGTGAGACGTTGATTTGCGATGAGCTTTGGGTTGCGATGTTGCGATGTGATATCGTCGTCGCATATTGCAATCGATAATTTATAAGTTTATTGTTAAGATATCACAGTTAATTGTTGTAAGTTGCGATGCTCGATATGCAATAAGGTAAATCATAAAATCCATGATCTCCAATATTAGTAGGGCCTTCTTTTACTGCCATGTAAAATCATTACACTTTAACCTATGTTCACTTACCCGCTCATCCACCTTACCCCACTTCCATCCAACGGTCAACATAGCTTTCCCCCCCCCCCCTCCCCTCTCCATCCGAGCTTTACCATCGGGGGGGGGGGGTCCGAAATTGGTAGTTTCGTGGTCTGGGCCCTACCCTTATCCGGCAACACCAGGGTGTTTCACACCCCCCCTTCACCGAAACCACCTACCCCCCTGAAATTGTTTTCCCTCCGCTCCAATACCACTTTCGCCACCGCTGCTCCACGTCCACCCACCAATCCGTCACCCTACCACTACCACTCCTGCCACCGCTGCTCCACGTTGTTTTTTTCCTACCAATCCTTTCCAAAAGGTTTATTAAAACATTTATGTATGTTTTAAAGAGAGAAGTGGGCTTTCCGTTTTACACTCCACTACAACAATAATTGGCACAGAAGAGACAGAGGCAGTTAGAGACAGAATGGCCATCATGACAGCCAACACAACAATCAGATCAGGTCATCAAGCAACCGTTTCCACCAAAAAAGAGCCATGTCGTGTTTTTAACGCCGCCCTTTCGACATCACATTACGTAACGACTCAATTCCGAAATAAATAACAGACTGCTACAACCACTGTTTTGGCCAGATTTATCTTGTCACCGTAGTTGCATGGTTCCACTTGTCAAATTTATGCTTGAATGTAATTATTGACAATCACTGTAGTAGATAGAGTAACCGACTTAAGTTTTAGTTAAATACCACATGCATTATCAGTATCAAGAGAAGACCGGAACGGGAAAAACCATTGTAATAGGATCATCTGGTTGTATAAACTCTTTTGTGGATGAATGAAAGGACATTTTTTTTTTCCAGAATCTTGTGTTATTGTTTTATGGTGATGTACTTCTTCATGCTATCTTCTTTAATTTTTTTTAATCCATTGCTTTACCTCTTTACTGTGGATAATAAAATTTTGTTCAGGATTTGTCACCAGACACCTTGCACAGTCTTGAAATAGTAATCTATGTTTTCCTCTGAAATTTGAATGCAGAATTCATAGAAAGTATTCCCTAAATTCATTTTGAACCTTAATCTCTTCTCCTTTTCGATTTCACAAGCTGTAAAAATCCATTGACATGACTAGCTTGCCTGGTCACACATTATCCCAGTTATTCATCCATTTGAATCTTTTTACGCGTGTTGACTTCATAGCCGAATGGCCCTCTTCTGCTGCCTCAACCACAAATTTTCATACAAACCCCTATGCACTAATAGCTAGCCTAAAATTCCCAATTAAAAAAAATTATATCTAACAGAGAGATCCTTCTCTAGGTCTAGGAGGGCTAGATCCTAGGCTCGAAGTCGTTTTGATGTTACCTCTGTAGTTTTGTTTTCAGCCTCAAAATTACAAAGTGATAACATAATGGTGACCATACTGGGGATGAAATTTATCTTCCTTAGAAAGTACATCAAAGTTCAGATCTAATTACTGATGGTGGACAGTGACCAAACACAAGAAGGCTGAATTATTCACCTGGCGACTCCATGATTCAAAGAACCCAACTTTTGAGCATTCATGGCGACTCCACAACATGCTGACCAGATTTTCTGCTAAACAAGATGAAAAGGTTTGTGGCAGATATTTTATCTCGTGAAGATTTAAATGCATTCAAGAATCAGTTATCAGGATTTCATCTTGATGGAGATCTTCTAGATGCTATCTTTCTCATTTTGAAATCAAGCAAATTTGGTCCTGAATGATACGAAAATGGCATTGAACTTTTGAATTCTCAAATTCAGTCATATAATTTCCAAGATCCTAAAGAATTCTTGGAAAATATTCCTTCTCCAAAGCAAGAGGAAATTGTACTACCTTTTGACTTACATATTGAGGATGATTATGCTTTCGATTACCAAACTGAAGATGTGGTTTAAAGGTTTAATATTGAGGATACAACTGATAAACTAGTCATTGAAGGCCTAGAAGAAAATATCATACATCATGATTTTATTGATCCTATAACAGATTATATGGAGGTTCTTTTTAGCTCCAAGTTTTCAATCATGTACTCTATATAAGGATCATTCTCTATATGTTCAAATACATCAGCAGCTTTCCACATGACATAACTTGCAGATGTGAACACATATTAATCGTTATACTTCGATTTTTCTCCGACAAGGCATGTTGTATGTTTGTTTCTACAAACTTACTTCGATCGGCTCCATTGGCATTTTTGTATTACCTCGATTCATTATATTATCAAGATTAGGTAGGTAGCAGGTGCAAAATAAACTCAAGGTTTGAGCATTTTTCTAGTTTTAGTTTCGCATTTATTTTCATTTTTCAGATCAAGTGTCTCCGTACCGCCTTGTAGAGAGTGAGTGATTTGGCTTGAATGTTTTCGACAAGATGTTTGGTAGTAGATTAAGTTGCAAATTTGCGATCGACCCAATGGATCGGACTACACTGAATATAAATTGTTCTTAAGCACCTCTTGTGAGAAGAACTGCCATCCCTAGCTGGAGCCACTGTTAGACTCCTGTAATTCACAGTATCACAAGATGACTGATTATTTCTCAGGTATTTCATATTGAAGATAATATTCCATGGTTGTCATTTATTTCTAGAAAAGGAAGGGAAATCTTGACTGTCAAGGACTTCAAAGGAATCAATTTTCCTTTTCAGTTCGGTGGAAAGGGGAAAGTGTTGCTGATAAGGTGTAATGGTGAGAAAAATTCATTTATGCCCTCATTCATTTCATTTACCCTCTTTTACCCTTCATTTTTCCAAACTCTAAATTCCCATGCTTCATTTCTTCCAAAACCCCCTTTTTTTTAACTATTAAAATTTGATTTTTATAGTTAAAAAAGAAACTCCACCCACCACATCAAGCCTTTTAATATATCGCATATTATATCGTAACCACCCATATCATATTATGGGCCCACTTACCTTTATCACATCGCAAAAACAAAACCCTTTCGCTCTTCATTTACTCTCACTATTCCAAAGTCCTGATGCGATAAAGTCTCATCCTTGTCATTTGTTCGCTTTACCTTTATCCTTACCTTTTCTCATCAGCCTACCTCAAATTTTCTCACTGCATCCATTTGTTGTTTCTACAAACCACTGATGCAATATATTTGGACCCTTCCCGCCACGTCACCTCCATTATCGTCGCACATCGCACTTCATGATTTTTAGCGTTTAACTCTCGTTCGTCATAACATAAAGTTTAAAACTTGCAATGTGTGATAAGCCTTAAATGTTGCGATGCACAATAAACTTTAAATATTGTGATTCACGATATTGGTGGGACCCCATCGCATATCGCACTTCGAAATCTCATGAGGATAAGTGCTAAACAAAGTGTTAAAGACATCGAAGTGCGAAGTGCAATATTGACGTGGATGTGATGAAGTTCAAAGCTAAAGCCTAAAGGATTTCAAGTCCGGGTGTATGAGGTTTTTATGATGTTTTATGAAGAAAAGGATAAACACAGTAGAAGGATTCGGGTAGGATAAGACCCGACAAAGAGAAAAGGGCATAGTAATACTAAACATCGCAGTAATAAGGAGATAAACACCATGGGTCGAGTCGAGCAAAGGGCGTTCATACAAAACTACGATGATATAATAGTAAGAACAGAAAAGAGCAGTAAACATGGCCAACACAAAAATTAGATCTGCTGAATCAGCCAGCGCAGCACCAGATTTAATTGTCTAGCAGCGGTTTTCTGAAGAAGTAGGGCTAGATGTCAGATTTATTCTATCATAGCCTCTTCGTGATCCCAAGAGGAAATTTTTCCTTATTCTGCAATCAATAACAGACTGTTAAAGCCACTGTTATTGCCATGTTTATCTTATCACCACTTACATGGTTCCACTTGTCCAATTTATGATTGAATGTAATTAATGATAATCACTACAGTAGATAGAGTAACCAACTTAAGTTTTAGATAAATACTGTATGCATTAGCAGTATCAGGGAGGCCCCGGAAGGGAAAATTCATTGTAAAAGGTTCACCTGGTTGTAAAAACTCTTTTGGATGAATGGAAGGAAACTATTATTTCCAGATTCTTGTGTCATGATATGTGGTGAAGTTTTTTCTCAATATAATTTGTCATCTTCTTGTTTCATATATTGTTTTCTTTCTTTACTATGGATAAAAAAAAATTGTGTAGGATTTGTCGTAGGGTACCCTGCTCAGTCTTGAAGCAGTAATTTATGTTTTCCTCTGAGATTTGAATGTAGAAATCAGATATGTTCTACTCTGCATTCTCATTGAACCTTAACCTCTCCTGCACTTTCCATTTCACAAACTGTAAAGATCCATTGGCATGACTAGCTTGTCTGGTTACACATGATTACAGTTTTTCATCCATTTGAATCTGTTTACACCTGTTTGACTCCATAGCCCAATGGCCCTATTCAGCTATCTCAACCATAAATTTTCAAACAAACCCCTATGCACTAATAGCTAGCCTAAAATTCCCCTATAAACAAAGCTATATCTAACATAGAGATCCCTCTCTGGGTCTAGGAGGGCTAGATCCTAGGCTCGAAGCGGTTTTGATGTTGCCTTCGGGATTCTGCCTTCAGCCTCGGAATTGCAGAGTGATAATAGGTTGAAATTGTTAGTCATCCATAATTTTCACTATCTAAATATGACTAAGTATAGGTTCTAGATTTCTAGAAACAAAGTTCATGAACATTGTGAGTTCTAGAAATCTCATGGCCTTCATTATCCTTAGGGAAAATTTTTCACTATTTCATAATTCTGTCATGCCAAGCTCAGCTCACCCATCCCAGAAGACCCATCATGGGCTCATGCCACTCATTATCACTATGTTTCGCCACCTTTGGCCTCAGCCCTCTATTTTTTTTTTTCCTAAACTCCTCCATTGCCTATCTAGGGTTTTTTAGGGCATTTTTCTTGGTTTCATGACCTCCATGATTAAATCATCAACAAGGCTTATATATTGATGCTCTTACACCTCCTCCTATCCTTAAAATACCTCCATAAACACTTCCCATCACTCCTATCCCTCAGAATCATCATTTTTCTACAAAACCTAGTCTATTGCCACAATTTGACACTTTTTGAGATTAGCCTGTGTTTTGACCTTTTGGACCCCTTCCCCTCACTAAATTCTTGAAATTACACTTTCCCCTACTCCCTAACATCTATCCCTATCCCCCAAATTTTCCCCCAGAATTTAGACAACCCTTAACACCCCTTCATTCCCCTCCCTCTGCAAGGTAGTCTTAAATCCTCACACCAAACCCTAATTTCCTCTTCCAACTAAGCTAGTGTTTGATATGAAAAGGAGGCACAAGAGAAAAGGATTCATTTTATAGATCAAGTCAGAAAGAATAATTCTATACCATCTCATAAACATCATGCCTCCATCATTTTCCAATAATTCATTCCAAGAGATGAGCCATGTATCACACCTAGAGCTAGTTTTGCTTTAAATTGTGTTTCTGACCAAACAATGATGAATTTGGAAAAATTGAGAGAGGTTTTTTTCCAACATAGGTTGAAGAAACACCTCCTTCAACTTTTACACAGGTATCATGGTTTGGGCGAAATATAAAAAATACAGGTGTCATGGGAGAAATTCTACATTACTGGAGTGACCTTGGGAAAATCAAGTTCTCTCATAGCTGGATTGTCCAAATAACTTGCTTGATGAATCAAAAGCCAAATAGACTTAAAGATACTTCCAATGAGCTATCATGAGCTCAATTTGGAATTGAGGAAGTCATCCAAAAGTGGTCTGCACCAGCACTCTGCGTTTCTGCACCATCATTCAAAACTTTTTGACCAGTCTTGGGAGAATAAACGTTTGGCTAGGAAAATCAACTCCAAATAGGAAAAAAATTCTATATTTGGAAAGTAGACTCCACAATTTTTCCAACGCACTATCATAGATCTCATTCTGACACCGGGAAGGCCTCCAAATTCCTTCTGCAAAATGGCGCTGTGCACAGATAGACATGTGTTGCGCTCCTGGCAGCACTCTGCAGATTTTTCCAAACACTTTCAAGAATAATTTTTTTTTCCTCTAAATTTTCTGCAAGCTAATACAAGGACCTCCTTCAGACAACATACAGCTTCAAAGGGTTTCAATCTACCTTGTAGGGTTTGAAAAATAAGGACTGATTTCACCACACCAAAGATACAAAAGGGCAGACAAAGACAAGGAGCATTGTATCTCACTTCACCAAAGGATAGTGATCAAAAGCTGAAGTTGTGTTGGCCCCTACAACAACAGAAGTGGCCAAGAAATACACAATTTGAAAAAAATCATAGAGACCTCCAAGAAATGGTGTCCTTATCAAAGGTATATTCTGTAAAAGATAGATTAACCCTTAGTAACATTTCTGCAGGACTGTCACAAAGGGTTACCTACAGGAAGATTGAATAGGAAAAACAAACCAAATGTTTTTCACAGTGATGGCCCACATGAGTACTAAGGGGTTTTTTGATGCTTTCTGCTAGGGTTTCACACTTGGAGGTTTTTTATTGTTTCAAAGAGAAAAACATGACAGCATATTAGTTGAAAGAAGGCAGAATTCTTCTATCAGTCTATTCCCTAAGCAAATTGGAGGCATAAAAAAATACATGACTAAATTTCCAAGGTAAAAGTATCAACATGATCACACATTTTCTATATGGGAGCTTTCGTTCATCCCAAAAGGAATACTTTGGTGAGAACAAAAGAGGGTGGTTTTCATGCCAAACAAGAGTGATAGTGAGAAGGCAAACCAATGGCTCGAAAAAAGAGGAACAAAGTGACAATGAAAAATCAGTAAGGAGGCATTGAATTTCGAGCACTCAAAGAATTTAAATACCAATAAAAACTCAGAGACATGGCTCAATATTTTTCATAAAATTATCAAATCCCTTGAAGGACCTCTCCACCAAGTTTGAGGCAAATCCGGAAACTTTTTGTTTTTCCCAAATTTTGGCCCCTAGGAGCACAGCACCCTAGGCGCTACGCTCTTTTTTGGAGCATCCTCAGCTGCTAAAGTTTACATTTTTGGGTTTTTCATGTCTCCAGCAATCTCCACAAAAAATTTTAGATCATTTGGAGCATTTTTTCCCCCTCAAAAGGTCAAAAAACACATCAAAAATTACCTTTCTGCCTCCTTTTCAGGCCTGGCACTGCGCGTTGAGCAGTCATGGGAGATTGGATTGCAAGAAAGTTAAATGAAAAATATTCAACACAAATCAGGTATTTCTGGGCTATACTCTTAAACTTTCAACGAGCCATCACGGGGCAAATCGGAGTGTCGGAAGGGTCCAAAACTAGTGCCTGGAGACCCCATTTTCTCTTTGATATGGTGTTCAGCCCTGGTGTCTGCAAGTCAACAAAAGACACTGATTAATGAAAAAACAGTTTTTTAATGTTTTTTTTGGACAAATCACTCCTGATTTGATTTGGGAGTTATGTTTTGATATTTTTCATTTATTATCTTATCTCTTATGTGTCTTGGGCCTTGCATGGTCATTAAGCACATTTATGACATTTATGGCTAAATTAGGGTTTCTAGAAGCCTCTTAGGGTTTCCACCTCCTCATTTTCTCCATAAATAGAGCATGATGCTCTTGTACATTTTGTTGGATTTTGATGACTTATGCTGAAGCAATACATAGTTCCTTGAAGCCTTTGATGAGAAATTGATGTCTTGGAGCTTATGCTTGATCTGATTTTCTTGTTGATGGAGAAGGACTGTTTGCAGGATCCATAGGCCTAGTTGATGGTAAATTTTTCTATTGTTAATGTTTTCTAAGTTTCTCATATGTTTCCACCCATCTATGCTGCAGTAGGACAAAAAATTTAGACTAAGATATGTTTGTTAATGGCACCTTAGATCTGTTTGTTTCCTTCACTGCCTTAATGTTTTCTTCTACTAGGATATGCTTAGAGAATCCATCTCTTGCTCTCTAATGATTTCCTAAGATTGTCTATTTCTTGAATGGTTTATATCAGTTGGTATCAAGCATGATTCATAGCTAGCCCTACATATTTGTTTCCACTAAAAACTCTGTTCTTGGAATCATCTCTTTAAAGCATCATTGCCTAGGTTTATCAAAGAAGTTTGTTTCAATCATGCTCTTTGCATTTATTTAGTTGGTTGTTTCAAAGGACCTTTCATAGATGTAATCTTAGATGTTTAGATTTTTCTCTCCTTCTATGCCTATAGTTATTTGTGCATCTTAAATTTTTTCTGCTCTTGATAATGAAATCCATGAAAGTTGAATAAGTTTCTTGCCTTTCTATGTTTCATTTGAATGTTTGTCTTGGATAAAATTATCTGCTTTAAGTCTGAATCAAAGAGTGTAGGGTTTCCTCTGCCTTTGATTTCTTCTCCATGCTTATGATTCTTATAACTCCCTTAGTTGAAATTATAGGATAAAGAATTATTTACTGCTCTTTGTCAAACTTTTTTTCTCAAAATTAATGTCCATATCACGATTCTTCAAACCTCAAAGATCCACCAACCCAGCTAGATTTTCCCTACAATACTCCCTAATCCATTGATGAACCTATCATGACCTTGTTAGACTCCATTTCCCAATGACTTGAAGTTTTCCTTGTTTCTATCTAGTCTTTTTAAGCATCATACCCAACCAAAAACAATCAACAAACCCAACTATTTCATAACTAGCCTGAAATCAACCCTAATCAGCAAATAAGTTCACATATTTGCACCTAAAAGAGAGATCCCTCTCTGAATCCAGGAAGGCTAGGTCCTTGGATTCTAAAAATTGGTTTGATGTTACCCCTGTCCATCTGTGTCTCAACCAATCTAGCAAATTACGGGAAGCTAACAAAAACTTCCTTTTGTTCCTAGTGTATGACCTAAAATTCCTTTTAATTTAGCTAAGATATCACCTTCCTTAAATGTTTAAAAAAAGTTAATTGCCTAAGACCCAAAGGCATCTTGTAGGACTAGAAATCCACTCCCATATGAACGGTTAATGAATTATTACATGTGACCATGTTGTGTTTTTCAAATGATGATGTTGCTACACATTGAAATCTCAAGGTAATTAGAACCATTTCAAGGATCAAGAAAGAACTATATGGATTAAAGGAAATATAACTTCTTGACATCCTAAGGAACCTTAATAAGAAAATAGATTTAAATACCAATGATGTTCTAGGTTTGAAAAATGCATGTTAAAACAAAATGGAATGTTTGAAATGCCATGACACCCTCTAGGATTGATATCCTTAGTCTTTATTACATAACCAAGCCTATGATCCAGACATGTCCATTCAGTAGTTATGGTGTCAAAGGGAGCAAGGAAAAGCATATAATCCAATCCTGCTTCCACATATGTTTAAGTTGTTCGAATTTAGTAGCTTTGAAGCCAAGGAGATTATTTCACTAATTAATTTGGGATACTTGAAAAAGCATCATGGTTGGGTATTGAATATAGTTGTAAATATCATAGCAATTTTCTTGGAGTGCAAGTTCACCTTAATGAATTTAAATATGCATCATTAATTTTCACAGTATGTGGTTGCAATCGAGCTTTGAATTTGAATCTAGATTTTGGGATTACAAGCTTACTCCAAGTCCTAGAGGCTTTAATATATGGGTCCTCTATGTTTTAGGGAAATCTCACACTCTAACTTATTGGTTGGAATTATTGTGGGATTCAAGTCTTTTGTAGTGTAATCAAAACATTTCAATTTTGTGGTCTTGATTTCTTTGATAGAATTTGTTTGATTCTTGGTAAATTCGCTCGTGCATTAGTTTAAATGAAATTTAGTTCTTTCTCTAGTATTTGGGTCCATATTATTTGGAGAGTGGTTTTCCTCCATCAATGTAGGATTCCTTTCTTCTAGTAGGAACAATACCAGTCTCTTGTGTACTAATTATCTAGTTTGTTTGGAAGGTTATATCTCAAGTTTTTATTAGGATTTGATCCATCAATTTGTGCCTACTAGAAATATGAATCCTCTCAGTCATCAATGTGTATGTCAAGGAGGCATTCAAAAAATAAACATGGTTCTTTGACACCATTAAGACATCACAAATGGGAATGAGGCATCCATTTTCTCTATCACTTTCAAAGTTCATGATTTGGAACATCAACAAATTAGGTGAAATGAAATTATAATGGATAATTTAAAATAATATAAAAAAAAAATTCAAACACCGAAAAAGGAGAAAAAACAAAAAAAAAAATCACACTAATCACAATCTATGCAAAATCTCTATATTGACTACATCCAATATAAGTGTTTCAATAAATGCAATTCCTATGAAATACAAAGAAGAAACAACACATCAAATAATAATCCATTGGACTTAGACAATTAACCTCTCCTCTTTCCAACCAAGCCCAAGCAAATGTCCACCCCCCTCTCCCACAATTCACAAATAATAATAAAATAATTAATTGTATACAAAATAAATAATGGTAAATCACAGAGAGAAAGAAAAAGTGTGAGCATAGTTTGGTTAGTAAAGTCTTAGTTCGTGCACTAGTCCCCATCTAATGCAATTTTAATTTTTCAAAATATCTTCCCATGTCATTTTTTTTTGTTATTAAAAATATAGTTATTTTTATTTATTTATGAGTTTATATTTCTATAATGTGGATATATTTGAATATATTCTTCTAGATACATCGCAACTAGATATTTGATTGATATGATATATGAAATTTAATGGTGAAATTGCTTGTTATTACTATATATTTCAATCAATGGAATCTAAGGTCGATATAATTTGATGGTCATATTGTTTATCACGAAGAAATTTTACTCTAAAACAAATATTTTTCTTTCTAAGAAGCAAATTATTTAATTAACTTATTATGTTTACTCATTATTTAATTATTTTAAAAATATTTATATCTCTTAAAAAAAATTATTTAGTATAAATATTTAGTTGTTAGATTCTTTATAGATAAGAGGCTAAATTGCAACTGGATATAGTGTCACATATCATGTATGCAACTAAGGCTCGATTCTACTTAAAGGTACATGAACACATTACTCAATCCTAAACAATGAGAATATGTGATATTGACCCTCTTGTGAATACTATATAGGCTAACTGCCTTTTGATCTCGAAGTATGACCTAAAATTGATTATGATTAGCTAAGAGCTTATTTTCATATAACATAAGAAACACATTAACAACTTAAAATCCAAATTCATCAAACATGAATGGAGATATACCCTTTTAAGGACTACCAAAGGGTTATTTCATATGTCCAAGTTTTGCTTGCATATGATCATGTTTCTACGTGTCAAAGTATTGAGATTATATCAACAAAGGTTAGGAAAATCTAAGTATTATAGGTTTTTTCCACCTTGAAGCAAATTTTGCAATAATTAAATGAGAAGCAAATTATTTAAATTTCTATCTTGAACATAGATATTTGGTTGTTATATGTGGTAAGTGAGGATGGATCATTTTTTATCCTAAAGGGTGTAATACACCCAACCCCCTCTAGGCCTTTTTAAGAGTATGTTATGTAAAATACGAACCTCCTTGGCCACCTTAATAAAGTGGGGTATCAAAATCCTTGTTATTATAAGATTCCCGCATCTCTTTTCTAAGATCACCACTATCTCCTGCTTATTGAGAGCTTTCCAATGATATAAATTTCATCAAATTCTGAGCCTTGGACACAATGTTATGGCCCTCAAAATTTTTACCCCTCTCAAGGCTGCATCAACAACAATACTTTGGAAACATGGCAATCCTTTGTCCATGTGTCACCACTATCTAATTCCATATCATCAAACATGTGGTTGGCACACGGTATTCCTTTGTCTACATGTCACTATCGTTTAGGCCTACTTGGTTAGGTCTAGATTTGGGTTATTCATAATCCTTTTTATAAAAATACCGCACCTATGAATATCAAAATTTATGAATATTTAGAAGATACACCATCTAAATAATCTTATAAAATCCATTAAAAATAAAAGCTAGATCTAGATATCCAAAGTATAAAATATCGAGAAAATCTTAAAAATCCCCTTTTCTCAAAATTTAGATCTTTGGATTCTGATCATCCAACTTATAAATATTCCACATCATCTGGAATATTGATTTTTCTATGGCCCTCCACCTTAGCATTATCATACTTTGGGTTCCACATCCTCATCCTCATCATCATTTCTTCACTTCTAATATTTTAAATTTATAATATCCAAGTCATCCAAAATTTTGGAAAATATAAAAATTCCATTTCCCATAGTTTTGGATCCATACTCTTAGTATCCACGCAATCCACCACATCAACAACCATTTCGAATACCACGTCAAAATATTTGCATCTCATGCCACATCGGCATACGATGTCATCTTAGTCTATACCCCATGCCACATCAGTAGTGACATGTCACTCTACCATGTCATCATGACATGTCACCTTAGTCTATCCCTCATGCCACATCAATAGTGCCACGTTAACTGTAATGTTCCTTTTGGTAAGAACCTACAATTTCCATCGTGTTTTCTGAGTTTTTTGAATTTTTCTTTGAGGGGTTTCGTTAAAGAGTTTTCACATGTGTGGTTATTGGTGTATCTTGATGTGTTTTTATCTCAGACAATATGTATACAATGCCAAATAATTACCCAGAATTCCCTTTAATGGTGGAAAAAAATTTATACCAAGATTATAAAGTAAAATAACACAAATACAAGTATCCTACGACAATAGAGTTAAATATGTCCAGCCATTTCATTAATTATTTTAGCATAGATTACAGTGCATAATATAGAGATAAACATGGAATAAATTCAACAATGAAGCCTCAAATAGTAATCCTTTTATTGAATGATTTCAGAAATGTAATCCGCAGGAAAAATCGCTCCAAAATATCTAAGAATGCAACCCCTTTTCCAAAAAAATCATAGTCATCAGATTGACTATAAATACATTCCTTTAGATCAACAACACGCCCAAAAAAGACTAGCTATAACTCAGCCCCATGAACCTATTTCTCATACTAATCAAATCATAATGTAGTAGAAATGATTTTGGTTATTTGGCACCATCATAAACTCGTCCCAATGTGTAGCAAAAATCAGCCCAATGATAGGGGGTAGCTTGATCCTTCTTATTGAAAATGACACCAAGAAATATACTAATTTAATTTTCCCTTGAATTAAATTAGAATAAAATTGAAATTCCACATCACATGACAACTTGTACGAGTTAATTAAGTTAGTTTGACTTATTTGGTTTAGTTAATTTGAGTTGAGGGTCTAACTTGAGTCATGTAGAGTGGGTCCTACAAAATATAAGCCCTCGTGGAGTTTATTTTGAGTTGTAATTAATTAACTCAGTTTATCTAAGTTAAATCCAGTTTAACTAGTTCCATTTGTTGGAGGAACTATTGAGAGGTCAAAGTGTGGAACTTGAACTTGAACTTGAACCACATGTAGTGATCAATCATATAAATGATAAATTGGCCATAAATAACTCATGCATGTCAAATCAGAGAAAGACCGAGTTGAGATTGGATTTCAAGGGAAGTGTACTATCAATTGTATAGTCATCCAAATTGTACAGATGGTGCATGGAGTCAGAGGAAGGCCTTAGATGAATTGTGTATTTGTGGATGGGAATTTCCCTAATTAATGGGGGCTAATTACCCAAGGAATCAGCGCAAGGAAATAGGGATCCTGGCAGGCATAAAATTGGTTAATTATTGGCCTAGACTTATCTAGGAAGCAGTGAGATAGATAGAGATAGTGTAGAGTTTTCTCAGGTTGGAAAAAATCATTGTAATCTTCTCATATTTTCTAACTAATGCAATACACCTATAGCGGGGTTTTTAGTAGTGGATTTCCCAAAGAAATCATTTTGTAATGTGCGATTGAATTCTTTCTCTTTTATGCTTCGTGATTTCACGATAGTTTAAATTGGTTTCCGAAATTGGTAGAGTAGATTCAAGTCTATTATTTTATCATATTAAAATTATCATTTTGAATCTACGTGTATTTTATGCATGGTATCAGAGCTGAAATGACTATAGAAGAGAAAAATATGGGTTTGTACTTGCAGGAGGAACAAGTTTTGTAGATCTATTCTCTAGAGGTAGCAACGGGATCAATATGGAGTTCGATGGTATGAGGCTCGAGTATACCAGATGGAAGCAGTCTTGGATGACAACAAATTGAAGGAGTTCATTGAAAAGGGAATCTCGAAACCAGCTCCAGCTGATGCACATGACCTAGCATAATGGAATAAATTTATAGTAAAGGCCAAAAGGATTCAACTGGAAGGATTTCAAGGTCATATAATCTCGAACCTCCATGGAAAGAAAACTCCATATGCAATGTAGAAGGCCTTAACATATTTGTTTCCGAACAACAGTGACCACAGGAAGATGGCACTAAAGGACAAGCTCAGGAAAATAAAGATGGAGAAGGGTGACACAATACCAAAGTACATGACCAAGTTTACCCAATGCCGGGATGAGCTTGGAAGTGTTGATGTTATAGTTTTCAAAGACGATCTGGTGAGCCTAGCACTCCTAGGCCTTCCCAAGTGATAGTAAAGCTAAAAGGATTCAGTAAATGGGAGGGAGAAGATACCAAATTGGGAGCGTTTGTGGTATGACTTAGTGCAAGAAGAGATTCGATGGAACATCAGAGATGGATCCTCATCCAAGAATGATGATGAGGATAATTGTGCCTTGCTTGGAAAGGAAAATAAATGGAAAGGGAAGTCATCCCATTCCAAATCATATTCTGGTTAGGTGGGCAAGAAGAAGGACATGTCGAAGATTAATTTTTTTCATTGTCACAAGTTGGGACATTATGCCCTGAAGTGTTCGCACAAGAAGGCGGGAAATAATCCCTCAGGAGGAGCAATAGGTGAGGCACTTGCTTCGCAATTCAAGTTTGATTTTACTCTCATCACATGCATGGTTTCATTGGTGATGGGTAGTGTTTGGTATCTAGATAGTGGACCCTCATTCCATATGACCAGAAACAAAGAGTTATTCACTGACCTGGAGAAGAAGAACCTCCAGATGCACATTGAGATGGGAGAAGATGGAAGGTATAGTGTGACCAACATCGATATTGTTACCTTTCAGAGGGAGTCTGGTTCTCCTCTCACATTGAAAGATATCATGTATGTTCTAGGTTTGAAGAATAATTTACTTTCAATTGCTATGTCAAAATATCGTGGCTACGATGTGTTTTTTAGAAAAGGAAAGGTGTTCCTTCTTCACATAGGCATGACACAAGTGAAGAAGACTGTGGTTCGGGTAGAGAACCTCTACAAATTGGATTTAGAATACTGTGTTGCTTTGAGCACGAAAGCAGAGAAGATGCAAAGTCGAGACATTCGTGAGTTATGGCATAGAATGTTGGGCAATATACACCACATAGATTTGAATATCATGCAACATATTTCTACAGGACCTCCCAGGGATGCACTCTAGCAGCGTGATACATGCAAAGGGTGTACATTTGGGAAAGCACCAAAGCCACCTTTCATGATAAGGATAGTCTAGTGCAAGCGATCCTTGAAAGAGTTCACTCAGATGTGTGTAGACCATTCTCGACAACCTCCATAGCTAAGCATAGGTATTATGTGAATTTTTTAGATGATTTTTTGCACAAGTGTTGGATATTATTCATTCAGAAGAAAGACCAGATGTGATCAAAATTTTGTGAGTTCAAATAAATTGTTGAAAAAAACATAGGCGGGAAATTCAAGGCTCCCAGGAGCGACAACCGTGGATAATTTGTGTCGAATGAATTGAAGAAATTTTGCACATCACAATGAATTCTATGGGAGGTAATAGCACCCCATAACCCACAATAGAATGGGGTTTCAAAAAGGAATAATATAAGTATTTTGGGAGTTTCATGGGTGATGTTACATGATTAGGGCCTATCGTTACACTTATGGGTGGAAGCATGCAACATCATTGTGTATGTGAAGAATAGGAGTCCTCATCGGATTCTCGGGATGAGTACATCTGAGGAATTTTTTTCAAGTAGGAAACTAGATGTGGCACACTTTAGAATTTTTGTTTCATAAGTTTGATATCATGTTTACAAGGATGCATGGAAAATACTAGAACCAACAACTGATTTGGGCATATTTGTGGGGTACACTGATACACCTCACAACTATCGGGTGTACTTTCCATCTCACCGGATGACAACGGTTCATAGAGTTTTGAAGTGAATGTCCCTTGAGGGGGAGATTCAGATGCATGCACATGAGGAGATTTTAGCTCCAAAATAAGAACCTCAAGATGTGGAGCAACCACAAGCAGAGGAGCACAGAGTGGAAGCACACTGTCATGCAGAGACATCCAAAGATGAAATGAAGCACACCAAAGGATTTTACAGGTTGATGCATGATGTTAGATAGAATGTGGGAGCACCCACATCACAACGCAGGTAGAGAAGGTCCCTAGATCAGTACACTGGATACATGGCTCTTTTGAGCGAGAGTTTATATATTGAGTCATCCTCATTCGAGGTAGCAGTGTAGAAACCAGTATGGGTTGATGCCATGGTAGAGGAGTATGACTCCATTATCAAGAACAGTGCATGGGAATTTTTCCCAATATTGGAGGGCAAGTCATTTGTAGGATCCAGGTGGGTCTACAAGGTGAAGCAAGCAGCAGATGGGAGTGTCGAGAAACACAAGGAAATTTTTTTGGCTAAGGGTTCTCTCAGGTGGATAGAATAGATTATGAGGAGACATTTTCTATAGTATCAAGTATCAAGGTACTCTTCAATTAGATCTATTCTATCACTTTCAGTGCGGATGATATGGAAAATAAATCATATGGATGTAAAGACAACTTTCCTCAATAGAGTGATTGAGGAAGAAGTGTACATAAAGCACTCGTAAGGATTTGAAACCTTCGACAGAGAGTCACATGTGTGAAAACTCAAGCGAGCATTGTATGGACTAAAATAAGCACCCCGTGCTTGGTACACCAAGATCAAAAAACACTTCACCAGGTTGGGATTCACCAAAATTGAAGCAGATGAAAACCTTTACCATATTGTGGTTGAAGGTAAATTATTGATTATAGTATTATATGTTGATGATTTAATTATAACAAGTGATGAGAAGCTGATAAAATCTTGCAAAGAAGATTTGGCAAGAGAATTTGAGATTAAAGACATGGGGCTCTTGCATTATTTCCTTGGTTTGGAAATTTGGTAAAGATATGGGGAGTTGTTTATCTCTAAGGGAAATTATTCCAATGAGATACTAAATAAGTTTCACATGAAGAGCATCAAACCCATGGAGACTCCTCTAGTAGGGAATTATAGGAAGGAAGATGCTACTTCAGGAAAATTGGTAGAGGCTACGATTTACATGAAACTTGTGGGTTCACTTATGTACTTGGTGAACACACGAATGGACATGTGTTATGCAGTTAACCATCTTATTCAAGCAATGGTTAAGCCAACCAAGCTCTATTGGAAGGAAGATAAAAATGTTGTGAAATACCTCAGAGGCACCACTCATTTTGGTATTTTGTACAAACAGACAAAGGGAGTGAAGTTGCAAGGCTTCACAGACCCAGATTAGGTAGGGATTCCATCAGACATGAAGAGAACATTATGAATAATATTTAGTATTGGGTCAACAACAGTTTACTGGTACAACAGGAAGGATATATCTTTTGCACTCAGTTCAACAGAAGCAGAGTACATGGCTACTAGTCAAGCAACTTGTGAGGCAATCTAGATGAGGAAGATCCTTTTTGGGTTGTTTAGTAAACATATGGATCATACATTGATTTAATGTGACAACTAGTGTTGCATAAAACTCTCGTTTAATCCATTTTTTCATGATAGGTCCAAGCATATTGACACCTGGTAAAATCATCTCAGATATTGTGTTCAGAGGAGGATCATGATGCTAGAGTACATTCCTACAGAGTAACAAGATGCGAACATCTTGACGAAGGAAATATCAAGAGGAAAGTTCAAGTTCCATAGAGGCAAGTAGGGGTATCTAATAACCCCTTTCTTGCTGAGAGGGAGTGTTGAAAATGACACCAAGAAATATTCTAATTTAATTTTCCCTTGAATTAAATTAGAATAAAATTGTAATTCCACATCACATGAATAATTGTATGAGTTAACTAAGTTATTTTGACTTAGTTGGTTCAGTTAATTTGAGTTGAGGATCTAAATTGAGTCATGTAGAGTGGCTCCTACAAAATAGGAGCCTTGGTTGAGTCTATTTTGATTTGTAATTAATTAACTTAGTTTATCTGAGTTAAAGCCAGTTTAACTAGTTCCAACTGTTGGAGGAACTAGTGAGAGGTCAAAGTGTGGAACTTGAGCTTGAACCACATGCAGTGATAAATCATATAACTGATAAATCAACCATCAATAAGTCATGCATGTCATATCAAAGAAATACCCACTTGACATCGGAGTTCAAGGGAAGTGTACTATCAGTTGTATAATCATCCAAATTGTACATGTGGTTCATGTAGTCAGATGAAGGCCTTAGATGAATTGCATATTTGTGGATGGGAATTTCCCTAATTAATAGGGGATAATTACTGAAGGAAAAAAAGAAAAGAAATAGGGATCGTGGTAGGTAGAAAATTAGTTAAGTATTGGCATAGGCTTTTGTAGGAAGAAGTGAGAGAGATAGAGATAATGTAGAGGTTTCTCAGGTTAGAGAAAATCATTGTAATATTATCATATTTTCTAACTAATGTGATATAAAGATAGTGTGGTTTTTAGTTGTGGCTTTCCATGGGAAATAATTGTGTAATGTGTGATTGAATTCTTTCTCTTTTATTCTTCATTATTTCGCGATCGTTTAAATTGGTTTCTACAATTAGTAGAGTATATTCAAGTTTATTTTTTTAACATATTACAATTAGTAGCTTGAATCTACGTGGATTTTCTACACTTTTTAGGTGACAAACGCGACCTCTGTATCAATGAAAAACTTAGCTTATTTATGAATGGAACTTAGATCCTTTCAAAATAGATTCCAATTATTGGAAAGATACACCAAATCGACCTCTAGAATTAGTGTAGAGACACACTATTCTTGGCACTGAATTTATGTGCATATATAATTTGGAAGTGCAACACGAACACTCCCTCTCATTTGGAATAATTTGGCATCATTTTTCTGCACTGAAAATATAAAGGTGTCTTCCTTAATCAACTCCTTCCTAGGATAAAATCAACTTGGTCATTCAATAGCTAAGTGGACTCATCCTTGGGCGATGGGTGTGGTAGAAAATCCGGCCTTGAGGAATTTGATTCCCACTTGAGATTGGAAACCCAATCCTTGTTAAACTCCCACATGGAATGGACAAAAGATATGAAATAATAAGCATTAATTTCATTTATTATTCACAATGATATACATTTATACATTTTACATGACCGTTGGACCCGTCTTCCAAGGTCTCTTGGACTCCAATGATTTTTTAGCTTCCACACCATAACCCCTAGTGGATTAGGTGTCCAACATTCCCCCATTAATGCGAAGCGGTATATACGAGTCCAAGAAGAGATCTATAATACAAAAATACAACAATGCATGATATCAATAAGTTGAATGTCCTCTCTGAGATAATGGCATAATGCGGGATAACTCCATATGTCAACCAATTATGGTTTAAGGATTACCACCAACAATGGAATGCTTAGTGAAGTTCCTGGAACTCTTCCAAATCTGGCAAGAAGTTGAGGTCTTCTGCTAGAGGAAGTGCTCCATGTTTTTTTTAAAAGGGATACCATTGGGGTCTCAACCTGGAACTCTTAGTGTTGTTTCTGAAACTCTTCCAAATATGAAAAGAATTTGAAGTCTTCTACTAGAAGAAGTGTCCCTAATTATTTGAAGAGGGAGACCATCAACCTCGAAAATGGAGGTCTTCGACCTGTGGAAAATAGGGAGAACCTAAACCTGAAAAGGGAAGTCTCAACCTACAGTGGTTTAAGGAAAGCCACCAACCAAAGGCATGCTCGAGAGTTTCTTAATATATGGTTATAAATTTGAATGTGGGTATGATCGTCTCCGGATATAGGCTTAGCAAACAGGTTCAGGTTGTGGCTCAAGCTCGCTTGGTTTATATTTGAAACTTGTAGATGGCCATTAATTTACCCCTTGTTAGATACAAGGTGAGAAGATGAATAGATCTCATCTACAAGACTTTTCAATATTCGAGAATAAATCTTGTGATATGAGCAAAATATCTTCTTGGTTGTTGAAGCCCATTTCCAAGAAGTGATCCATCCAAGGTAAATATGTGTTCTTGCAGGAGGCTTTCTTTTGAATCATTTGTTTGAGTGATGAGTGTGCTTACCACAATTATTACAAGGATGAATATCAAAACATTAATCTTTTACATGGCCAACTCTTGACAATGTTGGCATTTGGAAATCTAGTTTGAATGAGGAGCATGATATGAAACAAGTGAAGATGAATTTTCATGAAGAAACCTAGCACTTTGAAATTTTATTTATTTGGTATTGTTTGGAATATTAAAGGACACATTCTTGCGATATCCAAGAAATATTATTTTCTTATTGTTTACAAGCTCTTCCCAAGGTCTGGTGATGGGCTTGGGAAGTGGGACCTAAACTTTTGCATCTTTCTACACATATGCTCATGAAATGGGTACTACATCTACAATTTCTTTTTGTCGATGGGAGTCTATCTAAATCTCAAACAAAGTATTGTTCTAAAAAAAAACAGATTCATAATGATAACTACGTTGTTGTAACTCCTATCACTAAAGTTGTGACTCAAGCTACAAAAAATCAATCTTTTCTTGTGTCTGTTGTAGACATGTTTGAATGTCATCAAGGGTGTATTTTCTTATTTTGAATATGTTATGAATAGTAGACACCAATAGTGTGCTTAATATCTCTAACAAATCATTAAGTCTAGCCATTGTCTCAGCAAAAATAAAGGCCTCAAATGATTTCAACTAGAAATTCACCACTATTAGTTCCAAAAGTTTCTTTTACAATGGCTTCAATTAATGAAAGAAATACCATGAGATAGAGGTGGAGGTGGAACTGGGCCCAAATATTCTTTCAGTAAAATTCTAATATCTCTATCAACAATAGATACCCACATACAACATGTTTTCAATTCTTAAAAAAAAAACTAAAAAAAAACAATGTTGGCTTTGATCTCAAAGATATATAAATATAAATGGTGTTTTTATTTGATTTTAAGGTTATTCTATAAACCTTGGAAACTTGTTATATAACATGTACTATAATCCAATACAACAACTTGTAAGTCAATAACAAACCAACCAATGGTTAATGCACATACCAATGTAACTCACATACCAATGGTTAAGGCATATAATTTAAGGTTAAATGAGTATATAATTCTTCATTGCATATGCTACTAATCATACCAATGAATGTATACCAACTTTTTTTTATTCATGGGTGACTCGAATTTAGGAATGCTATGAAAATAATCATTTACCTAGTCACATCCCATACCCTTAATGATAGACATCTACATGCATTGAATATTTCTACTATGTATTCTCTCTTTTGGAATCAGAATTGGAAAAACAAGAGAAAGCAACCTTACCATCTTGTTGCATGTTTTCATGGGTATCAGTGTCTCCTCCCTAGTACGAGTGACCTATGCAACTCCTTCATGAAAACTCTATGATAAATGGTTGTACAAACAAAATTAATTAAAATTTGTATGCACCAGTAAATGCAGTAGTGACCAATCACACAATTTTTAACCATAGTCCATGAAATTCAACGTTTTGTATGTCCACACAAACAACGTAAATCAGAACAAAGATTTAGCACAAATATTTAAATGCACATGGAGAGAAGCATACATATAATACTCATGGAAGAGCGAGAAGTGTACCATCCAATGCACAAAATCGACTACACATTGATTTTTAACACACTATTATAAGGATTAAGATCAAAGCTTAGTATTCCTTTAAGACTTTATCTCCACCTATAGGAAGAATTATAGGTATGAACGATTGTAGAGAAAACACTCAAAATTATAAATCACGCAAAAATAAACAATGGGTTTATAGTTACTTCTTTTTAGATCATTGATCATTCTAGTCGACTCAGTTTTATGCATTGACAAGGGCAGCTGAAATGGTCAAAATTTCTCAAATCTCAGAACAAGGCACGGGAAAACTGCTCCAAAAAAATAGTGTCGGACAACGTAGGAAATACAAAGATGGAAACATGTAGAATAGCATAGATAGTGCTGATGGAAGGAGTGTTCTAGTGTCAAAGGCATAACAATGAAATAAGAAAACACAATAGAACTAATAGGAAAATAAACACCATAAAACAAGTGGCTCAAATTGGAGTTGGGCCCAAATTTGCCTACTCTAATACCATGTTAAACACCCACATGTAATGGACACAAGATATGAAATAATAAGTGTTAATTTTGTTTATTATTCACAATGATATACATTTATACATTTTACACGACCATTGGATTTGTCTTCCAAGGTCTCTTAGACTTCAATGATTGTTCAACTTCCACACCCACACCATAACCCTTAGTGGTTAGGTGTCTAATAGTCCTCTTGGAGATTTACTAACCCTTCAAACAAACACCAGTTGAAGCCTCCTACAAATAATTCATTCAATGATGAATACTCCCTGCAATAAGCACAATTGGAAGATCTGAAATAATCTTCTCAAAGAGCTAACTAGGGTGGCACTCAAAGTCCACCAAAATTAGCTTTGAGTTTCGCTTGAAACACTTGAAAATTGCTTGAGATTCTTCTAAATGTCAATTATAAATGATAGGAATAGAATTCCTTGCAATTGAGTTTCAAGCCTCACTATTTGTAAAAGTGGTATCCTCGTAGGAAATCCAATTTAGAAAAGGGAAATTACTATTCCCAATTCCATTTAAGGTCATTTAGGTTTTTCTAGCCTATAAATGCATCCACAACTCCTAATCGACAACCATTAACTGAATGTTTTCTCCAAGGAGTCAAAACGAGGCCATTATCCATAGTTTTCACATTAAGTTGAAACCTATTTATCATCTTAAATCATGCACACAAGGTTTCAAGCCCAATACATATCAACTAAATGGATAGTTACCAAGGCCCACTTTCACAAGGATCACATTCATTCTAAGGCACAAACACAAGAAGACCTTCAAGTATTCTTGCCCAAAAACAAGAATACATATCAACTTCTCAACCCTCAAGTGATCCCCCACAAGAAATCTTATTATTAAATTCATTCTGAAGGCCATCAAGGCCTAAAAAGTCCTTTTAATATATTTCCACCAGTTCCCTAGTTCATTAGTGAACTATTTAACACTTTTCATCAAAAGTTCTATGAATACTCTTTCCTATAGGTATTCACTATAAAATAAATACTTTTACTCTTGCATTAAGTCCACACCATTAATGTGATTCTCTGCTTGTAGAAATCAAATTCAAGGATTTCTTGCCTATTTGGAGTAGACCCATCTCCCATGTTTATGACTCACTAAGATTACTCCATAATCAATCAACCCTCATGATATTATAAGGGGTTGAGGGGGTTAATATCCCCCTCTCTTCTTAGCTACAATATCTTGGTTTCCAAAAGGGATATTACAACCTTAAACATTAAATATACCTAGGACTAACAATATATTAGTCCCATGCTAATGCGACCATTCCATCTAGTCCCATAATCATGAAAAGTGCATCATAAGAACACACTAAAAATCAATAGGAAGGTATCTAAATAATGGACAACCATCACAGCCAAAGTCACCAATTCATGTCGTGAACATGTATCACATAAACCAAGATGTCAATTCAACTAGTAGACCTTACATGTGCATAATCATGAACATGCTTTTTCATTATATGAAAATGAATTACATTTCAAGTATTAAGAAAAAGACACTTATTTGATCCAGATTAATAACTACCTATAACTAATGAAGGGTGAGCCACTTTCCACCCAACCATATGCTCAAATGTATTCTCTATCCTTTGTATTTATCCACCCCCTAGCTAGACCATGAATTCATGACGGAAAATATCTAACTTGGTCGTTAAAAATGGAGTCATGAAGGCCACTCTCCTTCATCAATGCAAAGTCAAAAAGTTCTATTAGAATCCCACTAAGCCCAGAGCTTGAAAAATTTTATCGGTGATTTCTTGACTACGGTTACACAACACAAAGGGAGCCCTTTCATTTCCCATCAATTCCTTAATAAGCTCCCCTTTCTCAATGCTCAATTCCCTACTTAGAAAGAACCAAAAAATTATTTGTATCTCTTAGGCTACCAGTGGTGGAAGCACAAAGGCCACACTCCTTCATCCACATAAAACCAAAATTTTCCCCTCAAAATCCAAAGAGGTAAGAACTTGCACACGTCTATAAGTGTTTTTTAAACTATCTTACACATCATAAAGGAAGCACCTTCAATACCCACCATTCCGTTAATGACCTTCCCTTTGTTAGTGTTGAGTGTCATAGCCAACAAACACCCAAAATGTAGCTCTGCACAACAACTCGGGTTTGGGACATTTGGACTCAATTTTATTAGGCTATGATCCCTCTCTTCATTTCCATCTCTTTATAGCCTCATTGTTTCTCCAATTATGGATTATTAGAAGATCAATTCTCCTCCCCCCCCCCCATCCTCTCGGGCTTCTTCTCCATTCGATTTCATGTCAAATATAACAACTCATGGTTATATTAGATAGTTCTCATCTCATCTTAGAGGTATCTAGAGGGGTAATTTTCTCATACCTTGTATGATATAATTGGTTACAGATTCCAAATATCTTCATAATTGTGGGACTTGTAGCTCAATTACCAACTCTTTTCCTATTAGCTATTTCTTGGGAAAATTTGACAATATTTCCGCTATTCTGAATAGGTGGCTAAAAAAATAATTTAGTAGAATGGGTTGTTTCCATGGTTATTTTTTCTACTACATCCCCCCTTTGTTGGTTTCCCTCTCTCATGGATTCTAATGGTCCACATCAGGCTCCACCACTTCATCAATTGTTTGTCATTGTAAATAAAAATATATAATTACGATTGTTATGGGTATTTTAACCCTTTTACATTTACATGCCATCACAATCCATTAACATAATTAATTAAAACTTAAATAGGGGATTAATGGTTGGGGTGTTACAAAGGAATTCAATAATTGAGTTTTGAATGGGGTCTAGTCACAACAAGAAATAACTAGGAAGATGTTTATGCTCTCCATCAAGAAATCAAGGTTGCAATATCCCTAAATGTGAGAGTTTTGAATGAATTTGGGGATTATTTTATCATCATCCAATTCATGAATAATAACAAACCTCAAATAAATAACACACTTGTAAAAATCATTGTAAGAATCATGAAAGGTTTATAAATATTCAAGGAAATCCAGTTTCTTTGCATCTGAAGGAATCTCAATAAGGAAGAAAATTCAAAGGCCAATGGCACCTCTCGGTTGGCAAGAGACATTGTAATAAAAATGGGGTGTTATAATATCATGTCATCCCCTAATATTAATCTCTTAAATAGTTATTACATGACAACAAAACCTATGATGAAGCCACATCTAATCAAGTGCTATACTATCAAAGGATGGATGGATGAATCATTCAATCAAGTCCTACCTCCTCAGATGTTTGAGTTATTTCCATTGATTATATTTAAATCCATGGAGACATATTTCACTAATGTAGTTTGGATTGGGTATTGAAGCTAGTTATTATGCTCATAGCAAATTTCCTTGGACTGCAAGTTCACCTCGATGAAATCAAGTATGTCATCATATGTATTATGAAGTATGGCTACAATCGAGCTTCAAATTTTGGTTTGATTTCAGTATTACAAGATTACTCCTTCAAGGCCTGAAGGTTTTGATTAATGGGTTTTTTATATTTCGTGGAAATCTCCCATTATAGCTTGTATTCTAGTTGGAGTTATTGTGGAAAGCATGTCTTTCAATGTAACTTTAACACCTAGATTTCTGGTCTTTTTTGGTTTTCATGAAATTTTTTAATGCTTGGGAATTTTTCTTTCCCCTCAGTTCAAATGAAAATTTGTTCTTACTCTAGAGTTTGGAAATGTTATTTGGAGACTAGGTCACCCCTATCAACCTAGGATTCCTTTCTTTCTATTTAAAACAATATTGGTCTCCTCTACAATAGTAGTTTGGTCTAGTTGGAAGGTTATATGATTAATTCAGATTGGGATTCGAACCATTAGTTTGTGTGTGTTGGAAACATGGACTGTTGAATGGCACCCAAAGGGGGCTTTTGATTTAATTTTCCCTTAATTAAATTGGAAGAGAAATTGTAATTTCATCTCATGACAACTTGCATGAGTTAACTAAGTCAGAATGACTGAGTTAGATTAGGAAATTCGAGTTGAGGGTCTAAGAGGATGCATGTAGATTTCTCCCATGATTTAAGGGGGTCTAGTTACAATTATTTGTGAGTTGTAATTAGTTAAATCAATAAATTGAGCTAAATCAGTTTAACTAGTCCTAACTGAGTGATGAACTAGTGAGAGGTAAAGTGAATTAAATTTTATTTAATTCACAAGTAGTGATCAACCAGTTAACTGATAATTCACTATAAATAGATGTTGCATGTTAGTTCTAAGGAAGGCCCAGTTGAGACTGAGGTTAAAGGGATGATAACTATCAGTTGTATAATTATAAAATTGTACTGGTCAGTTATATAGTCAGTTGGAGGCATAGGAAGGGTTGTGAAATCAAGGAAAGGAATTTTCCTATTTAATAGGGATTTAATTCCTCAAGGAATGCGTGAGAAAGGCACGATGAGAAGAGGTGGATAATTGGCTAAGTATTTGTCTAATTTTTCCTAGATCAGAGTGAGATAGTTGGAAGAGTGCGGGAGTTTCTCTTGAGAGAGAAATAATTGTATTGTTTCATTATACTTGACTTTATACAATATACAAATAGCAAGGTTTTAGGCAGTGTGATTTCCCTAGATACATCTTGTGTTGTGCGATTGATTGTCTCTTTCTCCTACTTGTTATGTTATTTTGTGATCGTGTTTTGTTTCCAAAAATTACAGAAGGATTCAGTACCTTGTTTTATTATATTAAAATATCAACTTGAATCTCGTTGTTAGATTTTACACATGGTATAAAAGTGCCAGGAATCACAATAATAAGAGAAGAACAAAGTTTGTTTTGATCAGGTTCAAATTTGTAGATTTATTCTTCAGTATCCAACAACAAATCAAGATGTCTTTCAATGGCTTGAGACTCGAAAATGCACTCGAGGTAAATTCAAATTATATTGCATGGAAGGACAAGATGGAGGTAGTGCTTGAGGACAACAGACTGAAGGCTTTCATAGATACTGATGTCCCACAACCCGCAACAGTAGATGCTCAACTTATTGATGTATGGAAGAAGAATGTAGCAAAGGCGAGAAGGATATTGTTAGAGTGAGTTCGAGACCATATTGTCTCAAGCCTCCATGGGAAGGCGACTCCATATGAAATGTGAAAAGCCTTGACAGATATGTATCAAAATAGCAGCGACCACAAGAATTTGGCACTGAAAGACAAGCTCAGGAAGATCAAAATGGAGAAGGGAGACATGATCCAAAAATACTTGACAAGTTCACTCAATGTCGAGATGAGCTCGGAAGCGTTGATCCAATATCTTTTTCTTATAGACGCATTAAAGAATTACATATAATAGAGCATTTAAAAACATGAATCATAAACACATAAAATGAAGAACAAAGAGACCATGAAACACATGAGACCAAGACACCAAAAATTTATTACGAATTTTGTCCAATTCAGAATACGTCTCTGGGCCCTGCTCAACAGTGGGGAGGCCTTCATTCATTAAGTGGCAAGAATAATAAAAATTACAAGAAAAATTACATAAAGCACCCTTATACCTCCAATCTAGAAAAATCCTGAAAAATGGAGACCTTTGTTGCAGAATTGGAGAGCACCATCAGATTCCTGTCGCCAAGAGTTGTAAAAATTCATATAAATTTTTCCCAATTTGGACACTGGACAATTGTGGGCCCTCTGAAAATGTGGTTCAGATCATGGTTCCACTGCCTCCCTCAATGGCTCAGGGTTCCACCACCTCTAACTGTGTGCCCGGCTGTACCTGGAATGCCTCTCATGTTGGTCTAAAATAGGTCTTAAGTACTGGTGGTGGGCGGAAAAACCAACGAAAATCATTGGCGGTGAGCTAGATAAGTTGTTTGGCTTGCTAAACAGAGGTCGAGGAATCAATCCCAACACCGCTCGTTTTCGAGCGTTGTTATATATATTATAAAATTGGGGCGGACGGGTATGTCATCGTCGACTCGTCCCCTCATTCTATATCGCCGAGCTATATGGTAAAGGTGGTTGGGGGGGTGTGGGGTCATGGCCCGCCACCCCATATTTAATATAGTTTGGGGAGGGGAGGGGGTCATGGCCCGCCCCTTTGTTTATATTTTGTTTTTTTTTTAATAAATAGACCCAAATATTCATTTTAACGGATTTTTGGGGATATTAAACAAACTAACCATCCCACACTTTTTCCCAGAAATTGGCTGGATTCCGGCATTGGAAATTACAAAATTGTTGCCTCCTTAACCTGCCACATCACCAAGTCAACCCAAAAACTTTGACGAGCTTTAACTTTCATATACGAACTCGGCTTGACACGTTGTTTGCACCATTGAGATCAAGACAACAAGATCTTCAACTTGACACTGAGTTTGCCACATTTCTGCCACTTCGAATTTTGAGCCTTTTCCCTTGCCACTGGTGTATGTAGAACCACCTAGATCAATCCTCCCCACCGAGAGGCATTTGGACCACCAAAAGCAATAACACATCCAACACATTGCTTGTGTCCTTTCCAAACCACACTTTCAATCACATGTACATAAATTTGGTACATCCCTTACAATCAATATTGCTTTAGGAAGTGATGGAAAACACATCATCACTTTTACATTTATTTGCAATACATGATTTACACATTGTGGCCACAACATGCTACTACATCTAAAAAAACCACCTTTTACTTAACAAAGCATACCACCATGAATTTGGTGGATTCATTTTTTGAACATTTTCACCTATCAGTTCCTCTATCAATGATTTCTGGGCTTGCATCATCTGACACATGGCTTGTTGGTGTCCCACCTCGTTGCAATAACTACAACGATTCTTCCTCCTCCAAAATTTCTAGATTACCTTGGAACACTTTAATGCAGAGGAAACTGCAACTTTCACAAAACCACGCATTAGGGGATTTTTGAGGTCTAAAATGGGCCTCCTAAGGAAATAATAAAATAATAGCTAAATCAATAAAATAATATTTATGAATTTGAAATTCACTTTTTGCACCACAATCCATGTAACCATGGTTAAATTCAATTCAAAAGTTGTACCAAAATAAAATTAATAAAAATATTGTATTGATGTGACTATAAATAAGAATGAGTTTTTCAAGAAAAAGTCATTTTTATTGAACAACTAATGCAATTGTCCTTTGTACTTAAATAACTTAAAATAAAATATATAAATTCATAAATTATTAATTATATAATATGTTATTAATTAAATTTTATATTATTTAAATTGTATAATAACATGTAATTAATGTACTATATAAAAATAATATAATAAATGTAATATATTATTTTATGTATGAATTTTATTCAAAAAGTGTGAAATGACATTTATTATGAGTACTTTACTTTGACTTTAAAAGTACTTAGAGCACTACCATGGTTAACCATGAATTTTTATCCACCATTGAGAATGTGACAAGTAAGTACCTTTAACTCAAGCAATGCCACCTCAACCATTAGGGATGATGTCATCCCCTAAAATGTGATTGGTTCTCATAAAGTGAATTTTTATTGTACATTTTCCTTTAGAGGCCCATTTTAGACCTCAAAAGTCCTCTAATGCTAGACTCGTGTTATAAACCATAAATCTCCTTATCTCACAATGGATTGCAATATTACCGGTTTATAAACTTCGCAAATCACATAACATACATACATCGCATATCGCAAGATACAACATTTCGCAAATCAATCATATGATATATCACATATCGCAGATCCTTTCCATCGCATGCCGACTCTTCACTGATTTATCGTTCCGCCGTTAGCTGCTCCCCATATCGCATGTGATGTGCTATATTTGCATGGACCCCGCCAGCACGTGGCTCCTCTTCATCGCATCACAACTTATATCATTTAACTTGTGATGGCTTAACAAGTCAATATAACGAACGTCGATTGTGATGTTCACAAACCATCTTCTGGCCAATGCGATGTGATCTCATCCGTCTATCTCTCGCTATCAGTTCTGAAAGTGTTGATCACGGTGGTCCATATTAATATTTTTACCCTCGTTTGGAAATCTCTAGAATTTATTTATAAATTCTAATAATTCAGGGAATAAACAAAAATTCACACAAAACACATGAGACAAAACATTCCAGAGTATAAAAATACATGCTTCTTAATTTAAATCTCCAACCTGATATTACATTTTATGTGGCTTCCCAAGGCCCTGGTTATCACTCATCCATCTACATTGTAGCTGGCTCTCCTCCTGCACACAAAAACAAAATTTGTATTTAAATAAATTACAAAAGAGTGGATCTTCTAGGATCCACGATTTCCTCCCATAAATCACTTAGCTAACCCTAGAATCACTCATTTTTAATTACATGACGGATTTTGAAAACAAATCAAATCTTCTAGAAACATATCGATTTCAACCTTTGAGATAACCAATTTATCATTTTAGCCAAATTAAATGGAAATTAGCGCCCCTTTTCAGATCTTTGTCCATGTCTCTCCCTTCACAGCTTTGAATATCAATTTTGATTAAGGGTGGTCCGATGCTCCTACATCAGACTCCCAAGGTACAAAATTTTTATGACCTCCTGGTCATATGCCTTCTTTTTTTCTCTTAGAAATTCTACCCACATTCTCTGTGGAATTTCCTTTGTCATATTTTGTTACAACACTCATGAGTTGCAACAAAACCTCTGCAGTAGCAAGTCCTCCTTGCTACATGATACCTCACTAAGCTTCTCTCCTCTGAGCTCAGTCTTTCGACATCTCTCTGGTTATCTCCTCTGGAACCAATCGAGCACTCCTTGCTCTAGGTTGCTGCAAATATTCTCACCTTCTTCGGCTGCTACCTACACAAAAATATAAAGACCACAACTTTACCAATATTTGACATATATGTACCTCCTTCCCTTGCACGCAAAATATTTTCTGCTCTGATACCACTTTGATGCAGCAAAACTCCAAAATTTCACAATACTGCGGACCTGTGGGTTATGGGCCCACATAAATCTCCTTATCTCGTAGTGGATCGCAATATTTCTGGTTTATAAACTTCGCAGATCGCAGAACATACATACATTGCAGATCGCAAGATATAACATTTCGCAAATCGGCAATCATACGATATATCGCATATCATATATCCTTGCCATCGCACGTCAGCTCTTCGCTAATTTATCATTCCGTTGTTAGTGTTACACAACAATTTGTCACCGTCCCTGTAATCCCTCACCCCACATATTTTAGGGTATTTCCCATGACCTGTGAGCAGTGTCATCCTCTGCAAACACCTTCTTTGCATCCTTCTGTACAAGAACATCATTTCTCCTGTTGAACATTTTCTCAAAAAACCCACAAAAACCTATGTTTTAGCATTGGCGCGGGTAGCCAGTTCACCCCTCGCGCCAATGTGGAGGATGTACACTAGAGCCCGCGCCACCTGGCACTCTGTCTCTTTGTTTATTCTAATAATCGCTTTAATTGTTCTAACAATTCAAGCACCACATAAATTGTCAACCCGGGAAGGTCTGTTTATTCCAAAGACAATCACGCACTGGATATGCTCAATTCCAAAAGCAAGGAAATGTTGTAGTAAAAGTCACACAATTATCAATCATACAAATCTAACTATTCACACCCCACTTTAACAAAGCTGAAGCCTACTTGTGTTACAGCAGAAGAAAACCCTCTATTGTAGTCCTTCATTAAAATAATTCTAGGAAAAATAATGAAAGGAAATCGCCCTGCAAGAAAGGAAATCAATCAACCATAACAGAGAACAGGACCCTATTCCTCCAAACAGGAATCTTCAACACCTGTTTCCTGACACTAATCACACTGTAGAAAAAGATCAATCCAAGGAAAACAGGACCCTATTCCCATGAACAGGAACCTTCAGCACCTGTTTCCTGATATCAATCACACTGCAGAAAAAGAGAATCAACCTACGGGGAACAGGACCCTATTCCTCCAAGCAGGAATCTTCAGCACCTGTTTCCCGGTATCAATCAAACATTTAAACAAATAACGGAAAAATATCTCTTGGCTTCTTAAGGTACAGAGCTAATGCGGTGTTAAGGAAAAAACGAGTGCTTAAAAAGATTACACTTAGCTTGTATAAATGATTCTTTAGCAAACAAGATTAAATTAAGGTGCGAATAACATAAAGAAGTTAACAAACTACATGAGAAATCGGGTGAGTCTTGTGATGAAGGCAGGCCCTTTCCTTCTCACAAGATTCCCCAGAGGAAAGAGTTTAAATTGAAGCGCTCAAAAGAAACCTTTATTCATCTTTCAAAAAGGAATGATACATTACAATGGAGTTTTGCTCCTTTCCGCTCAAAAAAATAATGTCTCTCCTGCATTCTCTCACTCCCCTTCTAATGATGATGTATCCTCTTTTTAAAGAGGATACATCTATTTCAGTTACATCAGAGAAATCCTATTTTTATCCAAATATGTTCTTCTATCTTAAAACAGGGTCTTTCCATTCTTCCATAGCAGAGTATTGTTACAACAGATACAAAAATATTGGCTTCAGAACAATTCATGTAACAACTGTCCTTGCTTGTCTTCGTCTTCTTGCCATCGTTCCTGAAATACTCTTTCGAAATCGCAAATCACGAGTAGTGAATTTACATTTACGTGCTTATTTGTTTGTTGTTTCAACAACGGATTTGCGTACCATGTGGAGTCAAAATTTGTTTCGATGTAGTATTTGTTTCAACAACAACATGTTCCTTATCATGAATTATCCGCGATATTTTAGACTTGTGTTAGCAACTATCTATCTTCGATTAATGATTAAATATAAAAGTAATGTGGAATTATATGCAAAACAAATTAAATACATAGTAAAGAGAAGGATTTCATATACCTTTGGATAAAATGGATGGAAATGGTAATGTAAAATTTTAAATATGGACTATAAAGAGTAAAGTGGTGTCAAAATGTATGGTCAAAATGGTACATTGTGAGGTCCTAAATCCCCCCCAGCTGAGAGGGTTACATGTCCTCAGGCAACCTTTAGCCCGAGTCAGAGTCTGACTACTGACTCTTTGCATGCAAGTTACTCAAGCAATAACTATGGAAGGTGGCCTTTGTCGAAGATCCGAATCCCTGGTTACTTTGCAATTTCTACCATGCTGTTGCCTCGTCTCTGTTAGCCAATCTGTAATGAGGCTGATATCGTTCTGCTGGCATCCATAAGACAGGGAAGTGAAAATGATAACCAATCCAATTCTCGGCGCATTGTTGAATGCATCTGATATAGTTTGGTATTCTGGATAGTGCAGTTTGAAGATTATCAGGGCTAAAGGGATTATACTCTTGTCTTTCCTTACAGTATTGTTGCCAGAACATGGTGTTTTCCTACAAGGCAACAGTCTCTTTGACCCTAATTAATTGATGACACTTTAGGAGTACTGAGGCTTGCAATTGCTGTATGTACCCGCTCATTCCTGGCTTCTGCAAAAACCGATGATATTCTACTACAAAAATGGCCAGATTTAAAGGTTCCGGCCTTATCCAGAGGAGGCAATTATCCTTATTGTGCCTAGTCATGAGAAAAGCAGTTTTCTATGTGATTTGATTGGCAAGAAATGAAACAAATGCCCTAATATGTATATCACCAACAATCAGATTCAGGTTGACCACTCTATTTTCAAGCATAGCCTCATTATGAAGATAAATTTCACATAATAGATGTTGATCACTAGCGGAGGCCTCAGCAAATGTTTTGAAAAACTGCTCCGCTGTGAGCAACTCATGAGGTCTCCCGTCCTTAATTGCTTTCAACTGAAAATAAACAAGGCGTTCAGAAAGAAACATAAAATAATTCAAGGAAGGTTTCCTGGTGGCTAACAATTTTTGTACTAATGAAAACATCACGACCAATTTGTCTTTTAAATTATTAGCTTCTTTCCTGGAATCCTTAAGTTGCTGAAGTGTCTGCTCCCAGTTATCCCAGTTGGAATACATCTGATTTTTCCAGGCCAATTTATGCTGTTGAAAAATTTTATCCTGATCAATAGCATACTTCTTCTTCCACTTATTAATTATTTCCAACTCTTTCCATGTTGGAGTTTGTGTTCTGGCATTATAAGTAATGGGCTGAGGCATAGTCTTAGTAGCTGAGTTAACTAATACATGGCAGGATATCTGTGGCTTGGTTTCTTTCTCTAGAATTTTTGAAGGCCCTACTGATTCTTGTGTGGTAGTAGGGCATTCTTCCTTAACTGAAACTGATGTGGATGCCTCAGGCACTAGGAATTTAACTATCTTGTATCCGACCTGTTGGTAGATGTTTCCACATTCATGGCACAAATATTCTTTACATGGGTCATTCTTTTGTACTGATGCTGTATGTGCCAACATGTATAGATTTAACTCTTTACCAAAGGCTTCCCTTACCTTTACAAACTCCTTTTTGTAGGCCTCTAATTCTTACTTTAAAAATTAATTTTCCTCTAATAAAGATGCCATGGTGAGTGAACCCTGTGTGTTGGTTGCTTTTGCTGGAGTTGATTGTTGATTCGCAGCTGTAACTGGTTCTTGTGTTTCAGCTACAACTGGTTTCCTTATATTATCATGTTGGCTGTTTGATTTTTTCACTTCAGCAGTTGGTTCTTGTGTTTCAGCTGCTGACTGAGTAACTGGTTCTTGTGGAGCAGTTACTGTTTGAGTAGAAAATGATGTCATATTACCCTGGGCATCTGGTTTTTGTGGAGCAATGCCACAGGATGAGACGGGTAATGATTTGGGACTTTGGAATGCTGATGACGAGTGAAGTTTTAGCAAGATAGTTGCAGGGTCAGGGGAAATGGTAATGACTTCAGATTCAACAGTCGTTTTCATTTTTCTCCTAGGTAGGAAAGCGGAAAAAGCAGTGACTTTCCTTTTCTTTTTATGAGAGATTCTTTTCTAGGAGAAGGACTATCGGAAGAGGTGACATCTTGGGATGTGGCCCTTACTTGCCTTTTTTAGGCAGAGAGTTTTGCAATTCGTCTCTTTCTTTTATGAGTAGGGGGTGATGGGGGTGTTTCAGCTTGAGAGTCATCGCTATGGATGTGGACGGTGGGATGGGATGACTCTGCTAAATGAGATGAACCTGGGGACAGGTCAACTAGATCTAAAGATGGAATCAATGGAGGATCAGGAATATCTTCCAGTTCCTGTTCATAAGAGCTTTCGGAGATTTCTTGGGGATTTTCAGCTTCTTGGGGTATTTCGAGGGCTTGTTCGAGAAGTAAGGGTGGGTTATTTAGAAGGGGGTTTTGCTGGGAAAAACCCCCTTGAATTAATAATTGACACAGGCGATGATGGGTAAGGGACAGTGATGGGAATATTACCCATCTATATTAATATGACATATTTTTAATACATCCAAGCAGATAATAAGGAATTTTGACTAGTCAACCATGCCGCAAATGGCTCATTAAAACAAAATAGTGTTGATAAACTACCTGGTAATGCCCCTCGCAAGTTAAATAGTTCTTGAAAAATTCAGCTACGCTTGGCCATGGGTGAGGTAATGAATGCATACCTATGCCACGGCCTTTAATCTCAACCTGTTCCGCTGGAAGAAGGAATTCCTGTTGTGCGTTTAGGATGATTTGTTTCCTGCTAAACCACCGAGCACCTGTGACCGGAAACCCTGAAACTTGTGCTATATCTTCTTCTGTGACTGAAATTCAGACCCCTTGGACTATGGAGTGATCCTCCTGAAAATTCTGTGCAAACTCTAAAACTTGCTGAGGATCAAATTCTCCTAGCCTCTCGAAATATGTGATCCATCCTGCCTGCTGAAAAATTTGGTAAGCCTCCGGAAATAATCAAGAAGAGCTATCGAGCCAGGCTCATGTCTGATAGCTAAGCCTCCCATAGCTACTAACTTGAGTCAAATGCAGAGGCGCAGAGAGAAGAAATACAGGCTCGATCAGAATAATTGTTGCGACTGAGGATATGGAGTATCAATGACGGCGGAAATAATGGATATGAAGAGTGACGGTGGATTGTATGGTGTGGAATGATGATTTTAATTTTTGAAATTCCCCCCTACATGTGATGAAATGATGTTTAAATGTGTGGGGATTGTAATCATAATGGGCAAGATCCTCTCTTTAAACTATTATTTAACTGAATTACATAAAAAAATCCGCATACCTTATATTTTTACCTCTGTTTTTATAATTCAAAGTATAGAGTGCTTTATTCAGAGTGGCTTAATACTGATGGAAGAATCTTTAAATTTCTCTGAAATGTAGAAACAGAAGCATATTAGGATCTTCTCAATACTGGATAATATTCACCCAAGGGATCTGAAGAATAAAAGTGGGGTACTGGAAAACTTGTGTAGCAGAGGAAAGGAATGGTGTTTTGGCAATGGAAAAAAAAAAGATGATAGGTTGCTGAAAGTGGTGTTTCAGCAATTAAAAAATGAATGACATGTTGCTGAAAGTGGTGTTTCAACAATGGAAAAATAAGGAAAATGGAATGTAATGATTTGGTACTAAGAAAATTTGGGGAAGTACTTGCTGAGGGATGATTTCAGCAGTAGAGAACGGGAAATGCTAGCTGAAAGATGGTGTTTCAAGAGTGGGTAGAAATAGGAAAAATGGAAAAAAGGGAAAGATGGAGTAAAAGGATAAGTGATAAAAGGGAAATTGCTGGGAAATGAGTTGAAATGAGGGGAAGAAAGCTTCTGTGATTGAAGCTTTAGATCTTCTTGTGATGAAACTGTCCTCCTGAGTGAGTTCTTCCTTAATCTGCAAAATACAATTGTAACATGCCAACCCTTGACAGGGATTATTAGTTTTAAATCTAATCTAATACTAGAAATATAGTGCAGAAAATTAAATGCTGTGAGGAGCAGAGGACTCCCCTAGAAAAAGATAATGTGTATCAGTCATGCAAGCAGCCTTGAAATCTTCTTTAGAAGCAGGGTGTTGGTACAAACGAAGCCTATGACCATTTACTAGTATAGGTGTTTTAGAATCATCAATTGTTAAAAGTCTTACTGTTCCATTAGGAAAAAAAAAATCTACTTCATAAGGTCCCAGCCATCGTGTACGTAGCTTACCTTGAAAGTTTTCAAACCGAGAGTCGTACAATAAGGCCCAATTACCTTTTTGGAACTGCTAGTGTTTGATGATTTTATCATGCCACTTCATTCTTTGTTGTTGAATCATGGTTTTTTGGTGAATGGCATCTAATCTCTTTTCATCCAATTCAAGAAGCTGCTGCAACCTAGCTGTCTGCACATCAGTCAAATCAAGGTTAACAGCTAAAGCAGTTCTTAAAGTTTTAATTTCAAATTCCACAGGAAAAACAACATTTTTACCATAAACCAATTCATAGGGAGAAAATCTTGTAGTATTTCTCCAGGTAGTTCTGTAAGCCCATAGTGCTTCAGGGAGCCTTTGAGACCAATCCTTCCGGTTATCCTTCACTGTTTTAGTTAGAATGGCTTCTAATACTTTATTTGTGCTTTCCACCTGCCCATTAGCTTGGGGATGGTATGGTGTAGTCATTCTATGATGAATATGATATTTCTGAAGGATAGATTTAAAACCATGAGAATTGAATGGAGGTCCTCCATCTGTAACTAGCTCTCTAGGAATTCCAAATCCAGTAAAGATCTCTTCAAATAAGAAAGCTAGGAAAGCTTCTTCATTGGCTCTAATAAGTGCTTTGGCCTCCACCCATTTAGTCATATAGTCTGTAGAGACTAATATATAAGTTCTTTGATTGGATGGAGGATTAATGGGTCCTATGAAATCTAAGGCCCATCTTTCAAATGGTTCGGGTACTACCTGGGGGTTTAATGGAATTTGATCTCTATGATTGGGTTGACCCATTCGCTGACAGCTGTCACAAGCCCGCACATATTTCTTTGCATCTTTAAACAATGAGGGCCAATAGTAACCCATCCTCAAAATTTTGTGTGCTGTTCTTTTATCAGCAAAATTCCCTCCGCAGGGGCCATCATGAAAAGCTTTTAGTATGTCGTACACTTCATCCTCTCTAATGCATTTTCGGATTTCCTGATCAAGCCCTGTGTAGAAAAGACACCCGCTTATGCAGCTATACCTGGCACTTTGTTGAAAAATTCTTCTCTTTTCCCTGTATGACAGGTGTGATGGTAATTTTCCTGCAACCAAATAATTGGCAATGTCTGCATACCAAGGAGAGTGAGCAGAGACTGCAAATAAATACTCATCAGGAAAGGAATCATCTACTGGAATATTATTATCAGTTTTTAACCACGAAAGGAAATCAGCCACAATATTTTCTTTACCTGGCCGATCCAGAATTGTAATATCAAACTCATGCAGTAACAATAACCATCTGGTAACTCGAGCATTTGTGACAGATTTGTTCATTAAATACTTAATAACCGAGTGATCAGTGTGGACAAAAGTAGAATAACCAGTGATGTAATGTCGAAATTTATTAATGGCATAAATTACTGCAAGAAATTCCTTTTCGATAACTGTATAATTAAGGAAATTCCTTTTCGGTAACTGTATAATTAATCTCAGCAGGGGTCATGTTCTTACTAATAAAATAGATAGCATAAGGAAGATGGTTTTCCTCTTGTCCCAAGATAGCTCCAATTGCAGTGTCTGAAGCAACAAAAGATATATGAAAGGGGAGTGTCCAATCAGGTCCTCTCAAAATAGGAGTAGTAGATAACTGATGCTTGAGTTCTACAAAGGCTTTCTGACAAAAATTAGTCCACTTAAATTCATCATTTTTCATAAGAAACACAAATAATGGAGAAGCTATCTTAGAAAAATCTTTAATAAATCTTCTGTAGTATCCAGCATGTCCTAGAAAACTTCTCACATCAGTTTGTGTTTTATGAACAGGAAGATTCTGAATGACCTGTATTTTGGATGGGTCTACCTGAATGCCTTGAGATGAAATAAAATGTCCAAGCACTACTCCTTCACTCATCATCATATGACATTTTTTAGTACTTAGGGAGAGGTGATCTTGTATACAACGTTTAAGTACCTTCTCAAGATTTTGTAATGCATCTTCAAAAGACACACCATAAGGAGTAAAATCATCCATAAATATTTCCATAGAGTCATTCATCATATCAGAAAAGATTCCTATAACAGCCCTCTGAAAAGTTGCTGGTGCATTACATAGTCCAAATGGAAGAAATCTATAGGCAAAAGTTCGCTAAGGACTAGTAAAAGTGGTCTTGTCTTGGTCTTGGGGTGCAATTCTAATTTGGTTATACCCGCTGAATCCATCTAGAAAAGAAAAGAATTTCTTTCCTGATAGACTATCCAATACCTGATCAATGAAAGGTAAGGGAAAGTGGTCCTTTTGAGTAGCTTTGTTTAAGGCTCTGTAATCAACACACACTCTCCATTTCCCATTTTTCTTAGGGACTATTACGAATGGGGAAACCCATTCACTGTTAGATATGGGATATATAAATCCTGCATTAAGCAATTTATGAAGTTCTTCTTTAACAATCTCTCTTAAATTAGGGTTCATTCGTCTTTGGGGTTGATAGACTGGTCGGCACCCTTCTTTAATATAAATTCGGTGAGTACATAATTCAGAAGAGATTCCCTTCATATCCGTGTAATCCCATGCGAATGCTTCCTTATTTTCAAGTAATAACTTCATTAACTGCTGTGTTTCAGCAACTGTTAGATCAGGATTTATATTTAATGTTTTTCCAGGTTCAATTTCCACTGTTATGCTTTTAGAGGAGATGGTGGTTAATGTATGAGATAAATATTCAGATTCAATATTTTCCTAGGTATCCATTTCGAAAAGTGCAGTCAATTGATTGTGTGTTTCAGCAATTACAGAGGAAGGTTCGCAAATAAAATTATTAATTATTTCATCCTCTATGTTGTCTTTAAGAGTTAAGGTTTGTCCGATAGTTAAAATAGGCTGAATAGCATTATCATCATAATCCATCCACATAGAATTTTCATTATTAATTATGGGTGTAGCATGAGGATAAAAAGTAAGCTGTTTAGTTTCATAACCATTAGAAATTGTCATTGAACCGGATCTGCAGCTGATAAAGGCATCGGTTGTGGCTAGCCATGGCCTTCCTAGAATTAAAGGGTGTCCCCCCAGCTTTGTTTTAGTTTGTAATACCACAAAATCAGCTGGGTAATTCCAGGATTCAACCGAGATAACTAGATCTTCAACAACTCCTTCTGGTTTAATTGTAGAACGGTCAGCTAATTCTAGGATGGTTGGTGTATCTCTAATTGTGTTATTCAGCTGTAACAACTGTGAAGTTTCAAGAGTCATAATGTTTATTGCAGCACCTAGATCTACCAGAACTTGAGGAATTATCGTTTTACCAATTTGAACTGTCACAGTAGGATGGCCAGGGTCACCATATTTCACGGGAGGGGTTTTGCCGGACATTAATGCAGATAAATCACCCATAACATGAACTATAAGGGGGTCTTTAGTCTTCCTACCAGGTTTCTTAACACAAATTTCCCTTATGGTTCTAGCATAAATTGGTACATCTCTTAGTGCCTGTAAAAGTGGAATTTTAACATACAAGTTTTGCAATTCCCCTAAAAGATTAAAAGCAGGTGTTTCAGGCGTTCTAGTTAAAACTAAACGCTCGGGGAATGGTGGTTCTGTTATTTCAATACCCTTGTTAGAGGGTGGTTGTGTTTTTTTATGTTTCTCAGTTTCCTCTTTATCAGAATCAGAAGAGGTTATATCATCGATGATAGGTTCTACTATTTTCCCGGATCTCAAATGAATATCATTACATTGCATCGTAGGAAATGTAGGCTGATTCTGAATATCAATGACTTGCACAACTTTATTATTGGGGTTAGGATTTGGTTGCACAGGTAGCTGGGGTCTCATTTGATTATTTGGTGGAGCATTCGATGGTAGAGGAAGTGGTTGTTGAAATTGAGGAAATTGATTTGGATACGGGAGTTGTTGGCTTCTCCAATTTGAATTCCATGGATTAAAAGAAGATGGCTGTTGTGGGGGCCAAGGAGTCCACATTGCAGGATCAACAAAGGGAGGGTTTTTTTGTTGCATGGGTGGGTAGTTCATCTGATTAAAGGGTGGGTATTGCATTTGAATAAAGGGAGGGTAATTTGTCTGACTGATAGTAGAATAATTATTCCAACGATTAAATGGCATACTAGAATTCATACCTTGTCCTTTTGGTTGCCATTGTCTTCTTTGTGTTAGCAGGTAAACTGCTTCAGCTTCTTCTTCTGTTGGCTGTAGTGCTGCCTTTATTCCTGGTAGAGAGGGACATTGTTGTGTTTCATGATCTTTCTCACAAAGGGTGCAGATTGGTATTTTGTCCAATGGGCATTCCCTTAGTGGATGTTTGTCTCTGCATTTTGGGCAAAAGACAACCAGAGCTGCTTCTGCTTCAGCCTGCTTCTTTTTAACCTGCAAGGTGTCAATTTGTGAAGCAAAAGAACTTAACATCTCAGTTTTAAATTATTCAAGTAAATTACCTATTTCAGCTCTTGTTGCTCCCCCACTGGCTGATTTCTGCACTCTTGAATAGGTGGGATCTCTATTACTTACTCTGTTCCTTGCAGCTCCCCTTGAACACCTCTTACAAAGTTCAACAATTTCATCATATGATTCTTTAGATATATCTCCCTTGCCAAGCATGTTTAACATGTCTAAACAATCATCCCTTAATCCTCTAAGTAATATTGTTTTACAAATTTCTTTACTTACATTCGGATGATCAGAGCTCTGCAGATTATACTGCAGTCTTTCCACATAGTCCTCCAGATTCTCGTTCGGCTTTTGTGCCATGTTGAATAGTTCCTCCCTCTTTTCTCTTGTCCGACAATAGTCTTGATATTTAAGCAGAAATTTCTGTTTCATCTGTTCCCATGTTGTGATTACCTGAATTCCAAGGCTCATGAACCATCTTAAAGCATTTCCTTTTAATGTTGCTGGAAACAGTTTCAACTTCTGAGCATTAGTAACATAATCATAACTTCTGCATAATATATCAAATTAAAAAAGAAATTCATCCAGATCTTCAGAGGATAAACCATGGAAGTTGGGTAAAGCTGACAATGGAATATTCTTCATAGGAGTTGTTCCTCTAGGGAGATCACTGATAGGAAATCCCAAGGTAGAGAGAGAATTTTCATCCCTTCCTTCTCCTTCAGGATCTACACGTCCTCCACCAAAGAATTCTTCGTTGTTTCCTTCCATTGGCTGTTCTCCTACTGCACTTGCTCGATCCTCAAAATCTTCTACTGGCTCCTCAATGTTCTCCACTGGTCGTCCAATATTCTCTATTAGTTCCTCAACGTGCTCTGCTGATTCGCTAGAACTTTCTTCTGATTCTCCAGCACTGGTTGCTGGTTCTTTAATATCCGTTACTGGTTCCTCTATGTTTTCAGGGTTCACAACTTCTTCTGTTTTGTAATCTGATTGAGGGGAGCGCTGAGGTTTTGGTCTTCGAGAACTTAATCTCTGTGATGATTCAGCCTTTGATACAATTTCGTCAATAAAAGTCTTTCTTCCTCCCCTTCCTTTGCCCTTGCCACCTGTAGGGTTAGTTTTATTCTGGGTTCCGCGTCCTCTCATACAATCTGCACATCTAGAAAGAAAATATCAATGCTTTTGAAATCTATAATTGCCTTCCCCAGCAACGGCACCAAAATGTTGGTCGATTTAATTGTTCTAACAATTCAAGCACCACATAAATTGTCAACCCGGGAAGGTCTGTTTATTCCAAAGACAATCACGCACTGGATATGCTCAATTCCAAAAGAAAGGAAATGTTGTAGTAGAATTCACACAATTATCAATCATACAAATCTTACTATTCACACCCCACTTTAACAAAGCTGAAGCCTACTTGTGTTACAACAGAAGAAAACCCTCTATTGCAGTCCTTCATTAAAAGAATTCTAGGAAAAATAATGAAAGGAAATCGCCCTGCGGGAAAGGAAATCAATCAACCATAACATAGAACAGGACCTTATTCCTCCAAACAGGAATCTTCAGCACCTGTTTCCTGACACTAATCACACTGTAGAAAAATATCAATCCAAGGAAAACAGGACCCTATTCCCATGAACAGGAACCTTCAGCACCTGTTTCCTGATATCAATCACACTGCAAGAAAAGAGAATCAACCTACGGGGAACAAGACCCTATTCCTCCAAGCAGGAATCTTCAACACCTGTTTCCCGGTATCAATCAAACATTTAAACAAATAACGGAAAAATATCTCTTGGCTTCTTAAGGTACAGAGCTAATGCAGTGTTAAGGAAAATAGAGTGCTTAAAAATAACTACAGAAATGTGTAAATGATTCTTCAGCAAACAAAGTTAAATTAAGGTGCAAATAACATAAAGAAGTTAACAAACTATAGGAGCAATCGGGTGAATCTTGTGATGAAGGTGGGCTCTTTCTTTCTCACAAGATTCCCCAGAGGAAAGAGTTAAATTGAAGCGCTCAAAAGAAACCTTTATTCATCTGTCAAAAATGAATGATACATTACAATGGAGTCTTGCTCCTTTCCGCTCAAAAATAATGTCGCTCCTGTAGTCTCTAACTCCCCTTCTAATGATGATGTCTCCTCTTTTTAAAGAGGAGACATCTATTACAGTTACATCAGAGAAATCCTATTTTTATCCAAATCTGTTCTTCTATCTTAAAATAGGGTCTTTCTATTCTTCCATAGCAGAATATTGTTACAACAGATACAAAAATATTGGCTTCGGAACAATCTGTGTAACAACTTTCTTTGCTTGTCTTCGTCTTGTTGCCATCGTTCCTAAAATATTCTTTCGAAGTCGCAAATCATGAGTAGTGACGGAATTTACATGCCCGCTGATTGTTTCAGCAACAAATTTGACTGTTTCAGCAACGGAGTCAACTGTTTCAGCAACGGGCTGACTGTTTCAGCAACAACACGTTCCTTATCATAAATTATCTGTGATCTTTTAGACTTGTGTTAGCAACTATCTACCTTCGATTAATGATGAAATATAAGAGTAATGTGGAATTATATGTAAAAAAAAATAAATATATAATAAAGAGAAGGATTTCATATACCTTTGGGTAAAATGGATGAAAATGATAATGTAACCTTTTTAAATATAGCTATAAAGAGTAAAGTGGTGTCAAAATGTATGGTAAAAATGATACATTGTGAGGTCCTAACAATACTATGATGGCTTACGAGCATTCCAGTATTCGTGCCAAGTATGTTTAGGCGACCACCCGGTTCGTCGTTTTCCCTACATCCCCGCTTTCATTTGACGTTAAATTGTTTACACTAGGCCATAACACACCTCGTCACAGCAGATGGATCAGATTCCAAATCTGTGGAAAGTTTGACAACTCAAGAAAATGAGGCAACCAGGTCCATTTCCTTCATATCGACAGGAAAACGACCAACAAGGGGATATATCATTGCCCCCAAACACCCTCCACAGATAAACACAACCTGTGCATTATGCAACGCTCGCAACCATTTGGTCACCCAATGTCCAGATTTAAGATCATTCTGAAAATGTTACTCAATTACTCCAGCATTCCAAAGGGAGTGGAGAACAAAAAAGAAACAATCTTATCTATTTTTTTCACAACAACCATCACACTCGAAATTGTACTTACATCTCCGAATTTCAACATTTTTTAGACACTATATGCTCATTGGTTACCCAATAACTAGATGTAACTGGTCTAGAATCAAGGAAACCTGGCACAAGGCAGCCTGGCCCCCATCATTACCAAAACCATAAGAAGGCTAAGATGACCCATTGTCCTAGGAGGGCCCAAAACCAGCCAAGATTGGCATGTGTTCTATGCGATAGAAATGACCATAGGGTCAATCAATGCTAGGATCTTAAGAAACCCACTAACAGTCTTCGCACGATCACCACCATCCCCCCGATCAATCTCTCTAATAAGGAGAAGATCACATGCTACTATTGCAGGATTTTATCGCAATAGCACCATACTATGAATTGTGAATACCTACCAAGGCTACGAGCAGCAAGGGCAGAATTGAGTTTGAAATCCCTAAAATAGCAAAACCAACCAATACCAAAGACTCAAAGATGGAAAAAGCGCAAAAATGCGCCAATGCCGAATCATCTCCGAACATCCACTTCGGGAAAAAAGAGTAGCGTTGGTTCTCACACCATATACTTGATAGGCACCTTGACGCCATGCACCATTTGCACAAGTCACAATCATGAAACAGATTTGTGCCCCTTAATGGAAACATTTCGACATCTCTGCACTCAACGAAACTTCCAAATCCAGGAAAGTTCGAGTACCCTTAGTATGCCGCTAGAAGAGAAAAATTTCACTCTAAAAAAAACCACCACAACAAAAATTCCTCCACCGTTCAACGTCGATGACACACAACACCATATATGATTCATATCATCATGCATGGGAACCATGACTCATGCTGTCTGCTCATATTTCATTGGTGTTGAGACTACTACAACAGTAGTTGTACCATCGACGATGCAAACTCAACCCGTCTGCACCCTGTTGACCTCGTCTGGTTCCACAACATCAACTATGGAATCATATTCATGTCTATAGACGAGTACTATTAGGCCTGAAACAATTCCTCATGACCTCCCACAAACCAATTCCCCCTTAGATGTCTTGTTTCATTTAGACGAGGATATTCTAGAGGCCATGACGGAACCATATTGTCCGTCGGACTCAATGCATCACCGCTTGTTTTTTCTTCTAGATAAAACATTCAAACCTAACAACCCAGAAACCCAAGAAATATACACCATTGAATCTAAATACTTCCCCCCATATGGGAAGGTATATTGGTTCGAAAATCCCATCCCAGTGCTCGATGCATTTGAAGAAGGGAATATGTCGAATATTTCACCAACCATTAAGGTGAATATCTTGAGAAAACCATGCAAAATTGAAGAAACCTCACTAGGGGTAGCATGCACCCCAGATGACGTAGTTGCTTACAAAAAATTGTTACAAGAGTACATGGAAATATTTGCATGGGATTATTTAGAAATGCCAGAGCTTAGCCCCACTATCGTAGAACATCACATTGACACATGGCCTGACATACCACCATTCCACCAAAAACAATGTCAATTACACCCATCTAAGGCAGAAGAAATCAAGCAATAAATTGTCAAGCTTCAAAAATCTGGGTTCATCTACCCAATCGCTTACACGTCATGGGTTTCGAACCCTGTTCCCATCATGAAAAAATAGGACAGCATTCGAGTCTGCACTCATATCTGAGATTTGAATAAAGCTTGTCCCAAGGACAAATACCCTACCCCATTTATCGACCAAGTCATTGATGCTTGCGCCGGTCATGAGGCCTTGTCCTTCATGGACGGATTATCAAATTCAAATCTGGCACATGGATCAGTACAAGACAACATTCACTACCCCTTGGGGCACATTCACATACTAGGTTATGAATTTCGGTCTTAAAAACGTTGGAGCCAGCTTCCAACGGGCCATGAATTATATCTTCCATGACCTGGCCCACCTCATCTTAGCTTACTTGGACGACCTCACCATGCAATCCAAGAAGCAGAGTGATCATCTAGAGGATTTACGGTTGGTATTCCAATGGTGTCGACACTACAACCTACGCTTGAACCCTCTCAAGTGCATCTTCTCCATCAATGGAGGTAGACTAATAGGGTTCATTGTATCCCAATAAGGGATCAAAGTGGACCCCCTCAAGGTCTAGGAAATCAAAGAAGTGCCACCACCCAAAACTCTCAAGCAACTTCAAAGCTTACAAGGAAAAGAAAACTTCTTAAGACACTTTGTCCTTGACTACGCCACTTGCGTGAAAGAATTCCTATGCCTACTCCATTAGGATATCCTGTTTAAATGGGATGATCAGGCTCAAAAATTATTTGAGGTGCTAAAAGACACATTTTCTTCAACCCCTTTGATCAGCCCACCAAATTATGACAAATAATACACCCTATACCTATCAACATCAGACACTGCCATAGCTAGGGTGTTAGTACAAGATGGACAAGATGGTAAAGAACATGTAATATATTATGTAAGTAAGAAATTATCTGGCCCCGATTTAAAATATGAACCTGAAGAAAAAAATACCCTAGCCCTTGTACACGCAGTACAAAAACTTCAACATTACATCATCCTGCGGACTACAACAGTCCTAACAGCTATCAACCCCATGAGATATCTGCTAACCAGTCGTCTGATGAACCACAAATACGATAGATGGGTAGTCATACTGTAGGAATTCTACCTACATTTTAGCTCCCCCAAGAGAAAAAAAAAACTTTAATATTAGTTGAGTTCATCACTGACCTCCCAAGTCTAACTAAAGGATCCCCAATTGACGACTCACTACTAGATGAACATATATTTTTAGTAACGACTGAGGACCCTTGGTACGACGATATCCTCCTATTCTTACAAACCCAAAAGTTCAAGCCAAAGCTCACATGTGATGATCAAAGGCGCATATGCCACTAGACCCCCTGATACCTCCTCATGAGGTACATCCTTTATCGACGAGGCGTTGGCACTATTTTACACTAATGCCTCACGCACGACCAAGATGAGCAAGCCCTAAATGATTGTCATAGTGGGGCTTGTGGAGACCACCACTTAGGGATGGATACCACCCAAAAATTCCTACATGTAGGTTATTTCTGGCCCACCCTATTCCACGATTTCATGCAAGCAATCAAATGGTGCGAGCGATGCCAAATCTTCACCCACAAGGAAAGATCACCTCCCACTCCTTTGTATCTAGTCGTTGTAGCCGGTCCCTTTTGAAAATAGGGAATCAACTTTATGACTTGCAACCTTGCATCGTCTGGAAACCACAAATGCATCATTGTAGCCGTCGACTATTTCACCAAGTGGGGAGAAGCCATGCCCACAATTGACAACACGGTAGAAACCACAACACGATTTCTCTTCAACCATGCCATCGCACAATTTGGTGTGCCTAAGGAATTAGTTTCCGATCATGGAAATAATTTCAAAAATGAAATATTCCAGGAGTTGTCTCATCACCTAGGATTCACACATGAATTTGCATCACCATACTACCCCCAGTCCAATGGACATGTAGAAGCTGTTAAAAAAGTACTCAAAACAATGTTACAACGTATGGTCAATAACCATAAAACAAACTCGCACCATATGGTTTTTTGAGCCTTGTGGGCATATTGCATGATAGCTAAAAAATCAACAGGATTCACACCTTTCCAACTAGTGTACAGAGTGGAAGTTGTGATTCTAATTGAACGTGAAATCCCTAAATTACACGCAGCCATAGAACTCCTCGATGATACCCAGTATTTAGAACGACAGTTTGTACAGTTAGAACTCGTCGACAAAAATATACGAGAGTTGATCCAATATAATGAAGCACATACAAAAATTTTAAAAGAATCATTTGACCGGAACATCACCCCTCGCTCATTTTCAGAGGGGGAGTTAGTCCTCCGCTACGATGTTGCAAAATAGGCCTTTGGACTCGGGAAGTTAAAAAAATTATGGAAAGGTCCTTACATCATAAAACATTTTGTCCTCAAGGGAGCATACATCCTGTCAGAGCCAGACGGTACATGCCTAGCTAACCCCGTCAATGGGCTCTACCTTAAAAAAATTCACCCATAAGGGCAGGAAGTCTCAACCTTAGAGATAATATGCATGTAACATAATTTTTTGAGATGATCACAATCATCGAGGACTTATTCTAGAAAATTCTCTGGTGTCACAGATGGATCGTCCCCCCATCCATTATTTTGGATTCATTGATGGCGCCTCACGATGGTCGCAAAATATAGTAGTAGCCGCCTGGGCCATTGTTACACTAAAATTTGTCAACATGACATTTTAGTGTCTATATGGGTCTATGAACACCTATACCATGCTCCCTTAGAAGTAAAAAACCCCAAAGTTCCTAAACCAAGTCTTGGATTTGGAGAAAAGCTCATAAAAATCATAAAAAACCTAACTCCGTGCTTTTCCTAGCCATTACCTGCGGTACCGTACCTTTTGTGAAGGAAAAATGCGGTACCTACCACACGTTTTGTGTATTAAAACTGCGAACCCCCATAAAAGGTAAAATGAGTGAAAAAGTAAGTTCTAGAAGCCCAGCTGGCCGAATATTCTCCCAGCTGGAAGCTTCTAGAAGGCGTTATCTGGTTGAAGCTTCACTCCCTCCATTATCATGAACATTCATTCCTTCATTAAAGAAGCCTATTCATTGGATTTTGGAACTTAATCCCTTGATAAGGGGACTCTATCCCTTCCATTTTGGAGCTGTAACCACTTTCCTTCTCCTATAAATTGAAGCTTTGGTTCAGTTTCAAGGGTACTAACTGAGATTGAAAAAGGAGTTAGACTTTGAGAATTTTTGAGGAGAAATTCTATAGAAACTCAGACTCTCTTAACTGATCATTATGTGGGAATTATTACACACCCATGTGCATTTTAGTTGAGAAAGTGAAAAGCTTGTCAGAGTAAAGGAAATGCCTGTTCCAGACCCCAGGAAGGCCTGTACGACATCAAGGCGGACACGGTTGTAAGGCTCTTTCTTCATCAAAGATAATACGAATGAATCCCATTTTATCAATGAGTTTTTTAATTAAGTAGCTTGTTTATCATGTTTTGTCAATGAGTTATTTAATTAATTAGATTGTTTCTTGAATTCCTTGATCATCTTGATAGATATATGATTCGTGAATTAGTTTATACTATGCAGGTGCTATTGATTTTTTCCATGTTTGTGATTGCAGATCTTTGAAGACGACTCTTTCAAGCAACTGAAAAGAAGATCATTATGAAAAACGCTGGACTACAGCTAGGTCTTCAAAACCCCTATTGTAGCTAATTCTGAATCGAATATTATCTAGAGAAAATAGTTTTTATTTGTCTGTTTGTTGCTAGCTATCTGTAGGACACTTGGGAGGCATGTCTTGTCAGCAAGAACAACTTATCTATCCAACCGCCATATACTATTATGACCGGTCACCATTCTTCACTAACGGAGTATGTATCAGATCAACTACCAATAATCAAGTTGAATATGATGCAATCATCGAGCTGTTAATCGACGCCTCCAACCAGGGCATTCACCATCTACATGTATATCTTGATTCCCAGTTAGCGGTTTTGTAGTTAAACCAAGTTTTTGAAGTACGAAATTCACACCTATTTAGCAAGTACTGTTGGGTATGTGTTATATTCTTTCCATGATTATTTAGACGTTTGGGGGGGGGGGGGGTGACAACCAGTCCTATACTTTGCGCCGGGCGCAGTAGGGGGGGCGGAAACCCCCCTTGTTCAGGGTTTGGGAAAAAAAATTTGGACCCTATTTTTCGGTGGGCAGACCCGCCCATGGTTATGTGCATGGGTTTGCACATGGTTTTGGGGCATGATGGTTTTCTACCCCTGGTATTTTGTAGATCTGGTCAAGGGAAATATGGTTATGTTCTAAACTAGGGTTAATGGATTGGGGTTTATGAATTCTTCGACATGTATAAATACATGTTGTAACACTAAAAGGAATATAATGAAAAATCAAGTTGGTAGTCCTGATTTGGGATCCAAGTGAAAATCTCCGTGTATATCTGTTTTATGATTTATGCTCTCGCTATTGTTTATTTTCTGTTCTAAGATTTGTTTGCAGATAATTTCTGTACATGGTTAAAACCTACATCTGGTATCAGAGCTGTTTTGACTTCAAGGGGATGCCTTTGCTGCTGAGTGGTTTTTTGCTCGGGCCTGTGGTAGATCTTGTTCAGTGGGAGATCTGCGGGATCGATTCTTGCGGTGAAAGAATATGGTGAGAAATGGAAAGATAGAGATCGAGAAATTTAATGGTCAGAGTTTTGAGTTGTGGAAGCTCAATATGGAGGATCTGCTGGTGGATAAAGATCAGTGGATCGTGGTAGATCCGAGTACTAAACCAACGACAATGTCAGATGAAGACTGGAAGAAGTTGGATCAGAAGGAAAAGTGCACAATACGGTTGTGTGTCTCAGATTCAATATTATTTAATGTATTTGGGAAGCTATGGCGAAGAATTTGGGGGATAAGCTAGGGACTTTGTACCAATCTAAGTCTCTGGTGAATAAATTGTTCCTGCGGAAAAATATATATAACCTGAGGATGAAGGATGGATACTCGGTGACAAAGAATTTGAACACATTCAATACTATGGTAAGTCAACTAGTATCTATTGATATTAAAATCTCAGATGAAGGTAAGTGCATCAGTTTTTTGTGTTCTCTACGAGATTCATGGGACAGTCTAGTTATTGCAATAGGTAGCAATACAACTACCTTGATTTTTGATGACATTGTATCATCCTTGCCTTCGGAGGAAATGAGACGGAGAAATATGGAGGGAAAGAATGGAGATGCCTTATTTGTACGAGGAAGGTCCTAGAACCAAAACAAGAATAAGGTTTCGAGTGGGAGATCTAAATCTCCAGGAAAGTTTGTAAAGGTGTGCTGGAAATGCGGAAAGGAAGGGCACTACAAAAAGGACTACAGATCTAAAGAAATTGAGAAACAAAAGGGATCTGATGATTCTCCTTCTGCAGAGGCAAAAACCACCTCAGATGAAGGTGGGGATGTGTATTTAGCTTCTTCTTCAAATACAAATGTAGATCATGAGGCATGGTTGATTGAATCAGGTGCATCCTTTCACTTCAATCCCCATAAGGAGTGGTTCTGTGAGTATGAGAAGTATGATGGTGGTGATGTCTTCTTAGGGGATGATAGGATGGCTAGAATCATCCGACGTGGAAAATTCAAGCTGAAGCTGCAAGGGGAAGGATTAGAACACTTCCTGGTGTTTTGCATATTCCTAAATTGGCCAGATATCTGATTTCTGTAAGTAAGATGGATGATGCAGGTGTAAAAACAATGTTCAAGAAAGATACCTACAAGCTGGTTCAGGGAGCACTGGTATTAATGTGGGGAGTTCGGATTGGAACTGTGTACAAGCTTCAGGGTAGCACTGTTATTGATGGGTGCAATAGTTCTGTGGTTCCTGAAAGTGGAGCGGAAAGCCAAGCGATCTCTGGAGGAAATACCATGCTATGGCATCAAATACTTGGACATATTGGAGAGAAGGGCCTTCAAATACTACATATAAATGGTATGGTAGAAGGTATGTATAATTTCTCTCTGCATTTCAATTTATGTGAACGTTGTGTATATGGGAAGAAGAATCGGGTGAGTTTTCCTTCTGGTGATAAGAGGGTGAACAAGATATTAGAGCTCATGCACAATGATGTGTTTGGACTTGTGTCAGTTCCATCACTGGGAAATTTTGTGTACTATGTTTCATTCATAGATGAATTCTCAAGGAATACATGGATATATTTCTTGAGGAAGAAATCTAAAGTCTTTGACATATTTAAAGAATTTAAGGCTCTGGTGGAAATTCCAGACGGAGAAGAAGTTAAAGGTGTTGAGGACAAATAATGGTGGAGAGTTTTGCAAGAAGAAATTTGAAAATTTTTGTAAGAAGTGTGGTATAACACAAAAAAATACTAATCCATACACACGTCAAAAAAATGGAGTTTTAGAAATAATGAACAGAACGCTGATGGAAAAGGCAAGAAGCATGCTCAGTGGTACCAAGTTAGGACAAGAATTATGGGTAGAAGCAGTGGAAACTGTATGTTACCTGGTTAACAAATCACCTTCATCAGCATTGGAGAATAAGACTCCACATGAGGTATGGACTGGTAAGAAACCCTCTCTTTCACATCTAAGGGTATTTGGATGTGATTCATATGTACATGTTCCAAAGGATAAAAGGACCAAGTTGGATAATAAATTAGAAAGGTGCATCTTTATTGGTTATAAGGATGGTTTAAAAGGTTACAGGCTTTGGAACCTAGAAACAAGGAAGGTTGTGTACAACTGAGATGTGGTGTTTAGAGAGGTGAAATATGTTGTTAAACATGAAGTCCTATCAAAAGAACCTGAGAAGATAGAGTTTGAGCTAAAGGAGGATGAATAAGAGTTTACAACAAAATAATATTCAGAAGAGGAAGAGCCACAAACTCTAGCTGTGAGAAGATCAGTTCGAGAAAGAAGGCAACCAGAAAGGTATAGTCCATATGCTTTCTATTCAATTTTTTCTTTAACTGTAACTAATGATGATCCTAGAACTATCAGGGAGGCAGTGGGTTTAGAGGATGGAAAACTCTGGAATGAGGCCATGGTTGATGAAATGGAATCCTTGCAAAAAAATGAGGCATGGGATCTGGTGGAGTTTCTGGGTGGAAGGAAGCCCATCAGGAGAAAATGGGTGTTTAAGAAGAAGATGAATGTAGAAGGAAAGGTGGATAAATACAAAGATCAATTGGTAGCAAAAGGTTATTCATAGGTTCTAGGAATTGATTTTGGTGATATTTTTTCTCCTTTTGCCAAGGTTACTTCTATTAGATTATTTTTGTCTGTTGCCGTTGCATTTGATTTTGAGGTAGAACAGATGGATGTGAAGACAAAATTTATTCACGGGGATCTGGAAGAGGAGATCTACATGAAGAAACCTGAAGGCTTTATGGTGAAGGCTAAGAAATAACTGGTATGCAAGTTAAAAAAGTCTCTGTATGGGTTAAAACAATCACCAAGGATGTGGTATCATAAATTTGATACCTATATGCAGGGACTTGGCTTCACGAGAAGAAAAGAGGATCATTGGGTGTATTTTGAATTAATTGGTGACCATTTTATTTATTTGGTCTTGTATGTGAATGAAATGTTGCTGATTGGAAATGACAAAGAAATTATCCAATATTTGAAGACCGAATTGTTCTCCAAATTTGACATGAAGGATCTTGGTGCTGCAAACTATATTTTGGGCATGGAAATTAAGAGAGATCGGGCAAAGAGGAAGCTCTGGTTAAAATAGAGGAAGTATGTCGAGACAATACTGCAAAGGTTCAATATGCAGGATAGTAAACCGGTGAAGGTTCTATTGTAACATATTTTGGCACACCTAAGTTTTTAAAAATTTTATATGAAAAATTGTCAATTTCTTACTAAGCTTAAAATAACGAGAGATAATTTTCTATGCTGTCGAATGGTTTACTCATTTCATATATTAATTTTGATTTAAATATGCTATTTTTATAAAATTATAATTACATATTTTTATCAAAATATTTGTTTTAAATTAAAATTATATTATAAAAATTAATAAAATTTTAAAGCTTAAGTCAAAGTCATTGAAGGGGCTAACGTTCGGGCAATTTTGAACGGTCTCCATTGATTTCAGACCCCCTCGAGCTTTTTGACATTTTGTTGAGGAGGGGGGTTCAAAATATTGTTTTTTCAAACTACTAATGGGTACATGGAAACATCTGAATTTGTTTGCACCCCCTACAACAAAACCATGTACCATTGCAGACCCCCTCCGAAATCTGTCAGTGGTTTCAGGTTGACAGCATTTGTGTATGTTAATGTTCGGCGTTGTAATATTCCAAAATGGGGAAAGCAACAATATAGCAAATAAACATGGAAAGTAGTAGTGAATACATCAATACACCATTACATGAGACAAATGTACAACCATATTATTAAATATATCAACAAATAATAGGCACAAGATCTTGAGGATCAAGTCACTCAAGCAATACAAGTCAAGCCTCTAATAGGAAAATATGCTAATACATGAGAAACACTGCTATACAAATGCCATGAGCCATGAAAACACAGTTTTAGGGCATAAAATGCTACAAAAAAGAGATAAAAATATGGATCTAATGTTATACAGCTCAAATAATACCAGGAGTGAAGATCTAGGCTCCCAAACACTTTTCCTAGACAACCCAGAAAGGGTTTCCAGAAGTACCCAAAACACACAAATGCTGGAATGCAGCCCTAAGGCTGAATTGTAGTTGCAACTGCATAAATTGATGGAGGTGGCTGAAACTAATGTAGAAATGTATATATCTCGTCCAATAGATCCTCCAAGTGAAATGCTAATTCCTTCCTTGATGATCTCACCCTCCAAATCAAGCACTGAATCCTCCACTACAAATGCTCACTAGAATAACATAGTATATGAGGGAATCTGCGTTGTAGATGATGGAAATAGGTTGGCCTGGTGCCAAGATATTAAATAAATCTCAAGGACCTTCCTTTCTTACCTCTCAATGGAAGGAATGCTTCCTCCACTGAAAACAACCTCAGAAATGGTCAAATTAAACCTTCCACTGCAACACCCTGCAACACACCACAACTCTGAACAAAAACTGCACTGTAGATAAAGACTGAAGCTTGGCCCGATGCCTAGATGTGGACTATATAGCTCAATAATCTCTCATGAGTAGGTGCTCGAAGTTCCCCGAGGATGAGTGTGGGATTACAGCTCGGGAACACCCTTATACTAAAAAATACAACATACCCTACTAAACAACAAAATCATGCATAGAAATGTCACCTGACAAATCCAGATCTAAAAAGATCAAAATCAATAATCATCTAACATGTATTCTATGGCTGCCTTTCCCTTCCTTTTATGCTTTGTGAGCCTTCTCACCTTGGGCCCCACTCATTAAAGACACTACTCTCATGGAGACTATCTCCCATTAACACTGTGCTGTCTCCCATTAATGATCCACTCTCTTAATACTAGCGCTGTTGATTTGGTCAACATTGTCCCTGTCCACATGATTTAGCCCCTGTTCATACATGGAGGTGCTTTATCCAACTATCAAGATGATCCATTTTCACATTAAGAGGGATTTTATTCCTACTAAAGATATTTATGGGTCTCCCTACCCACTTATTCATCTATCTAAATGATAAAATAAAAAATTAATATTCCAATTAGCTGCATGCTAATTTAGGAATATTACAGTCCTCCCCTCCCAAATGTTTCTTGTCCTCAAGAAAATTCAAGGATAGAATCGAAGAACCTCCTCTCCTCCTGTAGCATCCTCATATGATAAGTTCCTCCAGTGAACAAGATTCTCTCTCATCAATATGTCCCCAAGTTGGTCCTCCCAAATGTATAAGCTATCCTTTGGTGACAAATCCAAATGGCTCTCATCATGAAGTAGTGGGATATTCATGGAGGAAACTATATGCTGTCTAGAGGCCTTCTTGAGGTATGTGATAGACCAAATTTTCTATCCCACGCTCTCTCTCTTTCCACTTATGATAAGTGTAGAGTGGTTGCTGATTTTGGGCTACAATAATGTTTCCTTCAAGAGGCAAGAAGGAAACTAGATCCTCAAAGATCCTCTCTCTAATGCCATGAATCATGTTTTCCCAAACCGTCCCATATACAATGAATAGGACAACATCACAATATGGAATCCAAATGAGAAATATACTAAAGGTTTCATGTAGAGCTGAAAGGTACCAACAATTTCCTAAGTGGTTACAACGCAATTTTTCTAACTGCTGTTTCAGAACATGATGTGGCAAGTTAACTCCCAACCATTTTCTAGCTGTGAAAGTTTTCTCATCTACTAGAAATTAGTAAATGGCATGGTGTATCAACTGAGCATACCAAGAATAGCATAATAATTTCCCAAAGCCATACAAGAAATGGCTATCTCCATCACTGATGTTGGTCCCAAAATGGCCATGATGCCCAAATAAAAACTTTCCCTCTTGTGGAGAAATGCACTGTATATAAATGGAAAGAGAATGAAAATACTGTGTTAGATGATCAATAAGTGCAAAAATACAACTCTTACCATGTATTGAGAGTAAGCTGGTAATGAAATTCATGGATGATCTCTCCATAGTGGTCTGATATGTGTCCATGAGACCCTTGTGAATGGAAAGGAATGAACCATGTGCTGCATGCAAGGCCTTCTTCTTATGCTTGGAGATCCAAATCAAGAAGACCATATCATAGTAATAGATGTCTCCATCCACTACTCCATCACTCTCATCTCCCACTTTTCCATCAAGTGCATGATATGTGAAGTGGTACTGGGAATACTCCATCAACAAACCCAAGCTCCCAAGTGACAACGTTGTTGGCCTTTGTAATAAGGTTCCTGTCATCTCATAGCTCCATTCTTTGACATGCCAAATTCCAAATTCATCTACCAAAATTCTGTTATATGTGGGAGAATCCTTCCAAAATGGAAGTACCTCCTGTTCCTCTAAAGCTAAGGAGTAGCCCCTCTGCACCATCACTGTGCAACCATCTACTCCTGCAACATCATGCAAGGTATGGGAGAAAATCAGCCCATACTGTCCCAAGAATATCCAAAGCAACAAAAAATCTTGTTGCCTCCTCATCTCATCATCATACAAGTCATGGAATAAAATCGTGATATTTGACTTGTAAAATGCCCCATACAACCAAATATTTTGCTACCATATCCTATGGGTGCCATGCAATGCCTCAAACCATAACATACCTCTAGAAATAGGATATGTCAGATGATGGCCAAACTCTTTCAAGAGTAACCAACACAACCATGCCTCCTACTGCCTTGTGTCATAGATATGAAAGTGGCTCACAAACCTCTTGCTCACCATCCTCACCCATCCATCCAAGTGTGGGTGTCTCCTTCCATGCTCAAAATTTGTATCCCTCCAAGGAAGAATACCATCCTCCCAAATCAGATTACTACTTTTTCACTTCATGGGATGTTGAAGTACAACCTCCTGGAGATATCTAAATGAGGACCACTCATCAATGACCAAGTTGAACCCATTGGATCCAAATATGTTGTAGGAAAAAAATTCTCATTGAGCTGTGAAGTGCTCATCAATAAGGATCTATCATAATAATGAGAGATATAATCCACCATAAGATGTATTCCATCAATCATTTTCCTATCCAATGCCACACAATTATAATGGTCATGAGAATGTCCCAATAATAGTTGCCCCCCCAACTCATCACTACTGCTCAATGATAGCGCTGCTGATCTCCATGATGGTGCATTTGTTGTCTCATGATCATGCACAATGTTAAACACATAGTTCTACATTGGATTGATTAGGATAATGCTCATACTATCCTCCAAAACCCTACACTCGAACCCAAAGTGTGGTGTGAAGCTCATCAATGAGAAACCAGGATGTCTATAAATCTCCTCCTTGAACCAATCAAGGGTCCTCTACGCAGTGATAGTTTGCTGCTCCAACTCAGCAATGTGATTTGACCCTAGGTCATGTATTTGCCTTGATGGCATGTTCCCACAATCCTCTATATGATGTGCTGAAATAATAGGAAGTGGAAATATGTGCATACCTTGGTAAAGCTTGGGAACATCTTGTACTACTACAAGGGTTCCTTCCTCCCGTGTGATGGCTTCCTCAACTGCTGGTGATGATGGTTGCTCCTCTATGGTTGTACCAGCACTGGTGTAAGTATCCTCCTCCTCATGCATCTCTTGAATAGTGCATGGGGCTCTAAATGTCAAGATATCAAGACCACTTTGCAAACGTGCAAGTGTTCGTTCTCCTGATGCAAGTACTCCTGCAGCAAGTGGTGGTGAAGGTTTCTTCTCCTATGATTTCTTCATATCAAACTTCTTGATCAACCTTTGAGTAAAATCTGCATATGCAGTCACTCTTGCATGACTCAAATGGCTGAACCACCAAATGTTTGCTTCACCCTCAAGGTGCAACGCTACAATATCAATAAATTCTCTTTCTACTACTAGATGTAGCAGGAAGAATGCATCCAAATCCATTCGCCAGGCCCTTGCTGTGCATGTGGATAACCCATTAAAGGTAGACAATAGAAATATATTGTGCTTTCTTCTTCTATTGCTGCAAGGTTTTCTTTCTTCTTTGAGCTGAATGAACTGTGGGAGAGTTAGATTCTCCTTGAAATCTCTTGATTGAGATTTGTACTCTAAAAGATAGTAACTTAAAATCTCATGATCTAAGTTTCCTCCATATCCATGCCTTTCATATTCTTATTTAAAAGAAAAGGGCATAGTGTATTTCTTTGGAGCTCTATGCAATACCAGCTCTTTCTTCTATTGATAGGAAGTGCATGGACCTTCCTCATCTTGAAACCATCTAGAGGTCTCATTACATCCCTCCTCTCTCATCTGGTTGATCTCCTTGGAGAGGTTCTTCATAGATCTGAAAAGATATGAGAGAAGCTCATTCCTTCCTTCTTTGTAGATCTATTTTCTTCTTCTTATAGCATATTGGCTGAAACTCACGGGCTGAGCCAAGATTATGCTATGATACCATTGTAATATTCCCAAATGGGGAAAGCATCAATATAGCACATAAACATGGAAAGTAGAAGTCACTACATCAATACACCATTACATGAGACAAATTTACAACCATATTATTAAACATATAAGCAAATAATATGCACAATATCTTGAGGATCAAGTCACTCAAGCAATACAAGTCAAGCCTCCAATAGGCAAATATGCTAATACATGAGAAACACTGCTATAAAAATGCCATGAAACATGATAGCATAGTTTTAGGGCATAAAATTCTACAAAAAAGATATAAAAATATGGATATGCTATTATATAGCTCAAATAATACTGGGAGTGAAGATCTAGGCTCCTAAACACTTTTCCTAGACAACCTAGAAAGGGTTTCCAGAAATACCCAAAACACACAATTGCCAGAATGTAGCCCTAGGGATGAATTGCAGATGAAACTGAATAACTGGATGGAGGTGGATAAAAATGATGTAGAAATGTATATATCTCCTCCAATAGATCCTCCGAGTAAAATGCTAATCGCTTCCTTGAAGATCTCACCCTCCAAATCAAGCACTGGATCCTCCATTTGAAATGCTCACTAGAATAACACAGTCTATGAGGGAATCTACGTTGTAGTTGATGGAAATAGGTTGTCCTGGTGCCAAGATAAAAAATAAATCTCAAGGACCTTCCTTTATGACCTCTCAATGGAAGGAATGCTTCCTCCACTAAAAACAACCTCAGAAATGGCCAAATGAAACCTTCCATTGCAACACCCTGCAACACAACACAAATCTGAACAGAAACTACACTGTAGATAAAGACTGAAGCTTGGCCCGATGCCTGGATGTGGACTATAAAACTCAATAATATCTCCCGAGTAGGCACTCAAAGTCCCCCAAGGATGAGTGTGGTATTCCCGCTTGGGAACACCCTTGTACTAAACAGTACAACAGTCCCTACTAAACAACAAAAGCATGCATAGAAATGTAACCTGAAAAATCCAGATCTAAAAAGATCAAAATTAATAATAATCTAACATGTATTCTATGGCTATCTTTCCCTTGCTTATATGCTTTGTGAGCCTTCTCACCTTGGGTCCCACTCATTAAAGGCACTACTCTCATGGAGACTATCTCCCATTAACATTGCACTGTCTCCCATTAATGATCCACTCTCTCCATACTAGTGCTATTGATTTGGTCAAGATTGACCCTGCCCACATGCTTTAGCCCCTGTTCATACATGGAGGTGCTTTATCCAACTATCAAGATGATCCCTTTTCATATTAAGAGGGATTTTATTCATACTAAATAAATTGATGGGTCTCCCTACCCACTTATTAATCTATCTAAATGAGAAAAGAAAAATAATTATTCAAATTAGTTGCATGCTAATTTAGGAATATTACAGGAATTACAACAACAGAAGGGAATAATCGACGTTGAATGACGAATAAGAAGAAGGCGCCCAACCGTCAACTCCAACGATATTAGAACGTGAGAAAAAATGGGTTTGGTGGAAGCGTGATGGATGTTTTCCATTTGAAAAGAAAGTATCAGAATGGAAAACAATACAATATGGAGTAAAAAACGCAGGCCAAGGTGGAGGCTGGGAAACAAGGAACTTGCATAATTATGGAAATGGTCAAACCAGAATCCGAATGTACTAAAAGATGCACAATGAGTCAAGATTCCATATGTTATAGATTACTAGAAAGATCTTGCTGATGATATGGATCATGCTACTGGAATTGAAGCTGAGTATCACCACAAAAGTTATCAATGGATGTACAAGTTTGGGGTCCTCTTCATGGCCGCTGTTTTTGTGTTTTTTTATGTTCAAGCTGGAGGCCCAATTTAGGTCCCAATTGAGTTCAAATCATGCGAACTTAATCAAAAATATCTCTAGCAAGACAAAGGTCGTCTTTCTTTTTATCGCGCAGTATTATCTTCCTCTGAATTTCATGATTAGGAGATCAAGTCTCTTGTAGAAAAATGCTCAAAAATGAAGTTGCTCAGAATTGGTCTGAACCAGATCGACTGGAAAGAGCTTGGAAAAATGATCCTATAGACGTGAACGGCACTGAAAACATACTCCGTATGAGAAAGTTATTCAACTTTGAAGTTTGCCAATTTCAATTAAAAAATGGCCAAATTTGACTTTATAAAAATTATTTTTATTAAAAAAAATATATTCCACAGAATATTCTGTGGAATATTCCATAGAATACTCTGCAGAATATTCCGCGGGCAGCCAATGAAAGGACGCCACGTGGCCCCAAGGTCCAACGGAAATGGCGTTCAAAAGTTTTCTAGTGTTCGTAGTAGGGTCGAGGCGGAGCAAACCAAACGGCCCAACCGTTGGGCCACGTATATGACTTGTTTAACCTGGCGAGAATATAAATTTAAATGTTGAATTGATGGGCGCATTTTTAGTGGGACGTGGTCCCGTGGACACGCGCCTGGGGTAGACTTCATTCAATATATGGTTTAAAAACCTTATAAAACTCCGAAATTAACGTAAGTTGGTTAAACAAATGCTGGAGGTTGCGGTCCTATGGGCCTAGCCCTCACATCTTGGTGGAATTTTGGTGGCCTCCACCTATTATGGCGCTAGTCTCCATTTTTTTCAGGCTATCTGGCAGTTAGCCAGATTTAGTTGGAGTTTTTCTAGGTGACACTGGGCAAACTTCAGTTAGCCATAACTTTGGCTAGGAAAGTCCATTTGGGACGATTTTTTTTTTTTTGATCTGGGGGTATTGAAGCATTTTGGAGCTGTTGGGACAGGTTGCAGAGCCATCAGGGCACTCTATCAGTGATTTTACCAGCGATTTTGGTTGTGGAGCCACAAGGGCCTAATGAAAGATCAGCTGTGTTGGACTATAATTATCCATTGGAGGTGAATGAATGGTCGATTTATACTGATATCAGCCTTCTGTTTCTGAATTTGCAGCTTATTTTTACTTTTGAGGCTTTCTACACAGTGTAATTCATATTTTGAGCATTAATAAAAAAGGAAAAAGCCTAATTAGAGGCTTTTGGACCAAGCAGAGGTAGCCCAAGAGAGGGGTGAACTGCTTAAACAAATGCTTACTGTCATGCTGTGTATTTTTGCTGTTATATTTCAGATTCTGCTGCATTAAAAAATAAATTTTCATAAGTACACTTTTCCCAAGCAGCATTATACAGTGAACAAAACTCATTAGTTCAACTTCAAATCACATTACTTCATTTGCAGAATACTTAAACTTGCTTATTCACAAATAAAATTTGGATTAATGAATACTTTGCACATAAACAAATACTTTCATTGATCGGATCTATTACAGTGTTTACATTTTATTTCTTTAGGCAGAGCCAGTTTGAGGGCCAGAAGCTTCTGGTTTCATCCTTTCTAGTAAAGGTGAAATAACCAGTAAAATCCCCTTAATGTCAATCTCTGTATGAGAAATACTTTGTTCTCACAATTTCAGATCAGATTGGTATCAAAGCTCTAGGTTTTGCTTAAGAGTTTGTGAAATTTGTGCAAGAAGATTGTGTTATTTTGCAAAATTTGATGCTTACTAGGCTGAAATTGAAAAGAGGGGAAGGTCAATTGGTTAGAGAACAAATTAATCCTCAACCAAGGAGGGCTAGAGTGCCATTACATCCACCTTCCATTTCATCCTCATTAGCCTTAGAATCAGCCACAAACATGTCTTCTAGAGAAGGAGAAGTACATGAGGAAATGGATCCCAAGGAAGAAGAAAGAGTCTTTAAAAAAGCTTTCTTGGACTTGACTGAGATGGTTAGGATCCTATACCAGGAGAGAAATGATAGGATTGTTGGAGAAGGGTCTAGAAACCAAAAAGAAGAAGGATATTCTTCAGGAGGAAAGAAATACAAGAAGGAGTCTAAGAAAGGGAATGGAGGAAATGGTGATCCACCATCTCCATCGTCATCCTCTTCCTCCATGTCATCCTCTTCTACTTCTGTTAATCAGTCACACAAAACAAAAACATCTCTTAAAAATCCTTTGTTAAAGCTTGATGTGAAGTTTGAGTTGCCGATGTTTAATAGTGATGTGAATGCAGAGAAATTGGATAACTGGATTAGACAGCTGGAAGTCTATCTAAGGATTCAGAATTTGCACGATGATGACACAAAAATCCAATTAGCCTCTTTGAGAATGGATGGAGCAGCTTTGGTTTGGTGGGAAGCCAAGACAAAAGAGGAAATTAAAAAGCATGGTAAGATAACTCTAACTTGGAATGATTTTATTACTGCTATTAAGAAACAATTTTATCCTCTTTCTCATATTCAGAAAGCAATCATGAATTGGAAAATTTTTAGGTAACTTAAAGGTCAAAATGTGCAAGATTATACCCAAGAGTTTAGAAGGAGAGCACTTCTACTTGGAGTAGACTTACAAAGTCAAGACACCTTGTTGAAATACATAGGAGGTTTGCACAATTATCTACAACATACTATTCTAATGTTCAATACTACTAGCTTAGATGAAGTCTGTGTCCAGGCTACACTTTTAGAAGCTAGAGGAAAGAATACTTTTGATCAGGATAGTAATTTAAAAAACAAAGGAAAGAAGAGAGTTGCAAATTCAAGAAAAGAAAAAGGAAAGTTCTTTTGCAAGAAATGTTCGAAGACAAGTCATGATGAAGATCATTGCTGGAAGCTTCATCCTGAACTGAAACTAGAAAAATACAAGAATAAAAACAAGACCAAAGAAAGGGAGAAAACTGTAGCAACAGTTGAGCAAGACTTAGGGTCAGACTTAGGAGATGAGACAAAAAGAATAGCCATGGTTTTGAAGAACATTAAGGGGAAAGAAGTTGTGCAAGACACAACTCCTAGTTCTAGCTCTTTGAATTGTCACAAAGATACTCATGAGGAAAAGAGGAGGATAGAGCTCTTCCATGTGAGGGTAATTTCTAAACATACCAAAATTGACACACTATTTGACAGTGGGTCACAAGAAAATCTTATATCTGAAGACTTGGTCAAGCAACTTAAACTTGAGACCATTCCACATCCAAATCCTTATCCACTTGGATGGATATGCAAGGATGCCAATTTTCAAGTCTCAAGAAAGTGCATATTGTGCTTTGCAATAACTGCACATTTTATTGAAACAGTGGAACTTGATGTGGTGCCACTTGATATTTCAGGTATTGTTTTGGGAAGTCCTTATTTATTTGACAGGAAGGCTATCTTTCATCGCCATGAAAACAAGTATCACTTGTTAAAATATGGTAAAGAGTACATTTTGAGAACTCACAAGAAGAAGCTGGAATCTTCTTTACTCCATGCAAGTCAATTGAAAAGACTGGTTAATGCAAGTCAAAGTCTAACTTTGTTGATGTTGAAACAACCAGATTTTGAGCATTCGCATTTTTATGATGTTGCTAATGATTTGTCTCAGTTTGATAACAGTTTGTCTTTGAAAAAAGATGATGTTATGTTGCACAAATTACCTTTTGGGTCAGCCAATGCAGAGAATGAAGTGTCAAAGCAAAGCAGTGCAAGCAAGAAGGACACACCATTCATCATGGGAAAAAGTTGGTTTCAGAATGGTAGAATTCACCATGGGAATAGTTTGCAAGGTGAAGGTTATTTTAAGTCTTCTGGGAAGTTTGATCAGTGTAGAAAAAGTTTGTTTTCTGCAAATTACAATTGCTGTTATGCAAATTTTAATCATTTTCATCATGACTCAGTCAATCTTAGCAATGGTCGATCAGTTGATTCCAGAGACAGATTATCATTTTCTCGAAAGCTTCATTTGATGAAATCGGGTAGATTTCAGTTATTAAAGGGTGGAAGAGTGGAGAATCAGTCTCCACATCATCAGTTTCAGTACTTAGAGAGCTTTTGGGGTTAAAAAGCTTCCCATTTGGGAGGTGTGATCAGGAGATCAAGTCTCTTGTAGAAAAATGCTAAAAAATGAAGTTGCTCAGAATTGGTCCGAACTAGATTGACTGGAAAGAGCTCAGAAAAACGATCCTGTAGACGTGAACGTCACTGAAAACTGACTCAGTATGAGAAAGTTATTCAGCTTTAAAGTTTGCCAATTTCAATTAAAAAATGGCTAAATTTGACTTTATAAAAATTATTTTTATTAAAAAAAAAATATTCCACATAATATTTTAGGAATATTCTGTGGAATATTCCAAAAAATATTCTGCAGAAAATTCTGCGGGCAGCCAATGAAAGGATGTTTCATGGCCAGCCCGGAGGCCACCACGTGGCCCTAAGGTCCAACAGAAATGGCGTTCAAAAGTTTTATAGTGTTCGCGGCAGGATTTGACCCCGGGTCGGGGTGGAGCAAACCAAACGGCCCAACCGTTGGGCCACGGATATGACTTGTTTAACCTGGCGTGAATATACATTTAAATTTTGAATTGATGGGTGCATTTTTGGTGGGACATGGTCCCGTGGACAAGCGCCCGGGGCAGACTTCATTCAATATATGGTTTAAAAACCTTATAAAACGCCGAAATTAACATAAGTTGGTTAAACAAATGCCGGAGGTTGCGGTCCTATGGGCCTAGCCCTCACATCTTGGCGGAATTTTGGTGGCCTCCGCCTATTATGGCGCCAGTCTCCATTTTTTTCTGGCTATCTGGCAGTTAGCCAGATTTAGCTGGAGTTTTTCTAGGTGACACTGGGCAAACTTCAGTTAGCCATAACTTTGGCTAGGAAAGTCCATTTGGGACGATTTTTTTTTTTGATTTTGGGGTATTGAAGCATTCTGGAGCTGTTGGGATAGGTTATAGAGCCATCAGGGCACTCCATCAGTGATTTTACCAGCGATTTTGGTTGTGGAGCCACGAGGGCCTAATGAAAGATCAGTTGTGTTGGACTATACTTATCCATTGGAGGTGAATGAATAGTCGATTTATACTGATTTCAGCCTTCTGTTTCTGAATTTGTAGCTTATTTTTCCTTTTGAGGCTTTCTACATAGTGAAATTCATATTTTGAGCATTAATAAAAAAGGGAAAAGCCTAATTAGAGGATTTTGGACCCAGCAGAGGTAGCCCAAGAGAGGGGTGAACTGCTTAAACAAATGCTTACTGTCATGCTGTGTATTTTTGTTGTTATATTTCAGATTCTGCTACATTAAACAGTAACTTTTCATAAGTACACTTTTCCCAAGCAACATTATAAGTGAACAAAAATCTTTAGTTCAACTTCAAATCACATTACTTCATTTGCAGAATACTTAAACTTGCTTATTCACACATAAAATTTGGATTAATGAATACTTTGCACATAAACAAATACTTTCATTGATCGGATCTAGTACAGTGTTTACATTTTATTTCTTTAGGCAGAGCCAGTTTGAGGGCCAGAAACTTCTAGTTTCATCCTTTCTAGTAAAGGTGAAATAACCAGTAAAATCCCCTTACTGTCAATCTCTGTATGAGAAATACTTTTTTCTCACAATTTCAGATCATTTCATGTGGCAACACTATTTCTAGGAAGAAGAGGAGACTATTTTTTCTATCTATATTCATTCAAGACCAGGGTTTTCTATCACTAAGCTACCACCTATAACAAAGAGGTGGCCCCTACTACTAGAACATTTGAGAAATGCTGCAACACTCCACACTTACTCTCCTCAAATAAACGAGGAGTACGAAGCACATGCATAGGGCTATATGAGTGGGGAAAGTTTCCATAAGAGGCGCCATGGCCTTCTTGCTTGCTAGATTACTGGAGATTCTAACCCCATTTATATAAAATAGCTAAATACATGGTGAGATACATGGTTTTCTCTCCCACAGTAATTCAGTTGGTGATCATGTATTTTCAAGGTGGTTTTATGGTCTTCAAAGAGTGAGGTGGATCCAGAGAAACCAAACCCTTGAAGTACAACCATTGACAATCATGAAGTGAAGCTTTACAACGATGAGGGCGATTCATAGATTCTATGTAAAGGTGGAAGTAACTTCATGGTTTGTTTAAATACATTGAAAGTGAATTAAATTAATTGTTTGTATAAGTGAAACTGTGTGTAAGTCAAATTAAATGTTCATAAAACTCTTGGCCATAAATGAAGGTATTGCCTCCCCAAATAGCAAGCCAACGATCTTCAGAAGACCTAAATTTGCTGGGCAGTTAATGAATTTGCAGGGACAACTTAACAGTTTCCAGATATAATGGGCAGAAGTTGAGTTTTTCGGTGCTTGATATAAATTCTGTATTTAGTATGAAGACACCTTGCAGATTAGATTTCTAGATTCAAGGTAGAATATATGTACACATTTTAGCTTCAAGGACTCTTCTATTATTAGTGTGATTGTTTTCAGGATTTTATTCCTTTACTATTGTAACAATTTAGGAAGTAGTTTCTCTATATATTGTTTCATAATGTAATTTGAAGGTGTGGGCTTTTCAGGCCAAGACCTTTTCAGATTTGTAAAAATTTTCTCCAGAAATTATAATTAAAGTATTTCAACTCTGACTTTGATAGAATTTGTGTTTCTCGTCTGTTTTTCTAGTATTTCCATATCTATTTTCATCATATGATTTAATTCATGTACAGTTACCCAATTGGAAATTTAAATGAATCTCAGTTTCGTTTATGATTCGTTGTGAAGTTGTAATTGGATTAAGAGATTAATTTACAAGGCTATCTTTTATTGTAAATTCCTCTTGAAATCTTAATTACACAAGGTTTATGTAATGACTTGATCATATTTTGTTTATTATGAAAACATAGTTTTCATAATTTCTGAAAACTATAATTGTTTAAAGAGATTAATATATCAGACTGTTTGTTTGATCAAGCTCCTCTTTGAAGCTGGTTATTGTTTGTCTATTTCCCTAGTGGTTAAGTAGTTAGTCTGGCTGGTCCATTATTAGGGATCTCCTTACATTCTTCTATCAAATTATTATACAAATCAAGTCGTTCTTTCAGGCTGGAAGTTGACACTTTGAGAATGAACTCTGTGAAGGAGGGATTTATTCATGAATAGGGATTGTCATTGATAGCCAACCACCCCCAATTTAAAACCATAAATATGGACATTGTGCTTAAAAGGATACTGTTTTGTGATAGTGAAAAAAGTTAAACAAGGCCTCATAACAACTGAGGGATCCCCCTCTGGTTCAAGGGCCAACTTGAACCTAAATTTGGTTGAGTTGGTTTCTTGGCATAGTTTTTGTAGCCAAGGACTGCCTACGGGAAACAGGTACAACATTTGGTGCCATTGTTGGGGATCCAAGTAACTAATAAAATTTTCCCTGGATCACGTTAAAAGTTTAGATCTATTTCTTGCTGGTGAACAAGAAGTAGGCATTGGTATTGGTTGCATTATTTTCACCTAGCGATTCCACTTTTTCAGATGGCGATTCCACTGGGAAACTGATCCCACTCTTTTCAAATTTCAGCTGCCTTTACTGCTATGAAAGGTTTTTTGATACTCGAAATCAACAATATATGTTTTCTCCTCTCAGCCATGATCATAAATTTTGCATGTCTACAGAGGAAGAAACTTTTAAGGGACACATGTGAGTATAAGTTTTCCATGGGAGTTTATGTTCATATTGTATATATTCTTCAGAGTTTCAGCTGTTGGAAACATGGTTTGTCAATAAATCCACCCCACATTTGGTTACATTGGAAAACATATTACACCTAATAGTGCAACATTTCCAGTTCAGTTAGATAGTGGTTTGTGGCTTGAATATATATTCAAAGTTTCAATTTACGTAGATGAACATGTTCATTATTTATGAATAGTGTGATAGATCAACATTTATTTTCAGTCTAGAATTTTTAAGTTTTTAGTTTTTAGTATGAAAGAGTATCCGGGTTAGTGCTGGCATATGGTTGCATTTCATAGTTTCAGGTTGCAGTCTAAACTAGCAGGCTATTCAAATGACAGGGTTGATCCAGAAAAGTTGGTTATGGAAGATGATGGTCGATGATAAATTTTATAGTATGAATCCATGCCCAACGCTAAAGGAAACTGATCCACTTGTTCTTTGCATCCCACAGGGGGAAGCAGTCCCCATTGGAGCCGATTTTGTAACATATTTTGGGACACCTAAATTTTTTAAAATTTTCGGTGAAAAATTGTCAATTTCTTACTAAGCTTAAAATACCGAGAGACAATTTTCTATGCTATCGAATGGTTTATTCATTTCATATATTTGTTTTGATTTAAATATGTTATTTTTATAAAAATATAATTATATATTTTTATCAAAATATTTGTTTTAAATTAAAATTATACTATAAAAATTATTAAAATTTTAAAGCTTAAGTCAAAGTCATTGAAGGGGCTAACGTTCAGGCAGTTTTGAATGACCGAGATTGTCAAAAGCAAAATGACGGTCTCCATTGATTTTGGACCCCATCGATATTTTCGAAATTTTTTTGAGGAGGGGGGTCTGAAATCTTGTTTTTTCAAAAATACTAATGTGTACGTGGAAGCATCTGAAGTTGTTCGCACCCCCAGCAGCAAAACCACGTACCATTGCAGACCCCCTCCGAAATCTGTCAGTGGTTTCAGGTTGAGCGCACTTGTGTATGTTAATGTTCGGAATTACAACATCAAAAGGGAAGAATCGGCGTTGAACGATGATGAAGAAGAAGGCGTCCAACCATCAACTCCAACGACATTAGAATGTGAGAAAAATTGGGTTTGGTGGAAGCGTGATGGATGTTTTCCATTTGAAAAGAAAGTATCAGAATGGAAAATAATACAAGATGGAGTAAAAAACACAGGCCAAGGTGGAGGTTGGGAAACAAGGAACTTGCATAATTATGGAAATGGTAAGACCAAAATCCAAATGCACTAACAGATGCATAACGAGTCAAGATGCCATCTGTTATGGATTACTGGAAAGATCTTGTTGATGATATTGATCATGCTACTAGAATTGAAGCTGAGTATCACCAAAAAAATTATCGATGGATGTACGAGTTTGGGGTCCTCTTCATGGCCGCCATTTTTGTGTTTTTTATGTTCAAGATGGAGGCCAATTTAGGTCCCAATTGAGTTCAAATCATGCGAACTTAATCAAAACTCTCTCCAACAAGCCAAATGTCATATTTCTTTTTATCACGCAGTATTATCTTCCTATGAATTTCATGTGGTAGCAATATTTCCAGGAAGCAGAGGAGACTAGTTTTTCTATCTATATTCATTCAAGACGAGGGTTTTCTATCACTAAGCTGCCACCCGTAACAAAGAGGCGGCCCATACTACCAGAACATTTGAGAAATGCTGCAACACTCCACACCTACTCTCGTCAAATAAACGAGGAGTACGAAGCACACACACAGGGATATACGAGTGGGAAAAGTTTCCATAAGAGGCGCCATGGCTTTCTTTCTTGCTGGATTACCAGAGATTATAACCCCATTTATATAAAATAGCTAAATACATGGTGAGACATAGGGTTTTCTCTCCCATAGTAATTTAGTCAGTGATCATGGATTTTTAGGGTGGTTTTATGGTTTTCAAAGAGTGAGGTGGATCCAGAGAAAGCAGTCCCTTTTGGTAAAACCATTAACAATCATGAAACTAAGCTTTACAACGATGAGGGCGATTCACATATTCTATGTAAAGGTGGAAGTAACTTCACGGTTTGTTTAAATACATTGAAAGTGAATTAACTTAATTGTTTGTATAAGTGAAACTGTGTGTAAGTCTAATTAAACGTTCTTAAAACTCTTGGCCATAAATGAAGGTATTGCCTCCCCACGTAGCAAGCCAACGATATTTAGAAGACCTAAATTTTTTGGGAAATTAATGAATTTTTAGGGGACAACTTAACAATTTCCAGATATAAGGGGCGGAAGTTGAGTTTTTCGGTGCTTGATATAAGCTTTGTATTTAGTATTAAGACACCTTGCAGATTAGATTTCCAGATTCGATGTAGAAGATATGTACATAGTTGAGCTTTAAGGACACTTCTATTATTAGTGTGATTGTTTTTAGGATTTTATTCCTTTACTATTGTAACAGTTTAGGAAGTAGTTTCTCTATATATTGTTTCATATTGTAATTTGAAGTTGTGGGATTTTCAGGTCAAGACCTTTTCAACTTTGTAAATTTTTTTTGCAGAAAATCTAATTAAAGTATTTCAACTCTGGCTCTAACAAAATTTGTGTTTCTCATCCATTTTTCCAGTATTTCCATATATATTTTCTTCATATGATTTGATTTATGTATAGTTACCCAATTGGAAATTTAATTGAATCTCAGTTTCATTTCTGATTCGTTGTGAAGTTGTAATTGGATTAAGAGATTAATTTACAGGGCTATCCGTTATTGTAAATTCCTCTTGAAATCTTAATTACACAAGGTTTCCTTAATGACTTGATCATATTTTTTTTATTATGAAAACATATTTTTCATAATTTCTGAAAACTATAATTGTTTAAAGAGATTAGTGTATCAGATTGTTTGTCTGATCAAGCTCCTCTTTGAAGCTGGTTATTGTTTGTCTATTTCCATAGTGGTTAAGTAGTCAGTATGGTTGCTCCATTATTATGGATCTCCTTACATTCTTCTATCAAATTCTTATACAAATCAAGTCATTCTGTTAGGCTGGAAGATGATAGTTTGAGAATGAACTCTGTGAAGGAGGGATTTATTCATGAATAGGGGTTGTCATTGATAGCCAACCACCCCTATTTAAAAACCATAAATCTGGCCATTGTGCTTCAAAAGCTGTTGTTATATGACAGTGAATAGTGTTAAACAAGGCCTCATAACAACTGAGGGAGCCCCCTCTTGTTCAAGGACCAACTTGAACCTAAATTTGGTTGAGTTGGTTTCCTGGCATAATTTTTGCAGCCAAGGACTGCCTATGGGAAACAGGTACAACAGGTTCCTATTCCTGTAGGTGTAAAGTTATCTGCTGAACAATGTCCCAAGACACAAGAAGAAGAGGAGGATATGTCCCGTGTTCCATATGCAAGTGCAGTGGGTAGCCTGATGTATGCAATGGTCTGTACAAGACCAGAAATGCACATGCAGTGGGAGTATTGAGCAGGTTTATGTAAAAACTAAGGAAGGAGCATTGGACAATAGTGAAGGGGGTTTTTAGATATTTGCGTGGCACTAGTGATTATGGTTTGTGCTACTAGGGAAGACCAGGATTGGAAAAAGCATTAGACATTCGTGGTTTTGTTGATGTAGACTAGGCTGGAGATCTGGATCAAAGAAGATCTACAAGTGGTTATGTGTTTAGCCTATTTGGAGTTGCAGTCAGTTGGATGAGTAAAATACAGTATGTAGTGGCTCTTTCAACTACAGAGGCAGAATACATGACGACCACTCATGCAAGCAAGGAAGAAATTTGGTTGCAGAGATTGTGTTCAAGTATGGGGTTGGTGTATTAAGCTATAAGGATAGAATGTGATAGCCAAAGTGAAATTTTCTTGGCTAAAAACCCTGCTTATCATTCAAAGACAAAGCACATTGATTTTCAATATCACTTTGTGAGAGATATGGTTGAGGATAAAGGGTGTTGCTAGTAAAGGTGGACATTTTGAAGAATGTTGTAGAAGCATTGACGAAGTCTGTGAGCACTCAAAAGTTCTCTTGGTGTAGAGAAACAATGGGTGTTGCAGAGCTGGACTAATGACTAAGCTCTCCTATGGCCCCCTACAGAAAGAAAACAATAAGTGGGAGAATGTTGGGTATGTGTTATATTCTTTCCACGATTAGTCGCACATGATGGGCGCAGTAGGGGGGTCCACTGTTCGGGGTCTGGGGAAACACCCCGGGAAAAAATAAAATTGGACCCTATTTTTCGGTGGGCGGACCTGCCCATGGTTTTGTGCATGAGTTTGCACATGGTTTTAGGGCATGATGGTTTTCAACCCCTGGTATTTTGTAGATCCAGTCAAGGGAACTACGGTTACGTTATAATCCAGGGTTAATGGATTGGGGTTTATGAATGCTTCGAAACTAAAAGGAATATAATGAAAAATCAAGTTGGTAGTCTCGATTAGGGATCCAGGGGAAAATCTCTATGTATATCTATTTTATGTCACTATGCTCTCACTATTGTTTATTTTCTGTTTTAAGATTCGTTTGTAGATAATTTATGTACAGGGATAAAACCTACAACTACTTTCATGCATGATGATTAAGTCGTCATTTTGATCATATTAAATTTACACATGTACTAAGAAATTAAAACCAGTCAGTCGATTGCATAGCTAACCACATCCTATAATGGAATGCATCTCATAGAAACCATCATCCATAAAAAAGTAAAACATGAAAACATAAATATCCATCATAGGTACATAACATCCATCAATAAACACAAATAATAGCCATAGACACATCGTAAGAGTCGTAAAAAACATACATCTCGCATATATACACCAAAAAATATATGAGTCCCAGTATACAAGTCATGTCCCTGACGATAATGTCAGTCAAAAAATATATCTACATGTCATCAAAATAAGGAAGCATCCTCATAATGGGTGCTTTCCCTGAGCATACAAATATCCTTAGGATCGAGCCCCGCCTAGTGGGTGCTCTAGACCCATGGCTGCACCCGGTGTCAGTACAGGTGCAATATCCAAAACTGCAAGTGCCGCATGGCGCAAAGTCGGGTGATGCGCTCTCTCTCAAGCCATCACTATCTCGAGCCATACATCATCCAGATCATCAAAAAATTCCTGGGTTTGCATACCCTAGGTCAATCTCTCTAACTGAATCCATGAGTTGGATAGAATAACTATGAGAACATCCGCAACCTCAGCCCAAGCCTCTGCCGCCAACACTCTAAGGTCAGCAACAACCAACTTATCCTCAATCATCGCAACACGATCCATGGCCACTTCAGTGCAGGCAAGGAGGGCAGCATCCCCTTTGGAAACTGCATCACTGCTGCCCTCCCCTGAAGGCCCCCCAACACCTCCTTTCCCCCAAATTTGGGCCTGTCTGGCCCCACCTGGGACCCTCCTCAAAGGATGATGTCCCACCAAGCGGGTAATAGATTTCCCCACTGAACCCACATTTGCAAAATAAGAAAAAATATTGTCAGTGTCACCATAAAAGGCATATAAATCTATACATGATAAAGTTCTCCAAAATGGAGAAAAACATCAAAGGTCGTACATGTTGGGCCCCATGCGTGATTAGTAGGAAGACCCATATCCGGGTCCCCTCGGAAGTCCATCCATGAGTAGGGGTAGGCCAGAAATATTTGCGGGTTCACCTCAAACCATGCCTCAATGGTCGCATCCCAATAGAGACCAACCTCCCCTCCTCCACCGCGAGGCATCATGGGTGCCCACCGTTGCATCCGAGGATCCCTAGGAGGACCCAGGGGCATTGCCACAAAAGGTCTGAGCATCACCACCCTCTCATACATAATACTACATAAGATGCTCGCATAGATGAAGATATTGGAAGACCCCCTCTGGGCCTTTCCCAACTGTGTCACCATACCATCGTAGACGTGACAATCCCAGTCATAGAAGTTACCGGCCTGTAGCCGACGCAAGACACCGATATGTGGAACCAACGCCCTATTGGGTGATGATGACCCCATCAGGCGAATTATCATTTCCAAGGCACCCCTCTTAGCTACATCTGTCACAGAGCTGATGAAGACACATCCCTGTGTAACCACTTCGGGATCACAGTGATCTCGAGCCTAGCGCCATGTGTTCACTACCCCAGGTGGGAGTGGGTGTGGAAGAGCCTCCCCTTAAGGCAGTAGACTAGTCACGAAGTAAATTTCCCTCTCTGGCCTAATGACAGCATCTCTGCGACGTAGCACCATAACACGTTGTCTCCTGTTCCAATAATGGACCAGGAATTGAAAAATACCATCCCGTGACCTCAACAAGTTGTTCTCAAGAAATTTGAGCAACCCATACTGTGCCAAAACCCCCCGAACATCGGGGTCTTAGCCCAAAACTAATCGAATATCGAGCCAATATCTCTCATGCCACAATATTCTGTCACCAAAGAAAAAGCAAAAATCAGTGACTAAAACCCAAAAAATCCAAAAATTTCAAAATTTGTAAGCATCACAACACCTATGTAGAGATCAAGGGCGATGACCACACGTCTGTATCAGATACAGACACGCGAATTATCCCGCAAGTCCGTAACCAAGCACGAAGGCCTTGCGCATAAATTTCCTTCTGTGCAAGGACCACGCGGGTTAGCCTCGATCTCTCATGCAGTAGAGGCAAAAAATAGACATAAAGGCTATACAAAATCACATTTTTATGGACCCTCGAGGCAAAAAAGTAACAAAATTACAAATTTGGACGTTCAGGGCCCTCCCTGACATTGACGATGCGAATCTCGAGTACTGAGGCCGACCGTAACGAAAAGAAAGGCTCGGGAGTAGGGGCTCAACTCTGACCTCAGAAACTCAAACGACACAAATGAGTCAAAATGAGCCATATTGGCCCATATATCACCCTTTCCTCATTATTCGACAGACCATAATTGGAACTTAGAAAACCCAATTGCAAAACTACAAGAAACACAGTGATGAACAATTCATCTTGTTCAAGCTAGGTCCCATACATCCATGCCTCAGAAAAATAAATTTTTTTAGTCACAATAGGTATGCCCTCTCTTATTGCTTTACATTCAAAGTTATTTTAAATATGTTTGAATAAAAAGGATGCTTTTACTTGGGGTATTGGTTGTAGGTATTAAAAACATGTCAAATCACCATATGCCCTTGCCAATAAAGGTACAAGAGCAAGTATCATTCTATCCCTAGCATGATAGGCTTCCCAAAGAAGCTTTGGATATCCTAACATCATTTCTCCACAAAAATAGACCATATGTTTCATTAACCTGACCATGTTTATCGTCACCTCACCTTGCACATGATAAACATTATCGCAGGTCGGTAGAGCATCGCCCCCCATGGTATCCATCACTCATGTAGACCATACACCAAAGGTTTGGATCCATGGCCATAAAATCCAAGTACGAGAAGTACTTCATGTTCATTCACCCATCATACATCAAGGAAATTTTTACCCATGTCATGTTAAAACCCCTTTCCCAGGCTACCATTCTCATAAGAAGATCAAATATGCACCACCATATCTCGCACTTGGCCTATCACACTCCCACCAACATAGCCCATCTGCGACACTTTTTCATCCGCTTCATCACCCCCACACCGAGACCAACCAATGGGGCCCCCACCCTGTTAGGTCCCTATATTACTAGTATATTCCCTTATTGTTGTTAGTGTAACCCCCTTATTATTATTATTGTACCCCTATAACCCCCATATTGTTATTATTGTGCCCTTAAATTATTATTGTGAGGTCAGCTAGGATTACATTGTGGCCCCACTAAGGTTACATTGTGGCCCCATGGACTCCTATATATAGAAAGGAGGTTTTGTAATTTGTATCATCCAAGAATTGTTCATTCATGTAATGTATTGGAGGTTTCCCCCTCGAAGTGGCTTATTTATAAGGTGTTGATATCTATTTTCTTCTATTTTTGGAGCTGGTTTCACAACATTTGGTATCAGAGCTTTGGATTCTAGGGTTTAGCTGCCCCAAACAGGTCATTGTGGAATTTTCGCTATAACTTTTTTTCTACGAAGTTTCAGAAGCTGAAATTTTTAGAGTGCAAAGCTGAAATCCCGAGGAACATCTTCAAAAACTTTTAGAGGTTGGTTCGCAATATTTTCGAAGATATGATCTGTGGAATTTAGGTCTTTTTCAGGCTCCTGAATTTCATCTCAAAGAGGTGATCGTGGGAAAATATTCATAACTCTCTCTCTGAGCATCAGATTGGAATTCTATAAAAAGTGTCTGGATGTACACAAAATTTAGTTTCCTATCTATAAATTTCAGAGCCAAAGGAGCAAAAAGTGACACATGGCAAGTCGTACAAGTTCGATCTACTGAACGAGACCATAATTAGGTCATTGTGGGAGATTGGACATAACGTTGCCTTGAAGAATCCAAATCAAGTTAGACCTATGGAATTTGAAAGAAGCTTCAGAGGAATACTACAGGGCTAAATTTCAGTTATTGAGGATCTGCAAGTATAGAGATAAGTCAATTTCAATATCGAGCTCCTCAAAAGCAAGTAAAAGGTGTGTATTTTTTTTTTTTCCGAATTGCATAAGTCTTGTTTGAAGAATCACGTTGAATTGACTCCAAGGGAATATTGTAGAATATATTTCAGTATTGGGTTCTGAAATTCCTCCTAAAAATAATTCAACACCCATGAAGCCTTTAGAAGGCTCTACCATGACTCATGAAGACGAAGAATGGCAACATGACATATTACATTTACAAGAGCAAGTGCAACAAATTTCGCTCTCGCAAAGAACAAAAAAAATGACATGGAAGTTTTGAAGAAAGGTGCGGAAACTAAGATGGATGGTTTGAAGAAAGGCACGGAAACTAAGATGGATGGATTGAAGAAATGCGTGGAATCTAAGATGGATGGTTTGAAGAATGTCATGGAAGCTAATATAGATGGCATGGAAGCTGGCATGGAATCTAAGATGGATTACATGGAAGCTAAGATCGATGAAAAAATGGAAAACATGAAGAATGATCTAAAAGCAGACATGGAAGGTTTGAAAAAGTTGATACAACAAATGTTTCCTAATGGTGAAAATATAGTAGAGGAAACTCATGATGAGAACAAAATAAATGTTAATCATGATTTCATAAAATCCAATGTTGGCAGGAAGAACCACCATATTCCAAAAATGGATATGAGGAAGTTTGATGGAAAGGATCCTATAACATGGATACTACAAATGGAGCAATATTTTGATCTCAATAATGTGCAAAACACACAAAAGGTATGCATTTCAACTTTACATTTAGAACAAAATACATTTGTATGGTATCGATGGCTTTACTCTCATAAAAAAATTGTCACTTGGTGAATTTTTACGGAGGAAATGAGGATACAAAGAGAAACACCTTCTTTAGCCAATTGATAAATCTCAAACAAAAGGGTTTAGTGGGGGAGTACATTGAGGACTTCCAAAAATTGAATATAAGGGTAACTGATATTCCAGAGGAACACATGATTGATCTCTTCATAGGTACTTTAAACGATAACATCCAACATGAAGTTCGCGTTTTGGAACCTGATTCATTGGAGAAGGCATTCAGGTTGGCAAGAAAAATTGAATGTAAAATTATGGCGACAAGGAAGCCTACCACTCACTTCTATAAAGAGGAAAGTGTTGCTACTCCTAGATTTCCACAACCTACAAGGTTGACACCACAACAATTGGAAGAAAAAAGAGCAAAAGGGCTTTGCTACAGTTGTGATAGCAAATACACAAAAGGTCATAAGTGTGCTGAAAAGAAATTATTTTACATAGATTGTGAAGAAGAAGAAGAAAATGAACAAGAAGAGGATACACACCAGGAACCAGCCATAGAAGAGGAAGAAATGAATCCTACCATATCATGTAATGCACTGGCAGGAATTACCACTCCTCAAACTCTCAAGATAGCAGGACAGATCAATAAGAAAAAGGTAATAGTGTTGATTGATTCAGGTAGCACCCATAATTTTATTCATTGTAAGGTAGCCAAGGAATTAAATTGTTTCCTATACCCAACACCAGAATGTCAATTGATGGTTGCAAATGGAGGAACTATAAATTGCTCTGGAAAATGCCATAATATCAAGCTAACCATGGGGGAATATGTATTGAATAGTCCAATGCTTTCCATTCCTATGGGAGGTGCTGATTTTGTACTAGGAGTACAATGGTTACAATCTTTGGGGACAGTAGCTTTTAATTTTCAAGAACTTTTCTTGAAATTTTTTTAGAAGGAAAGGAAGTCAAATTACGGGGAATTGTAGGGAAGCTGGGAAATATAATAAGCTCTAATGTCATGAAAAAGATTCTAAAGAAATAACAAGGCATAATTGCACAATTATGCTCACTAGAAGTTCCAACATCAAAATCATCTATTTCTGAATATCTCCAAAAAGTCTTGGACAATCATTCCAAGGTTTTTGAAACTCCCAAAGGACTCCCACCTATTGGTGATCATGATCATGATAATCATTTGATTCTAGGAAGTGTTCCTCCAAACATTAGGCCTTATAGATATCCTTATGTACAAAAGAGCGAAATTGAACGTATGACTGCAGAAATGTTAGAGGTTGGTATAATTCAACCTAGTCAAAGTTCTTTCTCTGCTCCTATAGTATTCGTACCCAAGAAGGATGGATCATGGCGCATGTGTCCGGATTATAGGGAGCTCAATAAGCTCACCATTAAAGATAAATTTCCCATTCCTGTGATTAATGAATTATTGGATGAATTACATGGAGCAATTTATTTTACCAAGTTGGATCTTCGTTCAGGATATCATCAAATTAGAATGAAGACTGAAGATATTCCAAAAACAACATTTCAAACTCATGAGGGTTATTATGAATTTTTGGTCATGCCTTTTGGCCTTACCAATGCACCTTCTACATTTCAAGGCTTGATGAATTCCATTTTCAAACCCTTAGAAAATTTGTGCTAGTATTTTTTGATTATATACTAATCTATAGCAGGTCTTGGAAGGATCATGTTCAACATGTTGACATGGTGCTCAAACTATTGCAGGAGAAACAATTATATGCAAAAACATCCAAATGTTTCTTTGGAGTACAAGAGGTGGAACATCTGGGTCATATTGTATCTCACGAGAGTGTTAAGGTAGACCCTAACAAAATTAAAGCCATTAAAGAATGGAAAGTTCCCACAACCATAAAGTAGTTGCGATGATTTCTTGGGTTAACAGGGTATTATCACAAGTTTGTTAAGAATTATGGGAGAATAACAACACCTCTAACAACATTATTGAAAAAAGATGGATTTTCATGGACTCCTGAAGCAACTAAGGCCTTTGAACATCTTAAAGAGTCAATGTGCCTAGCACCGGTCTCAGCTATGCCAGACTTCACAAAAACCTTTATTGTGGAATGTGATGCCTTAGGAAATGGAATTGGTGTTGTTTTAATGCAAGAAGGAAGACCCATTACTTTTGAAAGTCATCCAATCAAAGGAAAGTATTTATAGAAAGCTATTTATCAGAAAGAAATGTTAGCAATACTCCACGCACTAAAGAAATGACGAACTTACCTAATGGGAAGACACTTCAAGGTAAAAACTGATCATGATAGTCTTAAACGCTTTTTGGAACAAAGACTATCTTCAGAAGAGTAGCAAAAATGGGTCACAAAGATGTTGGGTTATGACTTTGAAATAATCTACAAAAAATGGAAGCTAAATGTTGTTGCAGATGCACTCTCAAGAAAGAATGAAGAGTCAGAAGCATTGCTTTGTGCCATTTCTATTATCCAACCAGATTGGATAACTGAAGTAAGGGATGAATGGAAGAAGGACAAAGAAGTGTGGATAATCATTCAAAATTTGCAGCAAGATCCTAGTACATATGATACATTTAGTTGGAAAAATGATTCCTTATGGTACAAAGATCGCTTATATCTTTGTAAGAATTCCCAACTAAAACAAAAGATTCTTTTGGAATTGCACACTTCTCCTTTAGGAGAACACTCAAGATTTTTAAAAACTTACCACAGGGTGAAGAAATAATTTTTTTGGGATGGCCTTAAATCTGATATTCAAAATTTTGTGGCGGAACGTTTGATTTTACAACAAAATAAATTTGAGACAATTAAGACCCCAGGTCTTCTACAACCTTTATCCATTCCAAGTCAACGTTGGGAGGAGATTTCAATGGATTTTATCACATGTTTACCAAAGTTCGAAGGCAAGGGTGTCATCATGGTGGTAGTTGATAGACTTACCAAGTATGCACACTTTTGTGCATTATCTCATCCAAAAAAAGCAAGTACAATTGCTACTACATTTATGGACACAATTCAAAAGCTACAAGGAAACCCAAGGGTTATTGTGAGCGACATAGATCCCATTTTTACTGGAAATTTTTGGACGGAGTTATTTTCTTATTTGGGTACTCAATTAGATCATAGCTCATCTTATCATCCTAAATCCGATGGTCAAACTGAGATAGTAAATAAATGTTTGGAAGGATATATTCGTTGTTTTGTATCTGATAAACAAACACAATGGGTCAAGAAGTTACCTATCACTGAATGGTGGTATAACACTTCCATCCATATTGCAGAAAAAATGACCCCATTTATGGCACTTTATGGATATCATCCACCGTCCATCACATCATCTTTAAGAGAAAATTCGAAGGTTCAAGCAGTGGAAAATCACATCGAGCATCGACAAGAAGTTCTCCAGCTCTTAAAGGATTACTTGAATTTGGTAGAAAATCAAATGAAACAACAGGCAGATCAACATCGAAACGAGAGAAGTTTTTATGTAGGAGACTGGGTATTTTTACGGCTACAACCATACAAAAAAATGTCCCTCAAGCAAGCTAAGAAGTATAATAAATTATCTCCAAAGTACTATGGTCCTTACAAGGTGTTGCAAAATATTGGTACTATGGCATACAAATTGGAGCTTCCTGCTTCTTCACGAGTGCATCCATTTTTCCATGTTTCATGCTTAAATAAGGTTATAGGTGAAAATATTCCAGTTCAAACAATATTTCTAGAACTTGATGAGGAAGGAAAAATCATATTGGAACCTGAAGCGGTCATGGAAACAAGAACTCGACAGCTACGAAATCGCTCAATTTCAGAGTATCTCATCAAGTGGAAGAACTTACCCACTGAAGATCCTACATGGGAGGATGAGAATTTTATACAGAAGCACCCAGAGCTACTCAAGCATTGAGGACAACACTTTTTTGAAGGAGAGGGGCATGTTAGGTCCCTATATTACTAGTATATTCCCTTATTGTTGTTAGTGTAACCCCCTTATTGTTATTATTGTACCCCTATAATCCCCATATTGTTATTATGGTGCCCTTAAATTATTATTGTTAGGTCGGCTAGGATTACATTGAGGCCCCACTAAAGTTACATTGTGGCCCCATGGACTCCTATATATAGAAAGGAGGTTTTGTAATTTGTATCATCCAAGAATTGTTCGTTCATGTAATGTATTGGAGGTTTCCCCCTCGAAGTGGCTTATTTCTAAGGCGTTGATATCTCTTTTCTTCTATTTTTGGAGCTAGTTTCACAACACACCCTCAACAAAACACCTTTCTCACACCATAGTGATGGATTATTTCATGTTTATAGGGGCACCCATCTCCGTGCTTGTACATCCAAACCCATCCTATATTATTTTGGCAAGTGTACAAAGATTTTTTAGGAGAGAAATCCCACCCATCCATTCACATTTCTCACATGGAAGTAGTCCCTAATCACCCTTGGTCAGAGCTATTCATTCTTTACCACACCCCACCATGACACTCATAGTAACCATACACTCACCATGGATGTCCTACCGACTCCAAGGATTTCCTCACTAGAAATTGTTATGACTGCCTCAAGCCACTTAAATACCACCAGTTATATCCATTTTTTATCATCATGCCTAATTTAACCCATCACACCATGCCCTGCTACATCAAAAACCCTGGTCCCTTGCATCAGTACTCATCTCGGTCAGTTGATGATTCCTTCTTGTCGACCACAATTTTTTTTTCCAAGAAGGAGGTAGTACCTTAGATGAATCACCTCAATAGGGGCATCCCAGGATTCCTCTATGGGAATCATCATTGCCCATTGATGTCGTCGATCCTCGTGACATTAAAATTCAAGATAAACTTTCATAACAAGATGGTATCATACTTCATAACCATTACAATCTGTTAGAATTTGTCAAAGGCTCGTGACTTGATAAGTTTCTCTTTTAGCAATGCTTACACGGGAAGGCCCCCAACAGTCAAACACCCATGCACACAATGAGAAATTGTTCTAAACAAACATGCCATACCAAGATTATGCATGTGGGCACCATATACAACCTTCTTTCAAAGAAAAACGTCCCTGAGGGCGTCAGCACCATCGTCATCATCTAGCAGCAGGTCACTACCAAAAAGTGACATAAACAGAATCACTATCTGTCAAATAAGCTTAACTAGTCAAAACATCACGAGCACGATGTCTTTTTTGGTCACAGAAAGGGGTATCCAACCTCAGTTATCAATCAAGTTACTCCCTCTCTCTCTCTCTCTCTCAAAAGTACTACACAGAAAAAGAAATTATGATGTATTTCGGCTATACAGTTCTTCTTAGACCTCATACATTAGGGGGAAACTATTAACACTAGAAAATTGTACAAGAAAAATACATTAGAAAATGTCAAGCAAAAGGTACGTATAAAGATTTACAGGGAAGAAATACATTAGAAGAGCTAAAAATTTAAATTTTCCTAAGGTCAGCAGGCAAATTTTTGGACCACGTAGAGGAAGCACTGGCTCTGAGCACACATTGCAACTTTTCATTCGATAGCTGTGTAGTGCGCGGCTATCCCTCCAATAGATGCGCAGTCCTGGGGATGCAAAATGTCACATCTGGGACCACTTGGAACACTTGGAGAAAAATATTCTCACTCAAACTAACTAAGTAAAGTCACCTTTGAGCCACCTTGAGGCTTTAGTACTGCACACAAAGGAATCATACCCCTACTCTTGTGTCACCATCCATCTTGGACCAAGAGAGGAAGGGAAAATTTGAAATTAGTCTATAATAGCTAGTCATGAGAAGAGAAATGGGAGACACATTTTTATGTTGGCCAAATTTCGCATCAAAAAACAAGCTTGTGTTGTCGAACACCAAGAGGATTGGAAGGATTCAGTTGTTGGCCACCCAACACCTCAATCCAAGAGAGAAGAGTTCACCACATGTCTGTCGATCTGCCATCCTTTGAGAGGGAAGAGAGGCTTGCTGAAAACTTGAGGGGAAGATACCCCCTTGTCTTGGATATTGGAGCTCCATAGCTCGAAGGATCCACTACAACATATTTAGAATTCTATCTTCTACTACTATCAACACCTAATAAAGGGAGAAAGATCTCCATTGTTGAGTTATTAGTGTGTTTTCTCTATTGAGCGTGTTTCTTATGCATGTTGTTTTGTTTTTGTTTCATTATTTATGTAGCATGCTATGTTTCAATGTAACTTAGCTTATTACATGTTGAAATTGTTCCACTAATGTTTAACAAACAACTTTGATCTGTGACTTGCATGTAGGTAAGTAGCCTCCCTACTAAGCAAAGGGTATTTCATCCGCCCATGCACCAAATACACTACCAAAAAATATATGATCATAATTATGTAACCATATATGGATGTAGTGAGATTACCAAGAACCTTGAAACCCTTATTCAAAACCATTTTCATAATTCCAACTAAAATGTGATCTTCAGTATACTTCTTGCACCTTAGCTCTGATACCATGTTGGAAAATATGGATACTTGTAGATTACAAATGATTTTCCTTTACTTGATAATTACTTGTGGTATATGTTGGCCTTTTATTAATTTATTAGATCTTTTTCATTAAATAATTACTAAAATAGTGAATACCACAAGAAGATAAGGTAAACAAGAGATAGGATCCAAGCTAGGGAAAAACCCCTCCAAGAGGAAAACCTCGAAAATTTCTTCTCTTCTTATATATAATTTGCTTGCAAAGAGACTTCCAAGACCAAGATACCAAATCCAACAAAAATATCAAGCACCAAGTCAGCCCCCAACAAAATTTTCTTCAAGGCAACTTTGAAACTTTGACCTAGTGCAACTTCACCCCTGCAACTGCTCCTTAGAATTTTGGCCCTACAATTTTGGCCTCCTGCAACTGCAGCTACCCAGAAACCTTAATTTTACATGTGTGGAGAGAGAGAGAAATTTAGCCCAAGATACTTGATTCTTCCTTTCTTCGTTCGTCCTTCTAGCTCTTCTTCTCCTTCGCTACTGCAAATCAAACTTGTGATGGATAAGTGTGTCAAATGAGGTCGAGCTCCTTGCAGTTATAGCATTTATTGAGGGTCAAATTAACCTCCTTGTAACAACCCCAGGTTAAAGTCTCATGTAATAAAGGAAAATAAAGGTAAAATAATACCAAGGTCACGAGACACGTTTTCCAAGCTGAATGTTGGGAAAACACTATATACGACATCACTTTTATTTATGACTATGCAAATTGGAAAATAAAAGAGGCAATAATTGGCATTTATATATGGAAATAAAGGAAAATAGGAGAAAATTAACGTGAAGAGACACAAATTTGCATGTAAGGAAAATTAGAGGAAACTCCCCCTAGAAAATACCTTCCCCAGTTAAAACCTCCCCCAAATAAACCCTCCCTCAGATAACAACTCTGATTTTTTTTTCTCCGCAATTTTTTTTTCCTTTAAGGAAAGAAAAAAAAACAACAGAATAAGAAGAGAGAGAGGAGATGGTAAATGGATAGATGGATTGTCTACATAGTGGAAAAGTGAAGTTTGCTGTTGAGAATATTGTGAGCCTAAAAGAAGCTAAGCAGTTGTTTATTTAGTCTTTCTGAAGGATTGTAAAGGGCCACTTTCCTTGGTACAAGAGCCCTAAGTTTTCTTGTTGAAGGATTAACAAGAACTAATTGTTGGGCATTAAATTCAACAAAACATTGGCTTGAAAAGAAAAGAAGTTGGCCATATGATTTTGTTCATATACATGTTGAGTGATATGTATGAAGACTAAGTATAAATAATCTTTATTGTTGATATTGTATGCACATTGGCTTAGTTTGATGGTTGTCATATAGAAGGCAGTGATTGTTTTGGAAATTGGAGAATTCAGTTATTTGTCTTAAGAACTATTGCACATTGTTATGGCTAAATTTTATGAAATATTGGATTTTTTGAATACTCTAATACATTCTAGTGCTGTTGAAATGGTAAACATCAACAAAGCCTCTCTTTCAGATATTCAAAATTGTCTACAAGATGCACATGATAAGATATAATTTTTGCAGTAGGAGTCTCAGCTTCAACAAGATGAACTTCAGCAAAAGAGTTACCATTCTGAACCTGTTTCTGTTCAGAAAATTGAGAAGGAATCTCATCAACAACAAGAATATAAAGTTGTAGTCGATTCACATTCAGTTCCTTGTACAAGAGCAGATTTGGATACAGATGCAGTAGCTCAATCTGCACTTCTCAAGCCCATCATCAGACCTTGGGAACAACTTGTCCACAACAAGCACATAAGTGGTCTTGGATATGATAAAGAGTTGTCCTTTCATATTCTAGACTACTCCAAGCCCATCATATTTCAGAGTGCCGGATTTCTTTATGACAGTTCACTTGCAGCTATTCCAGATCCTGCTCCTCTTCCACAACAACAACAACAACAGATTTTGAAATGCCAACACTGTGATTGCGTTGGCCATATGGAAGATAAATGTTTCGATCTTCACCCATGCAAGAACTGTGGTCGACACACCCATTCTTCACACAGATGCTTAAAAAAAAATCCTCTTGCAAGAACAAAGATTCATCTTTGATGGATCACTTCTTGGAAATGGGCATCAACAACCAAGAATATGTTTAAGTCATATGTAAGAACTTGTTCCAGAATATTGAACAAAATTGTAGTTGAGTTTTCACCATCATCTCACCTTGTACTTGACAGGGGGGAAAATGGTGGTCATATACAAGCTTCGACGTCACATCAAGCGAGCCTGAGCCACAATCTCTCATTCCATATTCAGAGTTGTAGCCAGAGATACAACAGTTCAAGCGAGCCTAAGCCACAATTCGTCATTCCAAATTTAGAGTTGTAGCCAAAGACACAGATGCCCATGAGCATGCCTTTGGTTGATGGACAACCTTAAACCATCTATGTGAGGTTGATATTCTTCCTCTTTCAGAACACTTCCTCTAGCAGAAGACTTCATCTTCTTGCTAGTTTTGGTTGAGTTCCAGGAATTGCATCAAGCATTCCAGTGTTGGTGGTCATCCTTAAACCATCACAGGTTATATACTTCCCTTCTTTTAGGTTGAAGGTCTTCCTCTTCAAATATGAGGGACACTTCCTCTAGCGGAAGCCCTAAAATTTTTGCAAGTTTTGGAAGAGTTTCGGGAACTACAATAAGCATTGTGTTCCAGTATTGGTGGTCATCCTTAAACCACCTCTTTATGCCAACATTTCAGAGAGCTGATTCAACCTAAGTGCTGGCATGCATACTTTGCAGATTTGTATTACAACTCTCTTCTTGGACTCACACATAGCCCTTCAGATTAAGGGGGGGAATGTTGAACACCTAATCCTCTATGGGTAGGTGTGGAAGGCGAAGAGTCACAAAGGAGTCTAAGTGACCTTGGAAGATGAATCCAAGAGTCACACCATTTTATTATAAATGTACATCTATGGTGAATAATATGAGCATCTCATGCTTATCTTTCTATATGTGTGTTTAGTTTCTTCATACACCATGTGTGTGTTTAACATACATCAATAATAAAAAGGCATCAGAAAACTAGTTCACAACTTTTGTCCATCTTTGGAGTTGGTGTAGCAAAGAAAATAGAGCAAGAACTTGGACAAGCAAGCAAAGCAAGGGAAAGAAAAAGCAAAGGAAAACAAAGCAAACAAGTTGCATGTGTGATTTCCTAGCTGAGGTGTGAATGCATGGTACATTCATTTGTTTATTTGGTTCATTTGATTAAATTCGCATGGGTTTTTCCTAGTTTTACAATGGTTTCATCCTTATATTGCCATATCCTATAGAGCCTTGGTGTGATTGGATTCATTCTTGGTTGAAATTTGGATTTCCGGAAGGTATTGGAACCAGGTGAGGTGGTCTCAGGAAAATTCCCAAAGGTTGAGAGTGGAGATGGTTTTCTTCGGGAATCCCTCGACAAGTGGGTGGAGATAGGAAAATTCCTCAAGGTATGGAGAATAAATTTTGAGGCGTCCAAGCCCAGTTTGGTTTTGTAATCTCAGGACTAGCTTAGCGAGATCACAGTATCTTGAGGGTGGAGGTGGTTTAACCTCTAGAGTCCTTGGTTGATTTGTCTTGGTTTATCCCATGAGATGCCACATTCATGCTTGGAATATCACACGAGGGTGATTATTTGAAAGAAAAAAATTGGTTTAGCCCAATCCATGGTCGGGCGGTACATGAATTCATTGACTTGGTTTGCATTTGCATAAGTTATTATGGTTTATTCTTCTAATGTAAGTAATGAGCACATGTACTTGTTATTATGACGATTTCATGGAAAATTTGTCATGGTTTCTATTCTAGTTATATGTTGGTTATATGATGTGCTCTAGCTATGGCTCTTTTATATGATTTGATAAGTATTTGAATGGTGTATGAATTCATGGGCTAATAAGTATTGGTGAAACTATTTGAGAGGGAATTAGACCTTATTGGTGATTCCTAGATGAAGTTTAGAGGTTTATGATCAAATATGAATTCGTGACCTGTAGCTTACAAGTTTATCATATGTTTGACAAAATTTCTATTGCATACTAAGCATGTCTAGGTCAATAACTTATTAAAGTTTGAATGTTTGGAATTGTTATAATCTTAATCATGATTTTGGAAAGTTACAAGAAGTTATGGGCAATGGTCTGGAGGCTAGCCTGAAAAGGTGGAAAATATCCCTGAACTGCATGCACATAACTAGAATATTTGGGTCATAACTACATGGATATAGGCTTATTTGTGCTTTTGGAGGCTCATAACCACATGCATGATGTGTTGTGGGTGCGGTTGGGGGTTAGGATTGTGAAAAAGAAGTTACAACTTAGGATATAGTCAGAGCAAAGCACAATAATGGACAAGCATTTCAGGACTGCTTAGAATGGTAGATATGAACAATTTAGAGAGGTGGGTTTGAGAAAAAAACTCCTTTGATACCACTGCTGGAATTCCCAATCAGAATTAAAGAGTAGGCATGAATTAAATTATTATTCAAAAATATTTTACATTTAAATGCATAGAGTGATTATTGGATTCATCTTCGAAGGTCTCTTGGACTCCATTGATTTTTAAACTTCAAATTCCACACCCAAAACCCTTAGGTGATTATGTGTCCAACAAAAGGATCTAGAAAATGCTACCGAATGCATATCCATTCCAAGAGTTCATAAAAGAGGAAAAAAAAACATACCCACTCCAATTTTTCTCATTACATAGTGGGATCTCATTTTCCCTTAGGTAAAACATGAAAAATAAAATATGTACATCAGAATTCATCTCGAGGAGTGTTTGTCTGGGGCTAAAGTTAAAAGATATTCTAATACATCAAAACAATCCACTCCTAAATATAATTTTTTGGGTAATTCTAAAGATCCAACTTAACATCTGATGCATATCACTAATTAGAATTGACTGCACGATTTTCATTATATTAGTTTAGAACTAGATAGGAAACAATTAAGTCTTTTGAAATCCATCTAAAATGAGCTAAATAAGGAGAGTTGGTTAAGCTAATGCTGGTAATTTCACTTCCTTTTACATGGCCAAAAATCTCATTCATAATATGGTTACAATAAGAAGGAAATATATTTATCGCTTTCTGCAATAGTATTTCCAAATTATGTAACCATAAATATGGATGATAGCAAGAAAAGCAATTTGTGTGAACTATGGTGTTCAATTTAACTATACATCAAACCAAGCATGTGTGTGCTTGCATGCATGCTTACAGAGAAGGTGTAGGACGAGTAGATTACAGGACTAAGCATATAAATAAATCAAACAGACACCCATTTATTAATGTAACGTCTTAAACAAGGTGGAAATTATTACTTCCATGCCTAGAGATCAGGTAATGGACCTATCAATGAAAATTAGTTATCCTCATTATCGTATCCTAATCTCAGTACAATTTTGGCTTTGGAGGGACATAAATATATCACTAGGTAATTGGTTCTTTTTATTTCTCCCAATCCATTCAATGTTCCTTATATCATTTACAAGCTTCCCTATGTTATACCTATTTATACAATTTAATGTCTTAAATTGTTCAACATAAATTATCAACCGAGGTTTGTAATTTGCTGAAGTGTGGTGCAATATATGTGCTTAGTTAACCTTCTTCTTACTTTGTTGTATGTATTTTTATGTTGTTTTGGGGAATTTTGTTCCTTCTGTCTAAATGTTAATATTAATAAATTATGAGAACTATGAAAGGAATCAACTAAATCTAGTGAAATTTAGATGTGTAAAACTAACTTTGAAAGAAGGAAGAAAAGGAAGTGTTCTTAAACTATATTAAATTTCATAAAAATGAATCAAAACTATTAAATGGTTAGAACCTGATCTAAAAATAGAGTGCATATTCTATTGACTTTAAATTTAACATTAATTCTACTCCATGGATTGAAATATGAATCTTATGACTGAAAATTGAAATTGCAATGCTATTCTAGATGAAAGAAGATTCAAAGGAAAAAAATGACTAATGTATGATCAATCACTCCAACATTCAATATGAAAGTATGACATAGACACCCTCTTGAAAGGATGTACAAGCAACCGATTACACTTTAGTTTTGAAAATTAAATCTAGGAAAGCATTTAAAGCATGTAAAGGAAAACTCAATAATTGCATAGGTTAAACACTCGAGCACCCAATTTGGAAGTATGACAAGTCACCTTCTTGGCCTGATATTTAGGAGAATCCAATTATACAATTAATTAAGGATCTTAATCTAGGAAAACAGTTTAAAAGCATGTAAAGGAAAAGTTTAATGATTACATAGGTTGAAAACTTGAGCACCTATTTTGGAAGTATGACAAGTAACCCTCTTGGCTTGATCTTTAAGAGCATCCAATTATACGATTGACTGAGGATTTGATCTAAGAAAGCAAATATAAGAACATGAAAGGAAACTAAAAAATTGTGAGCTCTATTGCCTCAAACATAATCCACTTGGAAAACAGATGAATCTAACTTCTTGAGATGTTTTTTGAAATCAACGATTACACATTCATTCTATCATTTATGATAAAAAAACATTCATAACTTAATTCTATGATATTGATCTAAAAGCTGCAACAAATATTAATCTGCTTTGTGAATTGACAAAATAGAGCAAATAATTAAACTAAAATAACTAATGAAAAACCTACTCCTGTGCATGAGCCCTCTATGACAGAATAGGTCGAGATCCTAGTTGATTATGTATGCATTAAGCCAAAAATGGAACCACAAACACGATCCTTGTATTATGAAAAAGAAAAGATTTTAAAGCATACACAACGCTTTAGAAAATTAAGAATGTCTTCGGTCTTTGCAAAACTGGTATTTAAACAAAATAAAATGTAACTGTAAGGAGCTAATTATGCCTATAGATGGAGATTCTAACTGAAACATAGAATTAAGTTCTAATTGGTTAACTTCTTGATTTTCTACGTCAGAGAAAATCAAGATTTGTTCGCTCTTGGCTTACGTCCTTTGACTGGACTTTGACCACGATCACAGGCACCCTTTTATGTCGATTTCGATCAAGTGGATAGGACAAAATCCATGTGTGAATCATTCTAGAGATGTCCATGTGGCTCGTTCCTTTATTTGCTCCTCGGAACCTATCAAACCATAAAAGTATATGCGGAAACAACAATTAGCTGCAGAATAGGCTGCGTTCTATAGTTGAGTTACAAAAATACATTCAAATAACAATAACATCATAATATAACATAGAAATCATTTAAATGAATTCCCTAAAATAAAACATGACATTTATCATTGATTGGAGTGTATGGACTTATGAAAAGGTAAGGAAAAAGTGATGAGAAAGGATGTCAGAGAAAGGACAATTATGAGGTTCACCATACCCCCACTAAGAGAAAGGATGTCAGAGAAAGGACAATTATGAGGTTCACCATACCCCCACTAAGAAGTCATTGCATGTCCTCATCCAATTTACCAAAAATCTGAACTTCCTTCTCCCATTACATTGGTTCAGACTCTTTTGCTAATACATCCAGTTTTCTCCTCTTGTTTTTCTTTGAAGTGACTACCATCTTGGGCTTCCTCATAAGGAGTTTGTATTTGAGATTGATGACTTCCTTGTTTAGTGATTTGTTCTTTATTTTTAACTTCCTGTTATTTTTGTACCATAGTCCCAAGTACAGGATGGTATTATCACTAATAACTTTCTCCAATTGGTTATGATGCATTAGAGCTTCATTCTCCTGTTTAATATGCCTATTCAATATCTATATCTCATAGATTTCTTGTTTAAGGTTATCAACTAGAGGTTCTTATGGATTGATAGGTGGTTCTGGATTCACTGTTGCATTTCTCTTCTTCAGTGACTCTATGTAATCATATATCTCTGTTGTACTGGGTCTATGCCTGGAGATTTTCTGCTGGGACAACCTTAAAAATTATGTAAATTATGTATAGGATAATTTTTCAGGGCTATGTGGAGGAGAGGTATTGATGAGAGATGGTATTGGAGGTTCTCCCTCTAAACTTATAAACTTTGTCTCTTATGGTAGTGTTTTCTTTATTGAACCTTGGAGTCTAGAGCTCCTTCTCAGTTGTAGAGGATTTGCGTTTTCTTCACTTGTAACCTTGCTCATCTTTTATGTTTTACCTCTTGTCTTAACTTCACCATTCTTCTTTTTCTTCATCAGTTCTGCAAGGGTGAGTTCCTCATAATTTTTCTAAAGTGGAGATGCAGGTCTGTCTTTAATGCTTGTGTCAATCTTCTTTCTTCTAATTTTTATAGTATTGCCTTCTTTAGGTTGCTCTGGTTCATCTTGGAAATGGTTTCTGATAAGAAGGTTCTCCCAAGAATCTCCTAAACTTTTCAAATGAAATTCAAGAAGTATTTTTACCAACCCATGATGGTGCATAGTGTTATCTATAAGCTAAATTCTCTTCTGCACATTTGTAGGCATTATTTTTAAGCTATTTAATAAAAATAAGGGAAGATTTATTTCACCATCCTCTAAAAAATTCATCAACAATAAAATATGATACACATACATGCAGCTAAATATACCTTCACAAGTGATAAAATTCTGCAGAATTAAAAGCATGTTCCTCCATTTGTTCTAGAGTGCTAAGCTAGGAATACCCTTTCTGAAAACAAAAGTATCCATACCTAGATTTTTGAGGACAACTTTCCATGATTCATTGTGAATTTTTTTTTTTTTGAACCACCTTTCACCAACTCTTGGGAGATCTTTGGCTTCAACTATGAATGCCTCAGTTACTGAGAACTTGATATCTTCTATTTCAACTTTTGTTCAATCAAAATACCTCACAAAATACTTAGTGATCTCTTTGTGGAAGCCATAAAATGTTTCTATAAACTTGAGCCACTTAGCCTTTTGCAACATCTCCTTGATATGAGGATATCCCTCCATATATTTATCTCCCACCAGTTCAGTCCTGACTATCAAACCCATGTCTTCTATTGTGAAGAGTCTAGCCTTCAGAACTATCCTTCCCTGTATGAAGTGAATTGGATTACGGATCTGATGAAGGACTTCGAGGTTTGTATGAATGAGTGATATGGATATTTGATGTGGTCTTTAAGAAACATAGATGGATAGGTTACGACAATAGGTCATGACCGTTAATCTTAAATGGGGAAGTCTATTGTGGACCGTTATGAAACATAATGCGGATGATGTGCCCAATCTATGACATGATAGGAGTCCCAATAAAATCAAATGATGACATTTTGAGGTATCATATGATCATCTATGTTATACATGCTAATGTTTTTAACCTTGTTATTTAAATAAATTTATGCAACTTACCTTTAGAACTAACCTTTTGTTGTCATTTCCTTGGTGTTGATTCTTGATGTACATTTTAGCATGATGGACTTCAAATGTAGTCCTTCAATTTCATGTGTTCATTATTCTTTCTTTAGTAGGTTGTGCAAATGTGACAGAGCTGTAGAATGTGAAATCAGCTGCAGAATGGAATGTAGCTGCAGAATGGAAGTAATTCTGTACTACTTTTTATTGTTTATTTTTTCAAAAAAGAAAGGGAACAAAGAATTTTTTGGGCTTTTTAGAAATGGAATGGAAAATATAAGATGTCAGAACTTCTTATTTTCATCCTATATTTTCTATATAAGGATGCCAATCATTGATTGGTTTTCATACTTATACAATTTTTTTTGAATAATATATATATATATATATATATATAGGAAAAATAAAAATTAAGTTGGGGAAGAAGAAGGATTATTCTTCACTAACTTCATATCAGTATTATCTTGGAAAATCTTGATAAACTCTTCTCTTGAAGTTAGCTTATGATAGAATTTTAATCGATGCCCATTCAAAAAAAGAGGTACCTTTTCTTCATAAAATGTCCTTATCCTGACTGCTCCATTGTCAAATACTTTTTCAATATCATAAGGCCCAATTAATGAGTCTGAAACTTTCCTTCAAAGTCTTTGAACTTTGAATCAAACAAAAGTGCCCAATCCCCTGCTTGAAATTTTTTCTCCTTGATATATTTATCATGCCATTTGGACCTTTGCTTCTGGACTATATTGGTTCTTTGAACTAAATCTTGTATGATTTCATCAAGCTCATTAAGTTGCTCCAATCTATGCCTCTGAGCTTCTGATAAATCAAGCCCCAATTGAACTGCCATCTTGAAGGTTTGGATTTGAAATTCTATAGGAAACATGATTTGGTTCCCATAAACAGTTTCATATGGAGTATGTCCTATTGTATTACTCCATGTGGTTATGTAGGCCCATAAGGCCTTAGGAAGCCTTTCCGCCCAATCTTTTATGTGTAGATGTACAGTCTTAGTGATAATTCCTTTAATCAATTTATTGGTAGACTCTACTTGAATATTTTCTTGTGGATGATAAGGAGTGGATTTTATGTGCTTGATATTGTATTTTTCCACAAGATTTTACACCAATTTGGATGTAAAATGGGATCCTTGATCTGTCACAATTTCTCTTGGGACACCAAAACGAGTGAAGATATCCTCAAAAAGAAATTTAACTACAGAATGTTCATTAGCTAAAGGAAGTGCTTTAGTTTCTACCCATTTAGTGACATAATCAGTACATACCAGAATATATTTCTTTTGATTATATGGTGGATTGATTGGTACAAAAAAATCCAAAGCCCATTTTTCAAATGGTTCGATGAGTACCTAAGGTTGTAATGGAATTTCATCTGAAGGAACATGTTTGCCCATTCTTTGACAACTGTCACACCTTTTGACATACTCTTTGGTATCTTTAAATATGGATGGCCAATAATGTCTCATTAGCAAAGTGTCCACCACAGGGTTCATCATGACATGCTTTAAGAATCTCAGGCATTTCATCTTCTCGAACACACCTTCTGATGATGAGATCTGGACCTGTTTTATAAAATTCATCATTAATCCATGAGTAAAGTGCACTTATTTGAGTAATTATTATTTTCTCTCTAGGAAACAATTGTGAAGGTAGCTTTCCTATAACTAAGTAATTGTTGTGGAGGTAAATCCCCTCTGCGGACAAAGGCGATCCCTACTAGTCTAGACCGGGTCTAGCAACAATCGTTCACGCTATAGTGCAGGTTCCTAATTGAAAATAAACCAACTAGCGATGAAGGCTTACCTGGAATCCAACACTGTTACTTGTAGAAGAGGTAGCGCTCCCGTTCCTTAGCTCTGGCAGATCACGATCCCCACGATCTCCGTGATAGGACACCTGCACATGCGAGAAAAAAAACAAACGCAAGCGTAAAATCCAGTAGATGAAACTATATGTCAGTCAGAAAGGACATAAATCATCATCATAAACAACAAAAAGAGTGGAACCATAACCAATAGTCGTTTATTATTAATCAATCAAATGAAGAATACAACCATAGTTCTGACGCTGAATTCTCCTTCAGCGGGTCGCCAACAGAACACGTCTAGAAAAGCCTATCAAGGATGGGACAAAACTCTCTCTTCGGATATTGACAATAGTATCCTTGCTTGAATTTGGCCTTAGGGGAATAATCAAGGCTCTTGCAGCATAAGGCTCTTGGGAATTTTGGAATTTGAAGACTAGCTTGCAATGGAGATGGGCAAGCTTTTATAGATGGAGGAAGAGGAGTTGGGATCCATATAATCATGGGATTGGCCCTATCCTCAAGGAAGATTCCATGAGAGGTGGCAAACCACTTCCTCTACATGGAAATCCGGAGCCAAACCTCCCAACTCAAGATAGATACCAGTTCAAGAATTGGTTAGGACGAAACTTCCGCCATTTATTTTTAAAAAACACTCCTTAAATTGGCTGGTGCGAGTGCGACTCTGGGATAGAGCGCCAATTGGCACGACCTCTTTGAATAATTTTACCCATTGGCGCGGGTACTGAACTGGCTGCCCGCGCTAATGCAAAAAGGGGTGTTTTTAGGGTTTTTCAGCAGGAGATGTCTTTAGGGGGATGAAAGTACATGTTCAGGGGAACGCCATGAAAGTATTTTCAAGTTATGTCACTGCTCACAGGTCACAAAATAAGCCCTCCAATGTGCGAGACGGGGAATGGTAGGGATGGTGACAAATTGTTGTGTAACAAATTCCCCCTAAAGTATGAGGCCCGAACGAGAGAGAGGGGTGAAATGCTTTACGAGAACGTGTCCAACTGAAAACTCCACCGTCTGAAAACCTGCGTGAAGAAGTACAACTGATGTCTCAAATACATGATATATATGTGGTATGGGCACAACCATCCATAACAGAGTATACAATAATCTAGATCCAAGGCATGGACGCAGCCATCCAGTGAGGATCGATAAATAGACTCAGGTATGGTCACAGCCATCCAGTAAGTGAGTCATGTAAATAATCATAATAATCCACAAAATGCAGCCTGGATTACAACAGACACAATCCAGGGTCTTGCGCTCCATTTCGACCCGAACAAAGTACAAGTTCAAGCATGCGAATAAGTGAGCTGAAGTCGAACATGCAAGAACATCGTCTGATTACCAGCCAATGATGAAAGCTGTTAATAAACGCGAGAGGTACCACCAATAATGACAATGGCCCTCAAGGCACTACAGGTACAATCTACGACATGTGAATCAATGAGCTGGTGTCGAACACCCATAGAATCACTCGATCGAAGGCCAATGATGAAAACCTCGTGTCGAATGCGAAGAACTTTCCATTGAGGCATGCAGGCTCCAAGGCACCAGAAGGGAGTCTCTACATCAGCTTCCCGGATCATGAGCTGAAGTCGACAGGAAGTGACCTTGACTGAAGGTGGGCCATAATGTTTCCCAGATCATCGACACAAGACAAAGGAATATAATATTTTGTGAATTAGGATCAGATGAGAATCAGAGGAAGGTTGTTATTTGCAGAGTTCAACTTCTCTTGAACATATAAACGACACGACAGTGAGTTTGAAAGTATTTGACATCAAAATATCAGAGGTCATAGTGACGAGGCAAAGAGCAGATGAGAGGTCAAAAGGGATCACCCAAACCCATGGAGGCAAGTGAAAGACGAGATGAGATGTCCCCAACCCGACACGAATGCAGACAAGTGCCATGTTCAAGAGCGACATATTGCTGACATGACAATGATGCTGGTTCCATTTTTTCCCCGCCATTTCTGGCGAGTACCCCAATTATTTTTGATAACAAGCTTGAAGGGGATAGCATATGCTTGTAATATAAGTCCATCCTAGTACGTTTAATGAGCCCTAGGAAGGAGAGACTCGAGTAGCGTCATTATGACTGAATCCGATGTCATCAGGGTTTAACGAGTCTGACAAAGGAAGAACTTGGTGTCTTTTCATGTTTAGAGAGTTTGAAAAGACAGCTGAAAAGTAAAATCCAATGGTCCCTTTTCATAAATAGTTCCTCAGATCCGAAAAGTAGAAAAATATGTCTGAGAAAACCTCCTAGTCGCGATAGGCTAGGGTATTCCTTTTTCGTAAATAATCTATCCCAGCCCGAAAAAGGGGTAAAAGTATACTGGGTAGATGTCATTTCGCAGCCACTTTAACGATATCGAAACAACAAGGGCCTCGGCAATATTTTCATGTTTAGAGAGTCAGAAAAGAGCTGAAAGATGACTCCAAAATGACTTTTTCATGTTTTTACCGAGACCGAAAAAGTATAAAATACAACTCGTTTCACCGTTTAAGTTGCGTAAAAAACCTGTTGCTGCACACAGAGGCAAGTGTAAAATCCATTTTCGACAAAATATATCAAAATATTAATAAAAAATGACTTTTAAAACCTAATGAGATTTCAAAAATTTATAAATACGTCTCAAATGGTAAAAGCAAAATTACTTTTACTATTTACCTCATTGGAGAGCAACAATGGTTTGTTTGGTGTGCGAACTTTTGACGGCGATTGCGACTGATCCGGGCTACCATTCAGATTCTCATTTGTTCCAGGTAAGAGGCGCTTCCCTGTACTCCATTTTAATCCATTTCTTATAGTTTTCCATTGCTCATTACATTTCTGTGGAGAATTTTTTAAAATTCTAGGGCTCTACCCATTGGTGCGGGTATCAGGCACGGACCTGCACCAATGGCCTTTTGCATACCAAGGGCCCGCGCCAACTGGCGCGACTGTTAAGGAAACAACCGCGCCAATGGCGCAACGCGGTTTTCCGTTTCAAATTCCCAAACAGCTAGTGATTTACATGAAATTTCAAGCATAACAGAGATCTAATCAAGGGTTTTTGACCATGTTGATGCAGGCAACCAAGAAAAATGGCTATCGAATGGAAAGAGAGGAAGCATGGGGAAGAGGATGAATAGGCTATGGAGAATGAAACTTGTATGAATGCCCTCAAGAACTGTGGGCTTAAAAATTTCTTCCTAACACCTTGCTTACGAGCTCAACCGGAGCTCCTGCAATACCTGATCAGCATATGGGACGAAAATGAACAAGTGTTCAAGCTGCGGGACCAAGTATTAGAACTTGAGGTTTCCGACGTATATTTCATAACCGGACTGTTGCGCAGAGGTCCGGTGGCCATCTTGACAGGCAGCAGACCATCTGGAGAGAATATGGAGTAGGTGATGGCAAGAGTGTGCCAAGGGGCACGACTGGGATCGGGAAGCGGCAAGGTAGATATCCATACTATCCCCGATCTAGCACTCAGAGTGGTGCTACATACCATCACGCGGGCTGCGGGGTCGCAGGCACTGCATGAGGCGACCAAGGCCCAACTCCTCCTATCTGCTGAGTGTATGAATCCAACACTATTTGATTGGGCTACTGCAGTGACAAAAAATATGAAAAGACAGCTCACAAAGTGTAAGCAGGCCAAACTAAAACATTTTGGCTACGGTTCCATCTTGGTATCGTTCATCCTGGAAAAACTACCTATCTTTCAGGGCCAAGGGGCCATAGTAGCTGAGCTGGTACCACGAGAGCCGAGGATGGCTCGCTGGGCAGCACTGATGCCCAGATCAGGAGGAGGCCAACAAGTGTCCTAGAGGCCGGAGTTTTTTGGATGGTTATGGCGTCAGTTGATTGTGGTCGAGGATTGGCCATATGCAGGGACCGATTTCACTGGAGACCCAGACCTTCCACTCCCGGAGGGAGATGACTGGGATGAGGAGTTGGGTATGATCTTATTTTTGATTTTTACGTTTTATGATTTTTTTTGGTAATACATGCCCGTCCTAACAACCGTTTTATGTGTATGCAGATGGTGGCCCAGAGAGGCCTGCAGGTATGTCTCCTATTTCACGGAGAACTCAGCCTGCAGCTGACCCTCAGGCGGAGGGTGCCGAGGGAGGAGAGTTGATCTAAAACCTCGAGGGGATCTCCCGGGGGATTCCAGACTATGCCCGGATGGTAGATGTTCCACTAGCATACCAGAGACATATGGTGGGAGTGCCTAGTCGCCTCCACCATCTTCTGAGACGCTTAGTGCGTGCGGTGACTTGTTATCATGGGCACCATGCAGATTAGACACCTAGGGCTTATTTCATGCATATTTTTTGAGAGACATGCCGTCTCTGGATGTATTGAGATGAACATGTATATTTTTGACTCTATGTGACACACACTATGTAAACATTTCGATATCTATATATATACATATCTATTTATGGATGGATCTCTATTTTTACATGTGATGATGTTTTACAATTTGTGCAAATGTCTATCTATAACTATATTAGCTACTGCATCTGTTAATGTATTCATATGTTTGGGTATATGTTGATATGTAATATAGTCAAAATTTCATTGCAGCAAACGAATACGCAGAGACAGCTGTAAAATAGATGGATTTCTGATTGAATAATGCCCGTTGAGCTGTGATACTACAAGTTGTGAGTCTAGATACACAAGTAATTCACGGATACCAAGGTTTACAGCCTCGGTTAATAATTCCAACACAACACTATATTCCGCGATGTTATTTGTAGCACGTCCCAGACACACACCTTGCAAGTTGACCAACTCACCAGCAGGATCGTAGATTACCCAGGCTGTCGAAGACAGATTCCTGGTACTGCAGGAGGCTCCATCCGCGAAACCCACAAACGGATTGATGGACATCTGCACAATCAAGAAGACCCGATCAACAGAAAGATGTTTACATCACACACCACACCACACATGCACACAAATGAATATACACACCTATGCACACACACCACACCAAAAATCACTTTAAGCGTAGTATTTTTTGAGGTACAACCCATTTCTAGGCTGCGCCAACGGAACTCCTTCATAATAAATGAGCTCATAAGCCCCATTTTTCAATACGTGTTTTACTATGTAGGGCCCATGCCACATAGGTTGGAACTTACCGGCCCCAAGCTTGTCATGCGCTTGATCGTATAGGAGGACGAGGTCCCCTTCAACAAAGGAACGTGGAGAAAATGATTAATCAAAGTGAGCTTTGAACCGCTTCTTTTGTGCTTCAATGACTAAAGCAGCCAAATGGCAGTTTTCATCTAACCGTTCTAGATACAAAAGACACTCTTCCTCAGGAGAAGTGTCGGGCAAAATTTCCACAGCTAACTTCAAAGAAGGAATTTCGCACTCAACCGGAAGAGTTGCTTCCAGACCGTACACCAATTGGAAAGGTGTGAATCCAGTTGCACTATTTGCTGACGTCCGGTAGGCCCAGAGAGCTGAAAATAGTTAGAGATGCCAATTGGATTTATGAATACCAACTGTCCGTTGAAGCATTGTGACCAAAACCTTGTTCACAGCCTCAACCTGGCCATTTTCCTGGGGGTAATATGGTGTTGAGCTATCGTGGCATAAGCCCAATCTTGATGTCAGCTCGACCATCATATAATCTCGAAAATGGGTACCATGGTCGGCAACAATGGCCTGAGGGACCCCGAAACGTGTAATGATATGGTTGAAGATAAATTGGGCAGCTGTCTTACCGTCGGCAGCTAGTGTAGGCATCGCTTCGGCCCACTTCGTAAAGTAGTCTACGGCAACGATTATATACGCATGCCCCCCGGCCGAATGAGGGTTACATGTCATAAAATCTACGCCCCATTTCGCAAAAGGGCCGACGGTAATAACAGGATGCAAATGGAGAGGCAGCGCGCGCATCTTGCGCTGAAAGACCTAGCACGTGTGACATTTACGGACTGCTACGATACAGTCTTTGAATATTGACGACCAGAAGTAACCTGCTCATAGAATTTTCTGGGCAGTGGCATATCCGGACATATGACTGCCACAGGCACCACTGTGGCAGTCATTTAGGACCTTTTCAGCCTCTTCCAGGGCGAGGCACCGGCGAAGCACCGAATCTACTCCAACGCGGTATAAAGTATCTCCTACTATACAGTAGGGTTGAGACTGATGCCAAATCCGACGTCGGGCATCTTTAGTCAACTCAGATTGAAACGTCGAGGTCTGAAGATACACAATAATATCGCCGTACCATGGGTCACGAGTACTGATAAGGAAAAGAGTTTCGTTTGGGATATAATCCTCGGAATGAGATGGGGTGGAGTCTGTCGGGAGTGAGCAAATAAGATCCGAAAAAACCAGTGATTTGGTCGACTTAGCAGTGGTGAACTCTAAGTCGAACTCCTGAAGGATAACGATCCATTTGGAGTATTTTCCCCCCAGTAATTGTCGAGAAAGAATATATGTCATGGGGTTGCAATCCGAAACCACGGTTGTTGTGCGCAACAGGATGTAGTGGCGAAAGCGCTGCACAACGTGTACTGCAGCTAACGCCAGCTTCTCGACGTGAGCATAACGTGTTTCTGTGTCGAGAAGGTTCCGTGACAGATAATAAACGACATGTTCATTTCCATCATCGTCATCCTGCACCAGAACCATAGCTATGGTGCTAAATGCGGCGACGAGATACAAAGTGAAATCACGGTGATAGTTAGGAGGACGAAGGAGAGGAGAATTAACGAGTAACATCTTAAGCTTCTCAAAGGATTGTTGAGAAATTTCGTCCCAATGGAAGGGAACGTTCTACTTTAAGAGACGCGTGAATCCTTTGGCCACCTCCGCATAGTTCGGGATAAAGCGTCGAAGGAAGTTAGATTTTCCCTGCAGACTCTGTAATTGATATAACGAGGAGGGAGATGGGAGATTGATGATAGCCTCGACCTTTAAAGGGTCAAGGCGAATTCTGTCTTTGGAGACTATGAATCCCAAAAGACGGCCAGAATCCACGCAAAAGATGCATTTATGAGGATTAAGCCTAATATTGTAGCGCCTACAGTGAAGGAAAATTTGGCGGAGGTGTTCAGGGTGGTGCTTTCACCTAGCTGAGTGAGCTGGCAAGTCGTCCAGATAAGGCTGAACGATATGGCGTATGTCGTGGAAAGCGTAAGACATCGCACGCTGGAAAGTGGCTCCAGTGTTCTTCAAGCCGAACGGGAGATTTTTATAAGCGAAAGTACCCCACGGACAGATGAATGCAGTCTTGTGTTGATCCTCAGGTAGAATTTTTATCTGATTATACCCAGAGAAGCCGTCCATCAAGGAATAAATCTCACTCCCAACACATTCATCGATGATTTGGTCTATGAAAGGAGTGGGATAGTTGTCCTTAGGACAGGCGCGATTAATATCACGATAATCAACACAGACTCTGATAGTCCCCTGCTTTTTATCTACAGGGACAATATTTGAGACCCATTCTGTGAGGGAAATTGGGTAAATGAAGCCCGCGTTCAGAAGTTTCTCAACTTCTGCTTTAATGGCAGCGGCTTTGCGAGGATGTACTGGGCGTAGGTGTTGGCGCACGGGTTTCGCACCAGGATAGGTAGGAATCTCATGGAATACGATACTGGGATCAATCCCAGGCATTTCCTCATAGGACCAAGCGAACATGTCTCTGAATTCTCGAAAAAGATCAGTATAGATTCGTATCTCATCAGGAGAACAAGTCACTCCCACATGTATATTCTCAACTATCCCCGGTTTGACGGAGATGTCGATTGGAATGGTTTGAGTGATGTTGCTCAGGTTTCCTTCCGAAATAACCTCGTGCGTCAGTATGGGCATTTGGAGAGGTGGAGTGGGAACCTGAGATGCAAAATGCTCTAGATAATATGACATTGCCCCCAAGCTAGGCATGAATTAGGAACGATGATGTCCATCGCTCCAAGGCAGCTCCTCAAGAGACATTGTTTCAACAATGGCTTCATTAGAAGGAAAAATCTCTTTGAGAGGATCAGGCGAATCGGCCTGGCCAAGCCAGGGGGATTGAGAGTAGACATCTAAAGCCATGCTCAAAGGAGCATGCTGAGGAGGAGGAGGATCATATGCGGCAACGATTTCACAGTAGTTAATCTCTATCGGAGTTAAGGGCATCGATTCTCCAAACTCAGTCACCTGCTCATGCGTAGGGATGAGCCATGGGTCGTCAGACCTAGAGATCATATTAACTTGAGTGGTGTGCGGTGGCGGTGCGGGAAAAATACCCATGAGGACGGGGTCTTTGAAGAGACCGGGTCCCACACTGTCAGGGGGATTTGGGATCTGATCCACTTACGAAACATTGTTCTCGGAGGTGGAGGTGAAGAAAGACAACTGATCCACCGTAACGATTTTTCCCTCGTGAGGGAACTTAAGAAGTCGAAAGAGGGTGGATGGCACGCATAGCATGGCATGAGTCTAGCTACAGCCGAGAAGTATATTGTAGTTAAGCTTGGCATCAACCACTTCTACTTCTACGTTGACTGTCTTCCCCTGTAAAGTAATCGCTAGACTCTCGAGAACACCCAGGGGTTTGGATTCCCAACCATCGAATGCCTCTAGGGCATTGGGAGACGATGAAAGGGCCGGAGAGCCAATGGCCTTCCAGCAGGCGGACAACATGACACAGGTAGAGGCACCTTCATCCACAATGGCCCTATGGATGTTAAGACCGTTGATCCCGACTTGAATAACAAGAGCGATCTGATGTGGAAGTCGGGGGGTGAAATTTTCTAAGTCAAAGGTGAGAAGACTAGAATCGGTGGGATCGATTCCACCGATTGCAGATAATAAAGCCATCCGTTGCGAAGGAAAAATTTGAAGAACTGCCAATGCAGACATGGCAGAAGGCGCCTGTGCCAGATCCTCAACAATACTGTAGTGCTGAGCGGCACGAGCATTCAGATTGTAGGAAGACTTTCGTAGAACACCTTTAGAAGGTGGCCTCACAACGGGTTCAGCAGTAGGCTTCTTAATTTCCAATGAACCGGAGACAGGTGGGGGAGGTGGACCGTCCACAACTGCCTTCCCAGGTGCCTGACGCGATTCATTGTAATCCTTCAAACACGTAGCAATAGAGATAGGTGTAGCACCATTCATCATAAAGACCTGGGACCCAAATGGTGCAGATGGTGAAGGCCGTTCAACCATCTGGGTCTGATGAGATGGGAACGGTTCTTTAAGAACTACCGGAGCCCTTTGGAGCCTTTTAGAAGTTGACTAACTTCAGATCGTCATGGACAATCCTTGGTATAATGATCTCCTTCACAGATAAGGCAGGGATAATTCGGTTTACGTTGGGAACCATCCTCAGTATGAGGTTTGTACTCTGGCTTTGGGGCGTCGGATTTAGATTTTCCTTTGCCCTTCTTTTACCTTTGGAGGCTTTTTCCGTAGGATTAGCCTGAGCGGCGTTAACCTCCGCAGTTTTGCCAGAATCGGGAGGGGCGGGAGGAGCAGAATTATTGGATGAATTGGACTTCTGCTTCCCATTCGAAGATTTCTTCGAATTCTGAGACACATAACCAATAACACTATCCATCGCTGGGGTAGGTGGAGCTTTAGAGGTTCCAGACCATGGAGCATCAGGAAAAATATCATAAAGCGTGCCAGACTGAGAGTATACCAGATCCAGATATTGGGCACGCGCTATGGCTTGTTCTTCAGTCACACACGCTCCCATAGCAATATCTTGAGCGATTTTGTTAACGAAGGAGGTGGTGAACCAATGAGTTAGTATCTGATCAGGTATATGGAACTTGATTAGTCTACGATGAAGTCGCCACTCATGAATGTGATTAGAAATGTGGGTGGCTTTGTCCTGCTTCAAAGAAGTCAGGAGGTGCGTCCCGGCTTCGTAGCGAACCGGTAACTGAAAGTGAGTCAGAAAATCCATGGCTAACGTATTGAAATCTTGAAAGATGCCACGGGGTAATTAAATATACCACTTAGCTGCAGCGCCAGTCAAAGTGCGCTGGAAGAGGCGTATACAAACTAAATCATCCACCCAAGAGTTGGACGAACACCAAAGATGGTAAGTCATCACATGAGCTTGGGGGTCCTCCCCAGCTTTACCCTCAAACTTGGGGCAATCACCGGGCACCTTGGTAGGAACCGGAGGCCAATAAGGATTGTGCAAAATCAGATCATTGGTTAATTTCGAAACATCCAATAACTCCAAGGTAGCCAGAAATGACAATGGAAGATTAGACGGCATGCCTGGCCCTGGATAAGGACCAATACCTATACTCCACACTGGTTGAGAATATCCTTTCCCCCAGGGGTTCTGTCCAGCAGGATTCTGACCGTAGGGGGTATAGGTGGTATAACCAGCCTGATTTGGTTGTTGGTAACTAGTGTGCGGGGCTTGATAACTAGAGTATGGACCCTGATTATATGTCATGCCTGTGTAAGCAGCGTGTGGATTCGGTTGCTGAGTATAGGTGTAGCCGGGTTGTTGAGGACGATAGTTAGAACCTTGGGGCTAGTTATAATTTGGTTGAGATTGACCATGAGAATAGTAACCGCCTTGAGGTCGAATGGGCTGCTGATAGGTGGGACCCTACTAAGCCTGATAATTAGGGTGCAACGGTGGATTTGGTTTCGGCATCGAATAAGCTGGCTGCTGGGCAGGGTTGATAGGATGAGCAGGCTGGCCTGGTTGAGCAGGCTGACCTGGCTGAGCGGGCTGGCCTGGGTGAACAGGTTGTGCCGGTTGCACAGGTTGACCTGGCTGTTGAGAAGCACCAGGTTGTACCGGATGAACCGGTTGGCCTGGAGGTGGAACACCAGGTTGTGCCGGATAGACCGGTTGGCGTGGTGGAGGTACACCAGGTTGTGCCGGATAGACTGTTGTCCCGGTGGACGAATAGAGCCAGGTGGTGGCTGGTAACCGGTTTGACCTGTAGCAAGACCATAAGATGATCCTGGCTGATATGCAACGTGGGGACCAACAGGATACTAAGGTTGCATGGGTTGAGAAGGTTGGACTTGCCCCCCAGGACCATAGACCGGTCCCGGTTGGTACCCTGGCTGAGGTTGCACGGGTTGACCGGAAGGGTTGTAATACTGTCCTTGCGGATGGTATAACGGCCCTTGATGGCCTGCAGGATAGCCTTGGATGGGCTGGACATGTGGGTTGTAAGAATAGCTAGGCTGGCTCGAAGGTTGGCCTTGAAAAGGTTGCCCTTGTGGGTTATAAGGCTGCCCAGCCTGGCTATACGGTAAACCTTGAGCATGAAGGTGAGCCTCTGGAGCGGGTAAACGTAACATATTCCCGTGCTCATCGTACTGATTTGGAAAAGCGTACACGGGTGTACCATCCTGTGCATAATGCGAAAAATACGAGTGGTTGGGGTCTTGAGAGGATTGTCCGACCTCGGGGTTTGGTTGTTGTAAGGACAACCGATACTCCTCCGGATAAATGTTCTCCGGTATAGCGGATGCTACATAGACATCTTCAGGAGGCGGTACAACCCTCGCGGAGTGTGCCGTGACAGCGGGTGCAGATGCAGCCACACAGACAGTGGGCCGAATGGGTACAAAAGTGACTTGAGGGGATGACGTGACGGGTGTCTGAGGAGACATCCCCAACGAAGGAACCACCGGCCTCGTAGAAGGAGCTGATACCCCCATAGAGGCTGCGGCGGCAATAATCTGACCCAAGGATATATACCCTGCTGGTAATGAGGGACCGGGTGATGAAATAACAGCTGGTTCAGGGTTGTCTCTTGGAAATAATATTCGAGGAAATAACTGGTAATATTCACTGGACGTGGGGATTTCCTCGTTGGATTCACTCATGTTGGAGCCTGCCACTAGATCTCGTAGTAGACGGCGAGGACTAGGAGGAATAATAGTAGCTATAAAAGGCGAACCCGATGTAAGAGAAGGGAAATCTTCCCCTACTCCCAATCCAAACCAAGGGTCAGAAAAGGGCCAATTGAACTCAACTGGTCCTCCAAAGGGCTCCTCGGACAGAACCGATCCCCTGTCAGGAAAATCGGAAACAATGGGTTGTTGTGGTTCAGCAGAGGATTGGGAAACCTCTGATGAATAGTCCGTATATGGACTACTAGTAGACAAAACAGAAGGTTCCGCCACTGTGGTAGTAACGATAAGAGAAAAATATCAAACACACACACGGGCTAAAAAAGAGTCAAGACACACAATCAAACGGCCAAAAATCAAAATCTAACAGGGCGTGTGATCGCGGGTGTTTTGTTTTACCACATTGAAACTTAGAAACTTTACCGTTTCATGTTTTAAGAGTCGAGAAACGGCTGAAAGGTGACTCTATCTCTTTCATTTTTGAAGCAAGCGTGAAAGGACAAGTGCTTGGTGATCCTTTCAAATTTAAAGAGTCAGAAAATATCAAATGACTACTCAAGAATACTAGGCAAAGGGTGTACCAAGTAACCGTGAACTGCAATATACACCTTGGTTTCAAAATGAAAAAGAAATCAACCAAGGACTTAACGTACGTGCAGGCAATCTCCCCGAACGCTATGTCTGGTGTATCACGGGTATAGGGTGGCAGACTCGGCTTCCTGTTGATAAAGGATAGAAACCTAGTGGGGTCTCCCTTTATATACGCAACAGTACAGGGAGCACAAGTCCATACTAGTGCTGTCTAAAGCCAAGAGATGAACGACAACTACTAGGTTTAAAGACGCCGAAACACATCTCTAGCCTAGACCTCTAAATGTTGCGTTAATGCTTCAATGCTGCCTTAGTGTAAATTGAGTAAATTTTAAGGTTTATCTTCAATTACATTTCAGTTTTCAGGCCCTAGCGAATGTAATGTCTCAAAATCTCCTACATGCACTCTATATGCCACAGTATATCATTTCATTCAATGAAAGCTATTTATGAGAGAGTTGAGAGCTTTTCACACAATAAAGAAATGAACAGAAGACAACCAATGATGTCTCTAATGCAGCTAATGAAAACTAAAAAGCTTTTCGTTCAAAGTTACTAATCACTAATAACACCGAAAAGATCTAATTCACATTAACTAATGAAAAGAAAAAGAGATTTTTTTTTGTATTTTCAATGTTTAAGAGCAAAGTGCACTAAACAAAATGAAAACTAATGCAAAGGAAATTTGAGAAACGATGACAAGAGAGAAAAAACAAGCAAATTCCACTCAATGCAAACGCACAATCAGACCTCAAATCAACCAAAAGTCCCTCAAAACGAAAAGAATCCCAAAGACTCCAAATGAGCCATGTAATCTAGGCCCAAAATGAGACAAGGCGGAATTCGAATGGAGAAGGAAACAATCACTCAAACAACGCAATGAGACAATAGAAAACCACCAAACGAATGCAAAGAGGCTATCAAAAGGTTGACTGAACCGATAGAGACCAAAAACTCCCAAGGGAGGCTCAACACACAATAGCACCTAGATGACCTAGGGCTAGAATGCAAAATCGATGGAAATCGGCAAAAAACCAAAGGATGCAGGTAACAGTCAATCAATCAAGGCTCCAAAACACTCAAGCAGTGGAAAAATCAAGACCAAACACACAGATCAGGCTCAAGAAGCTCAGGACTGAGCAAACCCTAGTACCTCACAGGATTGGCGCGACTGTGAGGCTGAAACTAGCGCCAGAGATGAATTGGCGCGGGTAATACACAAGCAACTTGCGCCAATGGGCGCGACTGTCAAGCTGAAAAGTGCACCAATCGAGTTTCCCAGTCAAAAATAAAAAAGAGCAATCCAACAAGCTGACCAATGATGATCAAGCTATCAAAAACCCAAATTCACAGAAAGACCCAGCCCAAAAGAGCTGATCAAGCAAGGAGTATCAAGAATCGACCGAAAAGACAAGACGATGCTCCAAGTGTTCAGTTTACAAACTAAACTGGAGATTGACTGAAGCATATTTGATCTATTTCGCAATTTCAGAGCAAAAGCGTTTCGAAGGCTATCTGGCTAACTTCAGGGTCCGTCTATAGTTTACAAAGCAGAACAACAACAAGCTAACGATCCCCAGTGGAGTCACCAATTTTTTTTGGAGGTAAATCCCCTCTGCGGACAGAGGCGATCCCTAATAGCCCAGATCGGGTCTAGCAACAATATTTCACGCTATAGTGCAGGTTCCTAATTGCAAATAAACCAACTAGCGATGAAGGCTTACCTGGAATCCAACGATGTGGCTTGTAGAAGAGGTAGCGCTCCCGTTCCTTAGCTCTGGCAGATCACGATCCCCACGATCTCCATGATAGGACACCTGCACATGCGAGAAAAAAATAAAATGCAAGCGTAAAATCCAGTAGATGCAGCTATATGTCAGTCAGAAAGGACATAACTCATCATCATAAACAATAACAAGAGTGGAACCATAACCAATAGTCGCTTATTATTAATCAATCAAAGGAAGAATACAACCATAGTTCTGACGCTGAATTCTCCTTCGACGGGTCGCCAGCAGAACATGTCTCGAAAAGCCTATCAAGGATGGGACAAACCTCTCTCCTCGGATATTGACAATAGTCTCCTTGCTTAGATTCGGCCTTAAGGGAATTATGGAGGCTCTTGCAGTGTAAGGCTCTTGGGAATTTGGGAACTTGAAGACTAGCTTGAAATGGAGATGGGCAAGCTTTTATAGATGGAGGAAGGGGAGTTGGGATCCCTATAATCATGGGATTGGCCCTATCCTCAAGGAAGCTTCCATGAGAGGTGGCAAACCACTTCCTCTACATGGAAATCCGGAGCCAAACCTCCCAACTCAAGATAGATACTAGTTCATGAATTGGTTAGGATGAAACTTCCGCCATTTATTTTTTAAAAACACTCCTTAAATTGGCTGGCGCGAGTGCGACTCTGGGACAGAGCGCCAATTGGCGCGACCTCTTTGAAGGATTTTCCCCATTGGCACGGGTACTGAATTGTTTGCCTGCGCCAATGCAAAAAGGGCCATTTTTAGGGTTTTTCACAAGGAGATGTCTTCAGGGCAATGAAAGCTCTTGTTCAGAGGGATGTCATGAAAGTGATTTCAAGCCATGTCACTGCTCACAGGTCACGGAATGAGCCCTCCAATGTGCGGGACGGGGATTGCAGGGACGGTGAAAAATTACTGTGTAACACTGGGGCATTTGATGCTCATTCATGCAAACAACCCTGCTGATCCATGCATGAAAAATAGATGAGGTGTGTGATAAAAGTAGTGAACAAAAATAAATTTCAGGGTTTGTGGGAAGGTTTACCCTCCTCGGGCTCTATTGACAAAGACGAGGAGGGAGTCTTGATCCATAGATTTTTTGTTTTTCTCCTCTATTCTATTATTGAAATAGTTAAAAAACTACAACAACATACTGAAAGGAAAACTAAACAACAATGAAACTATTAAAAGCAGAATTAATTCAATGACATAAAGAAAACTAGCTTAATGGTAGAAAGGAAAAGAATGGTAACAACATATAACCTAAGGCACATGAATTGGGTCCTAACCCACGAGGCTAGCTCTCTGAACTATAAATCAGTAAAATGAAATCAGTCTGCTCATTTCATAAAAGAATAGGCTCATACATTTCTGAAATTTTGATCACTGAGTAACTAATAAAAATCTCAATAGCTTGCAACAAAGTTCCAACTAGAATCGACTAACCCTTCCTAGCTCTAGCTCTAATCTATTTATTCTACAAGGCAACTACCAACAACTTCCTAGAAAATGGTGATTGAGTCCACCTGAATCCAAGAAAACAAAGATTGGGTGCAATCCTTTTTGAGTTGCTTGGCTACCTCTAGAATAAAATTGCTGGAGAGAATCCTCGGGGATCCTTTGGCTACCTTTGGAATTCGAATTGCTGGAGAGAATCTTTGGGATCTTTCGGCTGCCTTTGAGAGTTAAGGAGGGTGGATTATATTCCTATAGTTTCTATCTCCTCCAAGTCTTTATGATAAAATCCTTATAAAAATGCTAATAATTCATGATTTTCCACACTCAACCTCATATTAGGCACTCAAAGTATGTTAGCCTTAATCACCACCTATACTAGCATCATAAAACCAAATAATAATAGAAATGCAACAAAAAGTGATCTAAGAAGGAAAAAATGTGACTATTAACCCCTCCAAATATGTCTAATGATGGAGCTCATCATCACACTCCTCCTGAATGATTGCTCATCCTCTGAGCAACTTATCCTCCTTCGAAATTTCCATCAAGCCTTTGACAACCCCCCCTGATTTCCTGAAGAAGAAGTGTGGGAGTTTCCCCAAGGGGGTAAAAACTGTTATTCTCTTGTGGATTCTCCCATTCTCTATCTTGTCCATATGTGTCCTTTTCATCATCCAGCGCCAGCAACAAAGGTGGGCTGAGCTTCAGTCCCAACCATTGGATATTTTTTGGCCTGCATAACCCTCTTGTATAATGGTGCCCTTTCCAATGCACCCCTTAGTCTTACTGGAGTATGGTACTTTGTGCTCTTGAGGCTGTGAGGGAGGCTGTTCCATCTCCTCTAGCTGACCATCATACACTCATCTTCTATCTGCCTAGAAACGTCATCAAAGTGGCCTATTACCTGTGTTTGAGTCTGAAGGTAGCTCTCAACTAGTGCAGGGCCCCTTTCAATCTCTCGACAGTTAAGGATGACTCCTCTTGGGTTGAAAAATTCTGGTCTGATATATAGGGGTTCTCTAGTTCTTCTTCCCATGACCCCCCATATGTATTTTTCTCTAGTGTCCTCATTGGTCATCCAAGATGCTAGAGCCATTAGCTGCATATCCCCCATTGTTGAATTGGGGTCCCAAGTATCCAGATTTGTCAGCACAAGGTTATGCACATAAAACTTTTCCATTTTTTCCTGATAAGCCATGTTAACTTGCTTGTAGAAATCCATGAATTTCTTAGAATCTTGGAAGGGTAGGGATCCATGGGAGGCTAGAGTTTTGATTTGAAATAGGAGCCATTTATCCTTGAGGTACACAACATATGATTCAGAAGGGAATCTGTGCTGAAGGGCTTCTATGCATAAGTCTGCCATGGTGGCTACTTGCTGCCCTTTTTGCTACAATTTATCCTTCAGTGCTACATTCTCTGCCTGTGCCTTCTGTAGCTGCTCCTTCATAACTATTTCTTCTATTATTTCCTCGTCCCTTGGTGATTCTTCAATGATAATTGGGCTCATGGGAGGAGTTTCTGGGTCTCTTTGACTTATCCTCTGACTCTTGTCGGCTTTGAAATACATAGAGGTCTGCCTTTTTCTCTTTGCGCTCAGAGGAGCTATGGTGGCAACTACCTATTTGCCTTGAGAGGATGTGGTGTTGTGTTGTGAGTATGTTTCTTGCTCACTTTCTGCTACCTCTATGACTTCTATTGACATCTCTTCTGCTTTTCCTTGGCCCTTTGTCTTTTCCTCTTCTTCTTATGGTTCTTCTTTCGGTTCTTCCTCTTCTTCTAGTTCTTCTTCTTCTTCTAGATATTCCTCTTCTGTTGGTTCTTATTCTTCTTATGTAAGGCTAGAAGTGGAATTTTGCCTCGTTTGGGTTGCTATAAAAGCTTCCCTGCTCATATTTATGAAAGAGGACCAAACCATGGGTAGGGTGATGTTGTTCTGTTGTTGCTATTGCATGCTGTTCAAATACGCAACCCACTCTTGGTACTGCTATGCTACGGGCTCCCTTATGTCTCTTTCTCTAAAAAATTCCCAATTCATTGGTTTGGATGAGATGATATCTCTTATTTTTAGATTGCGCAACTAATTTTGGAGCGCTTCTGTAACTTGGCCTCAGCTCCAGTTTTTGTTAGAGACCCTGGTTTCCTTCTCTCTGTTAATTCATGATGCACTGCGTGTTTCCTACCCTTGTTCTCCAATACTCCACTTGATTTAAATTTTTTCTTCTGCATGCCCAGGTGGTGTGAATTTGCAGTTCTCCCTAGTCATACTTCACGATGGTGTCCAAGCTAACTAGCCACCTTTCTGCCCCTTAAACTCTAAGTCTGCAAATTTAATTATTTATGGCTATTATGGATGCATAGCGAGGGGTGAGAAGCTATACTTGAGTTTACATGTTTTTGTCAAGGCGTTTTCAGGAGTTGGAATTTGGAGACAAGCCTCTTATATTCCGCGTTCTTCCTTATTTTCCTATTTTTTGAGTGAGCAATTTGCTGAATGAGAAACTCTCTGAGTGAGCTGTTGATCTTTCTTTTTGTTTCTTCCCATTATAAATGTTGCATGGGGTTGCTCTAGATGCCGTGGGTGGCACTCCTATCTTTCCTGGGGTCTACTTTATCAACTCCTTTTTTCTTTGTAGTTCGTGAACAACTTTTTTTTTGAAGGAACTTCTTAATGTTTGTAGGAGTTTGTGGCTTGCTTTATTTTGCCACATTGTGCTCAAGAATGGAGGAATATGGTGTATGGAGGTGATGGAAGGAGTTATGGAAATGAATGGAGTGAATGATGGGATGGATGGTAAAATATAAGGGAAAAGAAGATGAATGATTCCCCGTGTTTCCAGAAACCATTAATGACCCGCATAATAGAAAACACAGTGATGAAGATGTATTTTTTTGTTTTTGTTTTTTTTTTTTAAAGAAAGTGGGCTGCCTCCATGGATATTTTCAACCCACAAACATGCCTTGGGCACCTGAGAGAGGTTTTCACCCATGGATTTTTATTCTCTCTCCCTTTTTTTTTTTGAGAGCAAGTGAGCTACCTCCATTGAGGTTTTCAACCCACAAGCTTGCCTTGGGTGCCTCAGAGAGGTTTTCACCCATGGATATTTTTTGTTTTGTTTTTATTTTTTGTTTTCAGGATGTGTGGGAAACTATGGAGTTTCCCATCACATACACCTCTCTTCTTATTGAATTTATGAATTCTGCCTTTGACAAAGGCTTCTTGTAAATTTTATGTCTGTGACCATTGACAAGCAAGGGGATTCCTTCCTCATCTATGGTTCTTAGTTGAACTGTGCCATTATCAAAACATTTTTCCACTGTGTAAGGTCCCAACCATCTTTTCATCAGCTTGCCTTTGAAATATTTAAACCTTGAATCATACAACAACGCCCAATATCCTTCTTAGAAGGTCTTTTCTTTGATGGTCTTGTCATGCCAAACCTTCCTTTGCAACTGAACTACCTCCGTGAGAAGAAGTGCTTGCATTCTGAACTCATCCAATCCATTTAGTTGCAACAACCTCTCTTTTTTGGCATTTGATAGATATAGATTTAATTCAGGTTCCATTCTTAATGTATTGAATTCAAACTTAATTGAAAGTAGAGCTTTCTTACCGTAGAATAGTTCATAAGGAGTGAATCCTATTGTTGTATTCCAAGTAGTGTTGTAGGACCAAGTAGATTATACCAATCTGTCTACCCAATATTTTCTGATGTTTCTCACAACCTTGGTGAGGATGCTTTCTAAATCTCTGTTAGTTACTTCTACTTGGCCATTCGCCTGAGGGTGATACGAAGTAGAAGTTCTATGCTTAATCTTGTTCTTCATCAAAATATTATCAATGAGGTGAGAGGTGAATTGTGCTCCCTGATCAGTGACTATTTCTATGGGGTACCCAAACTTGTAAAAAAACATTCTCCCTCAGAAGTTCTGCTACTTTCTCCTCGGTTGCTACCTTCACTGCTTTTGTTTCAGCCCACTTTGTCAGGTAATCAGTGTAGACTATGATACACTTATTTTGTCCGGATGGTGGATCGATAGGTCCAACAAAGTCCACACCCCACTTATCAAATGGCTCAAGAGCCACCTGAGGGTGTAAAGGAATTTCATCCCTTTGTGTGGGTTTCCCCATCCTCTAGCACTGGTCACACCTGCTGGTGTATCTTCTGGAATCTTGATGAAGGGTAGATCAATAGTATCCTGCCCGCAAAAATTTGTAAGAAATTCTATTTGTAGCAAAGTGGCCTCCACATGGGATGTCATGGCATGCAAAGAGGATACCACAAAATTCTTCCTCCCTCACACATCTCCTTAGGATTTGATTAGGGCCTAGCTTGAAAATGTTTCCCCCAATCCATGTGAAAGGGGCTCTTTTTTTGATGATTCTGCTCCTCTCCCTGAATGAAATATTAGGAGGGAGTCTCCCAGCAACCAAGTAGTTGGCTATATCAGAAAACCATGGTGAGAGTGTTGATATAGCAAAGAGATGCTCATTCGGCAGCTGGTAATCCACCATTACTTCTTCACCTGCAGGGAGAGCTAACCTGGAAAACAAATTTGCAACAACATTCTCCTTTCCAGGTTTATCGACAATAGTCAAATCAAATTGCTTCAAAAGTAACAACCATCTAATTATTCTAGCATTAACATCCGGTTTTTTCATTAAATACTTGATGGCTGCATGATCAGTGTGAACAAAGGTCTGATATCCAGTTACATAATGCCTGAATTTGTTCAAGGCATGGACAATGGATAACATCTCCTTCTCAGTTACAATATAATTCAACTTGGCCTTGGACAAGTTCTTGCTGATGAAATAAATGGAATAAGGGATTTTTTCCTCTAATTGTCCTAATGCTACCCCTATATCTTTGTCAGATGCATCAGTGTGGACGTGGAAAGGTAGAGTGCAATTTGGAGCTCGAAGGATGGGGGCAATAGTCAACTTTCTCTTAATGAGCTCGAAAGCCTCTTGATAAGGACCAGACCAAATAAACTTAGAATATTTGGCCAATAACCCAAATAATGTCAAAGCCATCTTGCTGAAATCTTTGATGAACCTTTTATAGTAACCAGCTAAGCTTAAGAAACTCTTGACATATTTATGCTTTTGAGTAGCTGGTACCCTTTTGATGATAGTGATTTTTTTTGGGTCTACCTGTATTCCTGCTTGGGATACAAAGTGTCCTAATACAACCCCTGCTTTCTTCAGAAATTCACACTTTTCTGGGCTCAAGGAGAGATGCATCTCAATGCACCTTCTTAGTACTTTACCCAAATTTGAGAGAGCTTCGTGGAAGTCGTTCCCATATGGTGTATCATCCATGTATATTTTGACAGAGTCATGGAATAGCTCAGAAAGGATTCTTAAGACAAGTCTTTCGAAGGTAGCAAGGGCATTTCACAACCCAAAGGGCAGGACTCTATAAGAAAAAGTACCCTAAGGGCAGGTGAAAGTAGTCTTATCCTGGTCTTCAGGGCTGATTTGAATCTGATTGTACCCACTAAACCCATCTAAGAAGGAAAATAAGTTCTTCCTCACAAGGCCATCTAGGACTTGGTCAATAAAGGGAAAATGGAAATGGTCTTTCTTGGTGGCTTTGTTAAGTTCTCGATAGTCGACACAAATTCTCTACTTCCCATTCTTATTTGGGACTAGGACAAGAGGGGATACCCACTCACTATCGGATATAGGATATATGAACCCTGCATCCAATAGTTTCTGCAGCTATTATTTGACTATGTCCTTTAGCGCCATGTTCAGCCTTCTTTGGGGTTGTCTCACAGGCTTGCATCCTTCTTTGATGTAAATTTTTTTATTTCATACTGAAGGATGCACCCCTTTTATGTCCTTGTAATCCCAAGAAAATTCTTCAAGATTTTCTTTCAAGAGATGGAATAGCTGCTTATATTCTTCATTCAAGAGGTTTGGGTTGATTTTTTGAGATATGGATGGGTGAAACTAAATAGCCTTGGTGGTTTCAGAGGTTGACTCAACTGACTGCACTTCCATCCAAGGTTGGATTTCAGACTCTTTGACTAAGGTTTCGAGAGGAATGTTAGCGGAGTACTGGTTTTGAATGACATGGTCGATGAGTTCCTCTTCATTAAGGTGCCCCCCTCTAAGAATAACATCTACGGTACACATAGGGGAAATGTTATATAACTCATCTTCTTCACCCTCCAACCATATAGGGAGATCATGATCAATGGAATGCCATGCTGGAGGATATAACACTAGATGTTTAGACAAAGGCCCATTTTTTATAGTCATGTTTCTGACATGAAAACTAAATAAGCATATGCAGTGGCTAACCAAGGTCTCCCTAAGATGAGGGGATAACCATTAAACTTGGTTTTTGGTTGCAGGACCAGGAAATCTGTAGGATACTCCCAAGATTCAATGGTAACCATAACATCCTCAACAATTCCTTCCAGAGTTACTATGGACCGATTTTCAAGTTGTAGAATTGTCGTGGTTTTCCTCAAAGTCCCTTGGAGATTAAGTTTCAACATAGTTTCCTTGGTCATGATATTGATGGCAACCCCTAGATCAATCAGAGTGTTGGAGACTATGACACCATCTATATGCACATCAACAACTGGACTACCAGGGTCCAGGTACTTTGGAAATATCACCTTCCCCAACATCAGTTCAGACAGTTGTCCTACCACATTGATGGTAGGGGTATCTCTTTTCCTTCTCCAAGGTTTCTTGAAGCACTTTTCTTTGATGAGCCTATTGTAGATAGGGACATCTTGTTAGAAAATTATATATTAAAGAGCAATGGAACAAATAAAATATATGCGGAAACACAAACACAAGAAACACATAAAACTAGAGAGACACAGATATACATGGTTCACCCAGTTTGGGCTACGTCCACCCCAAACAACCATTCCTTCCTTTCTATTATCCAGCAAAATGAAGAGACACAACCTACAATATATCCACTATAATATCCTCTGTTTTCTCTCACAGTCTCCCTATTTATTTATCGCTTTGAGAATACACATACAACATAGCTGCAATACAATACCCTCATAAAAAACGAGGGGTTTCCTTCTAGGGAGAAAAACCCTAAATTAATCATAAAATCTATCGTAAGATCATCTGCCTAATTAACAACCTAGATTGACTAGAAATTACTATACTTTTACAAGGCAATTTTACATGTGTTTTTAGCTTCGGTGGCACTGCTCACGAAACCCCCTACCAGGGGGGGGCTTCATAAAGTCGCAGCCTCCCCCCTGGACCCCCCAGGCAGCATTCAATTACGGGTGGTGTTTTCGCCATGTTAAGAATAGGGGCCTAATGCTGTAATACAAAAGAAAATAAGATAATCAGGCTCCACACCCAACAATCTCCCACTTGGAGACTGATTGTAGCAACTTTATCACTGCTTCATTTGCTGGACAATGACTACACTTTGGACCTGGCTGTTTCTCATCTTCACCATCATACTTGAAGACCAATTGAAACTAAACATATTCTCAGTTTCTCCCTAGTTACAACTTTTGTTAGCATATCTGCAGGATTCTGGCTAGTGTGTATCTTTTCCAACTTCAACTGTCCATCTTCCAACACTGATTGTATGAAATTGTACTTGAACTGTATGTGTTTAGTCCTGGAATGAAATGTTGAGTTCTTTGCAAGATGAATGACACTTTGGCTATCAATGTATAACGTTCCCATATCATGCTTCTTACCCAATTCATCCATAAACCTTTTTAACCAAATCATTTCTTTACTAGCCTCTGTAGCAGCAACATACTCTTCTTCTGTTGTTGAAATTGCAACAACACTTTGGATTTTTGAAACCCAACTGATAGTTGTTACACCTACAGTAAATGCATATCTTGTAGTGCTCCTCCTGTTATCTCTGTCACCTGCCATATCTGCATCAATATATCCCTGTAGAGCAATGTTCGAACCACCAAAGCATAATGCTTGATTTGTGGTACCTCTCAAATATCTGAGAATCCATTTCACTTCCATCCAATGTTCTTTTCCTGGGTTGTTCATTTACCTACTTACAAATCCCACTGCATGTGCAATATTAGGCCTTGTGCAGACCATTTCATACATTAAGCTTCCAACTGTTGATGCATATGGAACTTTAGAGATATAATCCATTTCTTCTTGGGTTTTGGGGCACATCTCCTTACTAAGTTTTAAATGGCTAGTAAAAGGTGTACTAACTGGTTTTGCATTCTGAATATTAAATATTTTCAACACCTTTTGTATGTACTCATGCTGAGACAATGTTAATTTGCGATTTTTCTTGTCTCTAGTTATTCTCATACCAAGGATTTGTTTTGCAGCTCCCAAATCCTTCATTGCAAATGAATTTGCCAATTTTCTTTTGAGCACATTTATTTCCTACATGTTAGACCATGCAATAAACATGAAATCTACATACAATAACAATATAATATAGTTGCCATCATTTTTCTTTTTCAGATAAACACAATGATCAGAGTGACATCTAGTATAACCTTGTTAAAATATAAACTTGTCAAATTTTAGAAACCACTACCTTGGAGCCTGTTTTAAGCCATACAAGCTCTTCTTTAACCTACACACTATTTTTTCTTTCCCTTTGACCTCATATCCTTCTGGTTGCATCATATAGATCTCTTCCTCCAAATCTCCATGGAGAAATTTTGTCTTTACATCTAACTGTTCAAGATGAAAATCTTCCGCTGCTACAAGACTTAAAATAGTTCTGATTGAAGTCATATTAACAACAGGAGAAAATATTTCATCAAAATCAATACCCTTCTTCTGTGCAAACCCCTTCACCACAAGTCTAGCTTTGTACCTTTGTTTTCCTCGATATTTTTCCTTCAGCCTGTAAACCCATTTATTCTGCAATGTTGTTTTACCTGCAGGAAACCTGACTAAGTCCCAAGTCTGGTTATGTATTAAGGATTCCATCTCTTATTTCAAGGCTAGCTCCCACTTCTTCCTGGTTTCAACCTGCATTTTTTCTTCATAACATTTTGGTTTACCATAATCAGTCAACAATAAATAATATAATGAAGGAGAGTATTGTTCAGGGGGTCTACTTATCCTGGTAGATCTTCTAACACCACTTTCAGGTGTTTGAGGTGCCTGTTGATGTTGTGATGGTTGTGGTTGTTGTTGTTGTGGTTGTTGATTATTATTATTTTCAGGCACCTTTAATTTTTATGTGATCTTATCAAGAACTGTGTATTCTTTGTTTTCTTTTTCCTATTTCTTTTCCTGCAATTGATTCTTATACAAGAACTTTTCATTAAATATCACATTTTTACTCCTAATGATTTTGTGATTTTTATAATCATATAAGCAATAACCGAAATCATTAACACCATATCCAATAAAGGTACATTTCTTTTATTTTGCTTCAAACTTTGTTCTATTTTCTTTATTAATATGGACAAAGGCCTCACAACCAAAAGGCTTTAAAAAAGAGTAGTTTACCTTTTTACCTATCCACGCCTCGTCTGGAATACCACCATCTAAGGAAATTGAAGGCCCTCTATTTATTAGATAAATAACAGTATCTAAAACATCTTCCCAACATTGTAAAGGCAATCCAACATGCAATCTCATACACCTTGAACACTCCATGATTGTTCTGTTCATCCTTTCTGACACACCATTTTCTTGTGATGTTCTTGGAATTGTCTTCTCTCTACAAATTACATGCTTTGAACAATACCTATCAAACTCTTTGATGAAATATTCACCTCCACTGTCTAATATTAGACACTTCAACTTATTTTTTGTCTCAATCTCAACCAATGCTTTCCATTTCTTGAAAATATCAAATACATTAGATTTATTCTGAATACAATAAATCCAGGCTTTTCTAGTTGCATCATCAATAAAAGTAACATAATAATGAGAGCCACCGAGAGCTGATACCTGAGCAAGTCCCCATACATCTGTATGCACAAGATATAATTTTTTTCTCTTCTTTTCTTTCCCAATTTTCAGAAATCTGGCTCTTTTTTTTTTCCATAAATAAAATTTTCATAGAAATCCAAATCAATATTCTTCAAACTCGACAACAAATTTCTTGAGTGAAGGATATTCATCCCCTTCTCACTCATGTGTCCGAGCCTATGATGCCATAATAATGCATCTTCTCCTTTTAAAGTTAAAGCATTAACATAGTTAGAAATACCATTGCATAAATACAATGTACCAATCTTTTCTCCTTTTTCTATTACTAGGGCTCCTTTGGTTACCTTCCAGGTTTTATCTGTGAAAGTTTTCACACAACCTTCACCGCCTAACTGCCCTGTTGAAATCCATTTTTTCTTTAGATCTGGAACATGCCTTACCTCCTTTAATAACCATTGGTTTCCATTCTTCTGTTTTACAAGAACTTAACCCATTCAAACTATTTTACAAGGTTTATCATCACCCAAACAAACTTGTCCAAAATCTCCTTGAACATAGTCATGAAAATATTTCTTATTAGGTGTGGCATGGAATGAGACCCTTGAATCTACCACCCAGGAATCAATAACATTTTCTAAAGAAATAATTAAAGCTTGTAACACATCACCTGTCACATTTTCTTCATGATTGTATTCTTGCTGTGCGTCTCCTTCTTTTCCCTTCCGAGATCTACAATCTTTCTTCAGGTGTCCTTTCTTTTCACATTTCCAGCACACTATCCTTGATCTAGACTTGGATCCACCTTTCCTTGATTTACTGTGATATGCTGAGCTCTTTCCTCTTTCCATTTTTCTTCCCCTAGAATTTTCACTCAAAGCATTGCTCGATGTTTCACTAGAGCTTTTCCATCGTATTTCCTCGCTAAGGATAGCACCAACAACATCATCAAAATTTAAAGTACTAGATCCAAAGACAGAGTTAATAATGGCCATAACTAAACCATTCCAACTTTATGGTAATAAGCACAAAAATAACAGAGACCTAACTTCATCATCAAAGTTTACCCCTACAGAACTTAACTGATTGGTAACTGTATTAAAATGATTTAAATGGTCCGTAACAAATCCACCTTCCGACATCTTCATATTAAATAAATGTTTCATAAGAAATACCTTGTTCGAGGCCGAGGGTTTTTCATATAGTTTTTCCAATGCCTTAATTAAACCATATTTTGTTGTTTCCTTCGAAATATTGAAAGCTACCGACGCTGCGAGGCACAACCATACTGATCCGAGTGCCTTTCTATAAAAAATCTCCCATTCTGCATTTGTCATAGTCGTCGACTTCTTTGTTTTTATGCTCAATGGTAGGTACAAATCTTTTTGATACAGATAATTTTCCATCTGCATCTTCCATAGAGGGAAGTTTTGGCCATTAAATTTCTCGACCCTAAACTTACCATCTTCCGCCATTTCTCCCACTCGAACCAGGAACCCTTCTTTCATGCAAGTTTATCAGCCAAATAGACCTCCGGCTTTGATACCAGTTGTTAGAAAATTATATATTACAGAGCAATGAAACAAATAAAATATATGTGGAAACACAAACATAAGAAACAAATAAAAACAGAGAGACACAAATATACGTTCTTCACCTAGTTTGGGCTACGTCCACCCCGAACAACTAGTCCTTCCTTTCTATTATCCAGCAAAATGAAGAGACACAATATACAACAGATTCGCTATAATATCCTCTATTTTCTCTCATAGTCTCCCTATATATTTATCGCTATGAGAATACACATACAATACACAACCAAAATATAATACCCTCATACAAAACGAGTGGTTGCCTTCTCGGGTGAAAACCCTAAATTAATCATAACTTCTGCCATCAGATCATCCACCTAATGAATGTCACAGATTGACTAGAAATTACTATACTTTTACAAGGCAATTTTACATCTGTTTTTAGCTTCAGGGGTGCTACCCCCGAAACCCCCTGCCAGTGGGGGGGGCCGACCCCCCCAAGACCCCCCACAGAAGTGATTAATTATGGGCGGAATTGTCGACACATTAAGAATAGGGGTCCAACTCTGTGATACAAAAGAAAAGAAGATAATCAGGCTCCACACCCAACACATCTTTAATGGCCTGGAGAAGTGGTATCTTTACACACAAATTTTCTAATTCTCCCAAGAGTTCGGTCTCCTCTGGGGAGTGCCGACTAGGGTGGATCAAGCGCTCAGGAAAAGGAGGTTTTTGGATCTAAGTGTTAACTTTTTATTTTTCCTCCTCAACCTCTACAGTTGGAGATGGACGATGGTTTTCTGGGAATACTCTTCCCAACCTGAGATTAATCTCCTGTATCTCCATAGCATAATCTTGATGGGATATTTCTCCACTAAAATCCTGCTGTGCTTGTTTGTTGTTTGGGTTTGGATTGGGTTGTGTAGGTATAGGTAGCCTAGGTGGAGCAGCATGAGTAAGCTGAGGTTGAGGTTGGGGTGGAGGCATTAGAGCAGGTGGTTGATTTTGTTGAGGCCTCCACCCTTGGGATGGGTTGTTCCACTGAGGTTGTTGTGAAACATACTATTGAAATGGTTGGTTTAGTGGTTGAGGATGATATGAAGGATTGTAAGGCCAAGTAAGAGGTGTAGACCATGATGGAGGAGTGGGGGTGTACCAAGGTTGCATGGGTGTGCTCTGATTGTTGTGATAATAAGAGTAATGTGCACCCTACATACCTTGTTGATATGACCGAGGGCCTTGAGGCATTCTCTAGTTGATGAAACAAAGTTTCTCTAGCATTACTTCCCCACCTTGACATACAACTTTATGTCCAGGTAAGGAGGGACACTTTTTTGTGGCATGATTCTCCTCAGAAATTAAGCAAACCTCTATGAAATTCAGTGGACATTCATTTCTTAGGTGCTTCCTAGTACATCTAGGACAAAATATGGCAAGGGCTCTCTTTGATTCCTCTTTCTTCCTTTTGACTTGCATTGTGTCCATTTGCAAAGAAAATGTGTGCAACATGTCAGACTCGAAGTCCTCTAGCATGTTCCCAATCTCATGTTTTATGAAGGTGGAAGAGGGAGGGGTATTATATGTACTTTCTCTAGCTCTACCCTTCTTCCTAAACACCCTAAAATGGTTCAGAAGATAGTTTTATTGCTTCATATGGTTGTTGGTAGATATCTCCTCCCGATAGCATATTCAAGGTTTCTGTCATATCTTCTCTAATCCCTCGAAGAAGTACAATTTTAAGTGAGTCAGGATCAAGGGTACAATTGGCTCTCTTATAGTTCAATTGAAACCTCTCTTCATAGTCCTCTAAGGATTCATCCGACCCTAGATACATCCTAAATATCTCATCCTTAGTTTCCTTGGACCAACAACAGTATTTGTATTTGATGCTGAAGGTCTCTTCCATCTGTGCCCAAGTAGTGATGATATCCCTAGGAAAACCCATGAACCAACGCAAGGCTACATCCTTAAGAGTGGATGGGAAGAGCTTCAACTTCTGATCATTAGAGGTGTAGTCATAAGTCCTAAAAACAACAGCAAATTAAAACATGAATGTGTTAGGGTCCTTAGAGGTAAGTCCATGAAAGTGTGGAAGAGTTGAGGGGCTAATGTTCTTCATCTTAGTTTCCCCATCTGCCTCTCTTATGGGAAAGGCTATCTTGATCCCAACCATGGTTAAGATAGGTGAAGCAGGTCCTTCAGTTGAAACAAGGTATTCTTCTTCTTCCCCAATAGGATCCTTAAAATATTCAGAAGGCTCTCCTATAGGGGGTTCAATCTCACTGCCATTGAAGAAGAGTGAAGGGTGGCTAGGAGGTGATGTGGGGGTCTTAGGTAAGGTTTGTATTTGAGTATTCCTACTCCTACGAGGCATGAAAATCATATCTTTTTGTATTTTTTTGAATATTTATAAAATAACATGAAAATAAAGGAAAGTAGAAAAGAATAAAAATAAAAATATCTATTGGTCACCTCACCAGCAACGACGCAAAAAATTGGTGAACCCTAGCATTGTGCCAAGTGTGCTGCAACTCCCAGGGGCTACCCTACTTTAATTTATCATCCCGGGGTTTGTACAAACTTGGAGGTGACAGTGATATATACACATCAAATGCATTCTGTTCATGTCATCCTCTTCTACTTTACGAAAGGGTGCTATTTATTAGACTATGATAAAAACTGAAAAGTATATTGCTGGAAGGAAGTGACAGAAAGAAACTAAATTAAATTGCTGAAAAGAAATGACAGGAAGGAAACTAAACTTAAACTACTGAAATGAAACTAATTTAAACTGCACTAACCTTTGGCTAATCGACTAAACAAAACCTACTTATCTTATGCTCTATCTACCATGCTTCTATCCTTGCAGCTAAGCTATCTAGGACTTAATTCTAATTGAAGAAGTGTTGATTTGTAGCTTGGAGAAGAAATGGGTAAAGGTACTAATGGAGGGACAAACACATGAAACCAGGATTAAAAGTGAAAAGAGCGGGTTTAAACCTTATTAAAGCTTTATTATGGAGCAAAAAGGCTTTGGAGTGAAATGATTTGAAAAGTGCGATGGCAGAGATGCAATGGAGCAAAATTTGCGATATGCGATATGTGATATCCAATCACACAAAGCACACGGCGGCGGCAGGGGGGGGGTACAATTTGGAGGCTGAGGAGGAGCAGGGGTTGTTTGGGCCGCCTTGTCCTTAGGTGCCTTCTTGGAGGCTTTTCCCACCTCACTTGAGGCTTTCACAATAGGAGTAGGTTCCTGTTGAGGTGGCTGAGGCATAAAAGCAAAGGGAGGGGTCATGGTGACTGGTTGGACCGGGGTCAAAGCTGTATAAGGTTTGGGCTGACTAGGCGGGATAGCGGCTAGGGGATAAATGTATCAGACTGGGATCCCCAAGGTCGTGTTCGAAAGAGACAAGGTAGCCATAACAGGTATCGAAAATACTCTGGGAGGGGGAGAAAGAAACGATATCTGACTGGAGGGGTAATGGCTAGGCGGGACAACTCTGAGATGGTTAAGGCTAGGGGGAAACATTTGAGGAGGGTAGATAGGATCATAGACACTAGATGAAGATGAGGGGCCTTGAGGAGAGGGTCCTAAAGGCTGAGTCAAAGGACTGGGAGCAGGTTTTCGGGGGTGAGGCTTTTGGCTAGTCGAACCGGTCTATTTAAGGTCGGACTGAGATGATTGCATCATGCAAACATTCGAGAGCTAGGGTCAGAGATGAGAGGAGGGAGACCAAGGAATGAACCAATAAAAGAGAAATATTTATAGACTCTGGGTGAGACACTGGTCGGAGGTTCGAATATTTTTTTATTGGCCACCGAAGAGATAATTGAATCAGGAGAGCTATGAGATTTTAGTTCGTAATATGTTAACTGATCTATGGTGACAATCTTTCCATTTTGAGGAAAGCACATGTTACGGTGAACCGCAGATGAGACAAATAACATCACATAAGTGTAGCTACGACCCAATAGAATGTTGTAGTCTAAGGCGGCATCAATGACTTCAATTTCAACACAAACAGTCTTACCCGTAAGAGTAATAGGAAAATTACGGAACATGCCAAGGGGATGAGAAGAGTGGACAGATCACACATGGAGGGTGATAGTGGAAGGGGCTAAATCAGGAGATCCAAGTTGCTTCCAAACCGAAGTGGACATCACATAGGTGGATGCCCCCTCGTCAATGATACAATGGGAGACGTTGGCATTCTAGATCTTGACAGGGATTTGGAAGGCAACGGATGTAGGAAGGGGGGGATGTTCTGACTTGTCAATGTCAAAGACAATCAAATGTGTTGATCAGCAGTTGTCATTGATTTCAACCCAAGCAGCACTAGGGGCTAACCCAATATTGAATGGGAATTTTGACCTACCAAATTAATATATTCTGGGTCATTAATGCTTTTTATGGTTTCTACTTGTCGATATGTTTCCGTTGATATATGGCACGCCATGTAATTCTTCACGGTTTGAGAGATATTCATGTTTGAAGTTTGAAATCTCAAGCTAGTGGGCTAAACCCCGTTGACGGGAAATATGTCCGGCCAGAGGGATCTCCCCGGTAGAAAGTCCCAATTAGACTTAGAACCGTTTGGAATAGGGATCCCGTCCGGGGTGTGGGTCCGGCTACCGCTTAAATGACTTTCTCTTCAGTCTCGAAGAACCTGATTGAATCTGCAGACATACACTTATTCACATGATACAGAATACATGACTGATGTATCAAACTAATATATAACACTGCGTGTAGCAAGGTAATAAACAAAATGCATACGCCTAGGAAATGTCGTTAGCAACACATCTATGGGGTAATGCATGTAAGATAATCTAACCACCAAAGAAACAGTTCTTTATGGCGAGAGTATCCCTTAACTTTCCGAAAGATGCAACGAAATGCTAATAAAATAGTTCATCAACATTCATTGTAATAACACATGGTAAAATTGAGCATAGTCAAACACAACCACAGATAACCATGGAGCATGAATAACACAGCATTCATTAATCATACGATATTCTGAAAATATACGCAGAATACACACAGTATTGTCCCAGCTAAACACATCATCCAACAAAGGGGTTTTAAACAAGTATCTGTATTACATATGCAAGAGTATAACCCTTTGATTGCAATGCTATATTCTTCAGTCCACCAAAAGAGAAGCCCCTAACTATGTGCCCCGCAGGGGTATTTATAGATTCAAAAATTCCCTTCAGGCTTTCCGACGCTTCGACTTCCCGACGGTTCAGCTTCCCTGCGACCTTGGCCGAGCATGCGACCTGCGACTTTCGGAAGTAATTGCGACCTGCGACTCATGTGCCGGTGCGACCTGCGACTCAGGCGTAGGCGCGACCTGCGACCTGGGGGCGGTCGCGACCTGCGACTGAAAAAGTTTAGTTATGGAGGAGGTAGTGCGCTTGAGAGGTCAGGAGCGTCAATTTTCTTCCCCTTGAGGAAATATCTCCAGGCCTAGTAATCCGCTGCTATAGGGGAGACTAGAGGGGTTTCCTCTTTTAATCGGTGCATACATTCCAGGGCATTTGGTATCAGAGTTTCCTTCTTCTGGGAGATCTGAATTGAGAGGGAGGCAAGCTTGGTGTAGATTTGTACTGGAGTGACAAGCAACCGATTTAGGTTCTCTTGTGATGCCTCGAATTCTGGTGCGGAAGCAGTGTGTCTCAAGGGTTGCAGAAAAGACTGAATTTCCTGATCTATTTGCTCCCAGTCTTTAGTTTCGTCTAGTGCCCCCAACGACGAAATGTGATGAAGAGCGTTCATGGAGTCTATACCACTGATCATGTGATTATATGCAGACACCACTTTGTCCAAATCTTTGGTCAGCTTGTCTTTGGACTGTATCTTCATCCGGATTTGTACTTTGGCATCTTGTGTGTGACTCCAATCCTTCCTAGGCACATTTTCGGGAGCTTGATGGTACTGTGCTGTCCAGTTTATCATTCTGTCCAAAGCTGCAGAGGCCTCCTTGAGCTGCTCATGCTTCACTTTGGTTTCCGCTCGTGCCTCTGCCAAAGGGGCCACTGTTTGTTTTAGGGTGAGAATTTCTCTATATACTTGCTGCATGGTCATTTCCAATACGTCACATTCTTTCATGACTGCCAGTGGGACTTCATTGACTTGGGAAGGCTTACTTTGGAGTTGTCGCACTTCACTCTCCAGTACTGCTTTCTCCTGTTCCGCTGCTTTTAACTTGTTTTGTAGGGAAATAATCTCCCTGCTCATTCTAGTGACATTTTCCTCCGTAGATGCAGCAAAAGCGGTACCTTCTGATGCTATCATTACTGGGTTAGTCCTGGTATCCGGGACGATGTCCTTTTCAGTGGCGACCGTAGATATGGCGGGATGGCTTTGCGCCAAGGATTTTCTTCTCTCTTGCCGTATTTTGAAAGAGAATTGGTCAAATGTCAATCTAGTCAGGTCGAAGACCTCTTCCTCTTGTTCCCCGGGAAAATCTTCATCAGGGAGGATACTTTTCTTGCCACTCGGAGGAATCTCCAGGGGAGATATGTCGATATCATCTATCAGTTCATCCTCTTTATCCTGCGTTTGTCCTTTTCCTTTCTCCTTTTGCCGGCGCTCGGCTTCTGCCTTGTCATGTTCCTCCTTCTTCCTGCGTTCTGACTCTGCCTCTGCTTCTCTCTCAGCTTTTCTTTTTCTCTCTGTTGCGGCAGCTTGGCCTGTTTTCTTCTGCTATTCGGCTTTGTCAAGTTCTTCCTTAAGTGCTTGTTCTGCCGCCGCCTGTGCTTCCTTTTCCTGTCTTTCCTTTTCCTCGGCCTGTTTCCTTTTCCATTCTATCCTTGCATCTCTTCTACGTTTCTCTTCATCCTCCTTCATTTTCTTTTCCTCTTCCTTCTTGGCCTGGGCCTCTGCTTCTTTTAGCTGATCCGAGGTGTCAGGCCCTGTACTGGTCCGTGTTTTCTTATCTTTGGAGGAAGAAGAGCCTCATAGTTTTTGGCTCCTGTCTTCTAAATTTTGGTGATCTTCTTCTTCTTGGTCAGAGTCAATCCCCGGAGCTAGTTGCCTGTCTGCGTTGTACCAGTTTCTTTTCTCATCATCTGCCGGGCGTTCGACATGCTGATAGCTCCATTTAAAATTGGCCTTCTTACGGTGCTCCGGAACTATCTTGAACGGGTCATATGTTCGGTATTCCAGGCTTCTAAAGTGATAACCTTTTATCTCTTCCCCTTGAGCCCTTACTTCTCTGGAGTCCTTGACTGTATAAGCACCGATGGTGAGGGGCAGAGCGGGCCAAGGTTTCTTCTTTCCTTTTGAAAGGACGTTGGAGAAACCCGAGGTCATCTGGAAACATACCTCCTGCATAAGCACCTTATCGGTGATAAACCTAGGCAGAGCATGTGGGGCTTTGAATGTGCCAAATACCCGGATGAATGTATATTCAGCGAACGGAAACCAGTGTGCCACCTGACCTAGCGTCTCCATCGCACGCCAAGACATGCAGGGGGTGTCTTGACCAAATAGCTTCCCGTAAAGGGCGGGAATGAATATCTGAGAGATTTGCTCAATATCTGACTTGTACCTGGACTCCCAGAATACCTTGGTCTGCAAATGGACTGCTTAGGTCTGTTCGGAGTCGTAGTTATGTGGCCATCCCTCAAAATGCAGCCGAGCATAGACAGCATCTAGTAGATACGAAGCCATATAGAACTCTGACGGCGTTCCTTCATCTGGGGCTAAAGCCGAAGCCAAATTTGTTTGCATTGAGCCCATTAACATACCGGCCCAGTTGAAACGAGTACCGTGCACCGTTACATACTCCATTATAGTTGCCCATGCGCAGTTGAAGGTGGTGGCGTCCGGACGTCCATACAACCTGCAAAGCATGGCGGCCACTAATTTGTACACTTTCCTCAGAGCGGCTACCGGGTACTCCTGGTCTTTCCTGACCTTAAATTTGTCTGGCTCTTCCCACCACTTCCTGATTGTATCAACCACAGGTACTTCATGGGCAGAAGCCCATCTCGGGGTAAATTTTTCCTCTGGTTAGGCTGAGTGAGAAGTGGTAGACACAGGCTCACGAGCCCTCCCAGGTGCGAAAACTTTACCCTTCTTATCTCGGTCAGAAACTTCTTAAATTGGAGTTGAATATTAAAGAATTATTAGAAAAGCATTAGGTGGTTTTTGTCTCAGAGTGGGTTTCCACCTTAAAAACTGTGTGCATTTTTGTTCCTCTTATTTGCTGCTATCATTGTACAAACACTGATAATAATTGAAGATTAACTAATGCTCTAATTGAAAGGAATACTGAATCACCCCCCCCCCTCAGTATTTCCAACAATTGGTTTCAGAGCATGGTTCCTTCAATAGTAGTTTAACAGCTGGAAGGAGGTCATGGAGCATACCAAGAATGGTGTACCTCTATTCAATGAAAATAATTATACACTTTGGAAAGGAAGAACTGGTTAGGCTGAGTGAGAAGTGGTAGACACAGGCTCACGAGCCCTCCCAGGTGCGAAAACTTTACCCTTCTTATCTCGGTCAGAAACTTCTTAAATTGGAGTTGAATATTAAAGAATTATTAGAAAAGCATTAGGTGGTTTTTGTCCCGGAGTGGGTTTCCACCTTAAAAACTGTGTGCATTTTTGTTCCTCTTATTTGCTGCTATCATTGTACAAACAATGATAATAATTGAAGATTAACTAATGCTCTAATTGAAAGGAATACTGAATCACCCCCCCCCCTCAGTATTTCCAACAATTGGTTTCAGAGCATGGTTCCTTCAATAGTAGTTTAACAGCTGGAAGGAGGTCATGGAGCATACCAAGAATGGTGTACCTCTATTCAATGAAAATAATTATACACTTTGGAAAGGAAGAATGGAGGTCTATCTCTTGGCGCAAGGTTACGAAGTATGAGACACTGTTCAAAATGGATTTACATCAACCGCAGATGAACAAGGTAAGAAGAATTTGGTAAATGATGCAAAAGCAAAGAATATTATTATCAGTGGACTTATTGAATCTGCTTATCATAAGGTGTTGGGTTGTAAAACCACCAAAAATTTATGGGACAAGCTTGAGAATATATATGCAGGTGACTCAAATGTCAAAGAAGCAAAGCTTCAAATCTATAGAGCAAAATTTGAGCAACTCAGAATGAAAGAAGATTGAAACATTGCTGCATACTTTGGAAGGAACCAATGCTCTGGAAGGATTGGGAGAGCCTGTTGACGAGAAGACTATTATACGGAAGATTCTTAGAATGTTACCAGGGATATTCAACCCAAAAGTATCGGTCTTAGAATACAGTGCAAATCTGGAAAAACTCAGCAAAGAGGAATTACATGGAGTTCTCATAGCATATGAAATGTGACTTGATGAATAAGAGGGTACTTCACATCTAGAAATTGCGTTTGTTGCATCTAAGAAAAACAATAAGGATAAACAACCTTCAATTGAAAAGACATGCACCTGCAAGTGTGAAGAAAAGGGAGATGATGAAGAAGGTCTTTTAGATGAAGAATATGCTTACTTCACGAGAAAAATACAAATTGGTAAGGGATAATTCAAAGGTAAACTTCCATTGATATGTTTTAGCTTTAATGAGGTTGGGCATTTTGCAGCAAAATGTCCAAACAAAAGCAATGGCAACACAAAAAGAAAGAAAGGCTTTAGGAAATTCAACAAGCAAGGATCCAAAAGGAAATTTCTCTCTAAAGAAGATAGCTCATCATCCGATGAAGAAAATGATAGTGAAGAAGAAGCCAATGAGAGAGTATTGTTTATGGCCAAGCACAATAAACCCAAGAACAATAAGCAAGAGGTATCAAACAATGAAGAAGAAGGATGGACCATAGACGAATTTTATGAGGAAGCAATCAAGCTTATAAAAGATCTCAAGGTGGAGAAGATCCGTTCCAAAACTCTTGAAGAACAAGTTCAAGGTCTAAAAATTGAAGTTGAAGAACACAAATGCATTGAAGAGTCACTTGAAAAGAAGTTGGAAGAAAGAACCAAGAAAGGGAAGAATTAGAAGCCGAAGTAGTCTCGCTGCGTGAGGAAGTGAAGAAAGGAAAAACTATCCAAAACTATGCCACCAACTCAAGGGAATTAGAAGAAATCATCAAAAATCAACGATCTTACAACGACAAAACTGGCATTGGTTACAAAGAAGAAGAAGCAGGACCTTCTACAACAAAATACAATGAACCTATGATATCTAACATGCATGTAGACTTCATTGGACAAGATTCGCAAGAACAGCCTTGGAAGACAATTCCTCGACGAAAATTTCCATCCAGGTACCAACATATTTTTTATGGCTACTGTTATTCTTGTGGAAAATTTTGTCATAAAGCTGTAGAATGTCGCACGTACCCTTGGAACAAATACAATTCCAGGAGATCTGTCAAATATGAATCTCCCAGGGCTCAGCGAAACATCAATAGATTTGAACATTTAAGAAATAATATTGAATGTTACAAATGTCGAAACTTTGGACACATAGCCAAAGACTGCAGACTTGAAAATCCTCCAGAAGAATCTTTGAAGCCACAGAATGAACGAACATGGAAGAAGAAGAAGAATGATAATTGTGCTCTCGCTCTCAAGGCTCAAAATAACAAAGATGTGTGGTATGTTGATAGCAGTTGCTCAATGCATATGACTGGAGATAGAAATAAATTTGTATCTCTGAAAGAGAAGAAGGATGGAACCGTGTCCTTTGGAAATGATGGATCTTCAAATGTTATAGGATCAGGTACTGTCACTCTCGGAAGCAAAGATGTTCTAGCCAAGAATGTTCTATTGGTTGAAAACATGAATCACAATATGCTCAGTGTTGGACAAATGTGTGATCAAGGACACACAATACTATTCAACTCCACGAAATGTGAAATCAGGAAAGGCGTGTATGGTGAAATTGTGGCTACAGAAAGTCGAGCTCCAAATGACATATATGTTCTGGATGAAGCAACTAAAGCATGTAGAATAGCTAAAGATGATGATACAAAAATTGGTAGCAATGATGATTGACTAAGTAATAATTTTGCTACAAAGGTGCAAAGTGATTTCGAGATGTCTTTACTTGGTGAGCTGACATACTTCTTAGGGCTTCAAATATATAAGCAAGAGAAAGGAATATTTATATGTTAAGCCAAGTACATCAAGGAAATGCTCAGGAAATTTAAAATGGAAGATTGAAAACCCATCCTTACTCCAATGGTAACAGGTTGCAAATTGAGCATAGACGACTCATCTAAGGATGTGGATCAAAGGTTGTACAGATCTATGATTAGTAGTCTTCTATATGTAATAGCCTCCCGACTAGATGTTATGCAAGCAGTTGGACAAGTAGCAAGATTCCAAGCAGCACCAAAATAATCACATATTAAATATTCGCCAGCATTGGAATATCTTCGCCAGAAGCTTGGGATTCTCCCAAGTTCTCATTAGATTTTCATTTTTTCAGAATACAAAGGGGGAGTGGAAGTAGATTACAGGTCTGCAGGACGGTTGTGTGTCAAGGGGAGTGGAAGTGTCTATAGGTCCTTAGGATGGGTTGTGTGTCAAGGGGAGTGGAAGTGTCTATAGGTCCTTAGGATGGTTGTGTTTCAGGCGGAGTTACCCTTTGCCATTGATGTCAAAGGGGGAGATAATGTTGTAGGAAGAGGTTTCATGATCGCAGGGGGAGTACTTGTGTTGCCATCAATGCCAAAGGGGGAGATTTTTGATCAGCGGTTGTCATTGATGTCAACCCAAGCAGCACCAGGGGCTAACCCAAAATTGAATGGGAAGTTTGACCTACCAAATTAATATATTCTAGGTCAATAATGCTTTTTATGGTTTCTACTTGTCAAGATGTTTCCGTTGATATATGGCACGCCATGTAATTCTTCATGGTTTGAGAGATATTCATGTTTGAAGTTTGTACCCCAGTTAGTGGGCTAAAACCCCATGGGGTTGAGGCATGGGTCATTGAAAAGTCATAATTAATATTTTTTAAGCTCAAAAATTCCCTCACACGTTCACTTGTTGAAGCCCCTCTCAACTTAAGCATTCATATAAATTGTGATCTTCATTTCCTCCTTATGCAAGGGATTCATCCACCTGAAACAGGTCATTGTGTAATTTTCTCTCTAAATTTTTTTCTACGAAGGTTCAGAAAATGAAATTTTTATGAGGTGAAGCTGAAATCCTGAGGAAGCTGCAGTACAAATTTCAGATCAAGATGCACAACAGTTTTGGAGATATGATCTGTGTAAGTCAGGGTTTTTTCAGGCTCTTGAAATTCATCTCAAAGAAGTGACTTTTATAAAATCGTCATAAATATCTCTCTGAGTATCGGATTGGAGTTACATAAAAAGTGGCAGATAGTGTACAGTCTGTAGTTTTCTCTCAATCAATTTCAGAGCCAAATGAAGAAACAGTGACACGTGGCATGCCGTACAAGTGTGCTATGCTGAAACAGTCCTTAATTAGGGCATTGTGAGAGATTGGGTATAACTCTCTCTTGAAGAATCCAAATTGGGTCAGACCTATGGCATCAGAAAGAAGACTCAGAGGACTACTACAGGACCAAAAATCAGATATTGAGGATCTGAAATAATAGAGATACACCAGATTAAATATCGAGCTCCTAGAAGGCAAGAAAAAGCTAGATCATGTGTTGTCAAGGGTTGCAAAGGACCAGACTTTCTATAGCAACAAAGCAAAGCAAAGTAAGAGAGGTAGCATGACAAGAGCAAGAACTGGGTGTGCATAACAAAGAAGAAGAAGTTCATCATAGTTCATGGACAAGATCAAAAGATACACCAAGGTAAATGTATCATCATAACTTAGTCATTGTAAAATACAATTTTCATTGTGACAATACATGGTCACAGTAATAAAGAGGCAGTGTTGAGGCCCAGGCCTCTGCTTAGGTATTGCAAAGTCAGGGTTAACAAGGTCTTCTCTGCCTTCTACATCATTCTATATCATTGTAAAGTGGACCATTTTCCTTGGTACGAGAGTTCATTCTTCTTTTATTCTTCTATAGGGTGGTAGGGTGGTGCTAGGGTGAGTTGTAGCTCATTGGGTGTTGGGGCATCCATTCAGTTGACTACTGAAGAATCTCAGGCGTTGGAGCGTCCATCCAGTGGGAGCTGGAGAAGAATGCTTTTCTAGATTCTAGGAAGTTGGAGCTTTATTTTCAATTGGAGTTGAATATTAAAGAATTATTAGAAAAGCATTAGGTGGTTTTTGTCCCAGAGTGGGTTTCCACCTTAAAAAATGTGTGCATTTGTGTTCCTTTTGTTTACTGCTATCATTGTACAAATGATGATAATAATTGAAGATTAACTAATGTTATAATTGAAAGGAATAATTATCTACCCCCCCTCTCAGTATTTCCAACAAAATGATCATCTGAAGGATCCACACCTCCTATAGAAATTAGTAGAGATTTTTTTTGTGAAGGGAACGAATGGAGGACTTCCAGCGTTGACATGGCAGTAGGGGATTGCGCCAAGTCATCTACTATACTGTAGGAGAAGGAAGCTTTACCAAAAGCAACGTTTTGGTGTAATGGTCCCTTGGGGATCTTGGTATGAACCTATGCCTTAGGCTGAGGGATTAGTAAAGGACCATTGGGTGTTGAAAGAGGCTCTGTAGGACCTGAAGACAGGGGCTCGGTGGCAGACATAGCGAGGGGCTTGTTGTACTAATGGGACCGAGTCTGAAGGTTGAGGTCAGTGGTATTAGGTTGGTCAGAGTTCATCATGAGGATTTGGTAATCAGAGGTACCAGATGGAGGAGTTTGAGTGGTTGCCTGACTTTTTGGGGGTTGGTAGCCACATATCCTTGTTGGGGGAAAGGATTGGTAAACACAACCGGTTAGATGGGCATAGCATTAGGAGGAACTGAAGGGGATACTTGCTGTCCTCAGGATGTTGCTTTAGCTTCCCACATATGACGCATCTAAGGTAAAAGAGGACAATCATGGGTATAGTGACCATAGACACTGCAATAAGAACAAGGCTTATTCATGCGAATAGGCCTGTTCTGCTTGGTCTGAGTGCCCTATTGCTGGGTTGCAGTGTTAGATGTATTCACTTGGGGATTGTTTCCTGGATTACTTGGGGAAGATTGGTTTTGGTTTCCTTTCCTCTTCTTTTTGGAAGTAGGAGGATTAGTTGCACTTTGCTGCACATAAACCTGCCCCTGAGGGGGGTGGCTGCTATTGCAGTGCTTGAGAAGGCAAGGGAGGTTGAGGTGCTTGTGCTAGAGGAGCTGGAGCACCAGGCTATGGATACATATAATAAGGAGGTTGGGAAAAATTGGGGTAAACAGGCTGGGAAAAAGGAAGAGGCATGGCGTATCCTGGATACATGCTATTGGGAGGGGGAAAAGTGCTGGAGGAGATAGCCCCTCCCTGAGGGAAAACATAACCCATGGGAGGATGAGTGTATGGATGTGAAAGGGATCCAACGATACCGTCGGTGGCATGGGATGTCCCCTGTGCGTTGGAACCACCGGGTTTAGGGAGATTAGGTAAGACGGTATAAACATAACCAGATTTTGCGTAGATCAAGTCATATTTCAACCCAATTCTTCGGTCTGAGGGAAGTGAGATGCAAAATCTTTTCCAATAGAAGGAAAAAGGGATTTGAGTAACCAGTCCATGTAGACACAGTATTTGAAAGCATGTGCTCGACATAGGCTCTTCCTTCTGCGCTATTCTTGGATATGGTCATATATGTGGGTAGCATAAGTTTGACGAAAAGAGGTCAAGAGTTCAATATCAGTGTTATAGCGAAGGGAAAGATGGAAGTAAGATAGAAAAGACTTGGCAAGGGTCGAAAAAGTAGTATGAGAGGAGGAGGCCTGGTCAACATACCACTTGGAATCTTCTCCAGTAAGCGTACGCTGGAAAAAAACGAAGATGGACAGATTCATCGGTGATGGAGTTAGATGAACACCACATGTGGAAAGAATGAACATGGTTGGTAGGATCCTCTCCAGTATTTGCTTCAAACTTGGGGATGTCTGAAGGAAGATTGGTTGGAATAATAGGCCAACCGGGATCATGGTGTATGGGGTCATTAATCAACTGCGTAAAATTGGGAAGGCTTAGGCTTGCCATATAAGGAAGCAAGGGAGCAACTGGAATAGTTCCTGTTGCGACACCATTAATATTATTCCCAGAATTAGGGCTGGGGCTACCACCAGCATTAGGTCCTGAACTAGACATGGTGAAGGTGAAAGGTGGAGGAGAGTAAGGGATAGAACTAGAAGGGGAACCCGATGAACCAGAAGTAGAGTTAGAATGGGGACTCAGTGGAGGACGAACTCAAACCCTAAGCAGAGGAGTAAGTCTTCCTAACAGAAACTAAGGATGAAGGCCTTGGAGTCCCTAGGATAAATGCCTTGGGGGAACAATGATGGTAAAGAGAAACAAAACACAAAAAGGAAGAGACGTAAACAAGGGTAGGGAGGTGCAGGATCGATTGATTACAATGTTTAAGTCTTGGCCTGGTGGTGTAAACCAGGCGCTCTTCACTTAGGGTGTGCGTGTATGTGATAAGTGTGTTAATTTTAATTAAGCCCAGATGTGTGTAGAGAAAAAAGAAAAAATATGTTGTATAACTGTAAATAAATCTAAAAATGATAGTAAAGGAAACTGAATGCGACAGTAAAATAAACAACTAAAGATGCGTCAATTTAAAACCAAGGAGGAGGGTTTCCCAACAACTAGTGTATGGGTGAGCGAAATCGAGTCAAAACACACAAAACGACCAATGGATCTAAAGTTGGGAGGGATAGGGATCTAAAGGTCAGATATGTTGGACAAAGGGGTAGAAAACAACAAAAAACCAGAGGGAAAGATGCTGAAAAAAAGGTGGCGAAAGGCTACAACCTGAAGGGAAACAGAGGGGACCCTAAAGAAGGACCAAATAAAACTGAAAATAGGTGTTTTGTATGGATGAATAACTGATCTGAAATGGATCTGAAAATGCAGGTTCGTATTTGAAAAATGGCTGAAAATGTTGAAATCTCAGAGGACCTGCTTCAGCTAAACTCCTCCTAAAAATGTGGAAGGGTATTGAAGCCCTAAGGGGTTTGGTTCCTAATTCGACGAGTAAAAATAAGCATGTATAGGTCAAAAATGGGTGAAGAGGGAGGTCAAACAACCCTCAACAGTGGCCCAGACAAACCCAGAAAAATCACAGAAAAATTCCCGCAAAAAGTACAGGTCGCAGTTTTTGACCTATTTTCTGCTACCTGAGAGCTGAGGTCACAATTTTTGGCCCAAAAAGTGCTACCTGCACTTTTGGATGTTTTGGGAGCAAATTTAAAAAAAAAGTGCTGTCTCTGCTGCGACTGATACTTGTTACCTGCGCAAAGGGCCCAGAAACACACAGAAGTTAGAAGGTTTACTGTTTTAGATTTTTAAAGGTTAAAAATAACATCAAGAAATGAAAAATAAGAAGCTGAAGAAAAACACTAGGGATTGAATTAGCTGGTCATGCAGGGATCTAAAAAACGACAGCGGTCGTAATTATAAACCCTTGTGGATTCGCTAGTTGTTAGTGTAAATTCTAATCGCAAGCATACAAAAAAATATCACTTTAGCTGCACATAACAAATAGCCCTAACATCAAAGATGGTTGTCAATTTCCTTAGATATATAGTTAGTGATCATAATAAATGCTACAAAAGTCCAGATCTATGCAGTTAAATATATTAAACAAAAAATAACAAGCAAGAGTTTCTCCATGCATCCAATGAACAAGACAAGAATTTTTAAAGTTGTATTATGACACCTAGGAAGGGAACATAGAAAAATGTTACCAGTTCCCTTAATGGGATGGGTTCTTGTATGTCCTCAGCACTTCAGATCTAAGATCTCTCTCTCTTAATGGTGTAGAAAACCCAGACAAAATAGAACTCAAAGGGAGCTCACAAGAAAAAAGTAGAAAAATATGACAATGATGGAGGATCAAAGTCAGACCAGAATTATAGATCCAGAGTGATCTTTAGGCAACAAAAGGTAGTGAATGAATGGAAAAAACCTTCTATTTATAAAAAAATATTGAGTTAGTCTAGATATTGATGCATAATTAAAATATTATTAACCAAAGCTAGATCCATCTTTTATGGAATATTTTATTATTTTTGTTGGAGGGAAAAGGAATTTGAATTTGGTCAAATCCCTTTATTTAGAAATAATAAATAAATAAATGATTTATTTATTATTTTAAGAATGTGGTTGAGTAATAATTAAATAAATAGTGTTTTATTCAATTATTTATAAATGATTTAGTCAAATTTAACAACGAATATTATTTAAATAATGTTTTAAATAATTATTTCTAGAAAATAATAAGATAAATAGTGATTTATCTAATTAATTTCCCTGTTTTGGGTTAAATATGACCAGGAATATTATTTGAATAGTGGTCTCATTAATTATCCCTTGAGGAAAATGAAACAAATAAGGATTTATTCAATTATTCCTCATGGGGTTTCCTGTTTAGACCAGAAATAACTTAATAAATAATGGATTATTAAGTTATTTTTCATAGTGAAAACAATTTTACTATAGTAAAATTGGTCTTACATGGTGTACTTTAGTCCATATAATAGTAACATGTTAGATAAAAAATTGGTGTAACACCTGTTATGTATTCTAAAACAAATCACATTCCTATGAAATACCATTTTGCAAATAACAAGTTGTTAGTCAAAGTGTCAATCTCGAATACATGCCAAAAAAAGAGCGAATTGCAGATATATTTACCCAACCCTTGCCTAAAGAAAGTTTGGAATATATTATACAAAATATAGGTGTAACCTCTTCTTTTCCACGAGGGGTGGTCTATTAAGAAATATGTTGGTGACAGGGGGAGGTCAAGGAAATAGTATGCATCAACACAAGTAAGTATATGCCCTTTTTCTTTGATGTCAAAGGGGGAGAATAAAAAACATCATCAGAAGAAAAATTAGCAAATAGATAGGGGGAGTTCTCAACTCAAATACATCAATGATTGAATTTTGTCTTGTGATTTTTTCATCAATTATAAAATTGGATATTGTTGCAGACACAAACAAACAATGTTGATTATTAAAGAATGCAAAATAATTTTGATGGATCCAAATCATAGGAAAAATACAGATGCAAAAGAAACAAAATGAATTTGGACAGGTGTAGACATCAAAATGAAATATGGTATCTATCCCATAAACATATTTAGGTATGCTCGAAATATGTAAAAGAATCTAGATCAAGGCAGAAATTCAAATGAAATATGATATCTAACTCCTCAACATATCTAGGTCGTGAACAACAATGCAACCATAAGTTGAGCTAGAGCACTAGATACCTGGAGTTTTTCTTAACCAGGTGGCACAAGTGACATGGGTGATAGGTGACATCATGGGGATGTCACTTGGAAAGAAAAATAATAGTTGTCAGTGACATGGTAGATAGGTAACATAGGAAATGATGTGGGAACAATAACATATGACATGTGGTAGGAAAAATGAAAATTTTGGCTAGCAAACCAGATGTTTTGTAGGTGACACATGGTAGGTACAAGTCACATCAAGAAAAATGGAAATCTCAAGTTAGTTGCATAAGGTGACTTGGTAGGTGATCTGGAAAATGACATGAAAAATTGTGGGTCTCGGTTTAAAGCTAGAATATTTTGAATAAGTCTAGCTATCTAGCCATCCAAGAGAGCGCTGAGGTAATATGTTTGGTTGATCAACCTAGATTCCTGATTTAGTGAATAAAATTAAAGCATATTTTAAATTTTCTTCAAGGTTTAATATTTAAAGGTAAATGAAAAGGAATTTGGGAATAGTGTAATCTAGATGTGAACCAAGAGTGGTCATTACAAAAAAACCCACATTTTAGATTTTATAAAGCTAGATAAAACAAGGGTTCGATGATTGAGGTTTCACGTAGAGGAAATAAAGAGGTATTTGATAACTGATCATCTGTTGGTGAATAGGGTTAAAAAAGACCCATATTGTTAATTTGTTTGAATTAATTATTTACGGGGGGGGGGGGGTGATAGCATTCTGGAGTTATTAATGCGTTGATATAATCAAGGTTAGTTGATAGGGTCCTAGGTCAAATTTTATAGTTTCAAATAAGTTTTCAAATAAAATTTGATCATTGGTTGTTGTCTAGGTCAGCGCTGCTCCCTCTATTCACTAATGGTCATCATCACTCATCTTGGTCAAGTATTCATTTAAGTGTTTATGGTCATGAATCAATCAATATAACATCATATAGGTCATGGCCTATGATTACATTTGAGGTGTCATCATTTGTTCATGTCATAAAAAACTACATGGGAGTCATGTCATCACCATTATCACCATCATGGGATTTAGAAAATTAGAAAATAAAGCCAAAGTAGCAAAAAGAAGATTCAACTCAACATTTCATAAGTTTCAAAGGCTTCGAAGTCAATAAGTGATCATCCCTCACCTTTCATTCAACTCAATTTCTTCAGCAAATGGTGAAATCCCTCTCCTAGGGTTTTCACTACGTTTTTGGATTTCTTTAGTGTTTGGTTTGTTTCAGTGAGAAAAATCCTAGTTTTTCTATCCGATCACCTTCCTACACACCTCATACAACTACGCAAACCATTTCCCACATTCATCTCCCTCATTTATTTCATTTCCCCTAAAACCCTAGACCACATTGCGTTTTTGAGAGATTCTGGGTTAGGACTGTGTTTTAGCCCTTTTCCCCTCTTTCCCTTATCCATTTCAAGGAATTCCACTTGCGTTGTGTTCTTAAAGCACTCCACTATCTCCCTTACTTTTTTTTCATATTTTTCCCTAACTCCTATCCCTTCCATTTCCCTCCCTAAACTTGCTTCCCCATTTTCCCCTGTTTTCCTAGATTCCACCCTTTCCTTCCTTCCCATCAAGCTAGAGTTTATATCATACAAAAAAACACCATGGAAAATGAGAATAAAAATTAAAACAAAGGAGGGAAATTTTCCAATTTTGATTCAATTCAGACCCATGGCATCATTTTCAGAGTTTTGTGATCATTTGCTAGGGTTTACATTGCACACAGGGACAATTTTACTTCAAAATCAGTGTCGGAAGTAACGAAGATGAATTTTACAAAAGTGATAGAGGTTTTTATCAATAATAGTAAAAATAACAAAAACCTCCTTCAATTTATGCACATGTATTATGGTTTGAGGGAAATTGTCAAAATACTATTACTCTAGGTCATTTTATGGACTTTTGGACAGGCTATCTTCAAATCAAATTTTTCGAGGTTTGGAGCAGTGTTTGATGAATCCATTTTGTAGAATAAATCCTAAGCTTTACAACCATACCACTTTCAGCCCAAAAATACTCTAGGAAGGCCTCCAAACTCCCTTTCACAATGGTGCACCGCTTCTACAATTTTTTAGTGATCAACTTCAAACTTGGATTATAAGAAAATGAGAAAGTATTTGGGTAAAGCAGTGGAGGCTTTTGTTCATAATATTCCAAAGAAGAAAAAATACTCTCAGTTTCATAAAAATCGCTACGGTTTGAGAGATAGTGATCCATTTTTTAGCCCTATTTCTGCATAAAATGTTTGGAAAATCTGGAAAATTGGGTCATGCGCAACGATGCGACGCTTTCTCTCAGAGCATTAAAATGAGGAATGGCTTAGGTTGTTGGATGCATTTTTACTTATACATTCCACATCAGGTCCTAGTTTTTTATGAAACCCATTGTTTGTCGAGAAAAGACAAAAAATTTCCCCTTTTCCATGCTTCTGCCAATGTTTTTGACCAGGTGCGACACTTCTAGAGTGAGGTTGGGAAAATCAACTTTTGGAGTCTTCATGTGGGTTTTTTATCAGATTTAAATGTGCATTGGAAAATAGACTCATAGGGCTACTCTAAAAAACCTTCATAATTTCATTTGGACACTTTTAAGTTGGTCAAAATCACCCTTGAACATGTGCGACATTTTTGCGAGACATGCACGACACTTCTACTAAAGGCACTACGTTTCTGCATTGGATTCCTTTGAGACAACTATCATGCTAGGGAAACTCTAGAATTCGATGCTATTTGTCCCATTAGGTTTTATTTGATGTATTTGAGCTTTTTTTTTGTCTCTATGATGAGGAAAAATGTAAATTAATGAAGGGGACACACACTCCTAGTCTTTAGCTAAATTTCAGGGATTAGTTTCTAACTTCCATATATTCTAGGAAGTGACTCATCTGATGTAATTATGATGATTTTTGGATAGGATTTCGACACTATGAGGTGCCATGAACTCTATTTTCTATAATTAGTCCACCTCAAGTCTTTTTATAGGTTGGCTAGTTGTTATTTGCAGTGGAGCTATTGTACAAGCTTTTATTAATGAAATCAAAGACAATGTTGCAGACATAGTGTTGAGACTCCAATGATATACCTTTGAGTGTATGTTTTTCTCTATAAACTTATCATGTTGAATATTATGTTACCCATATTTCACATATATGCTTATTTATGCTGAGCCTTATCAATTTATTGACATAAATCAACTTTCCATGCTTTGTTCTTTATAAGATTTACATGAAATTGTCTCTGCTCTTCTGATGAAGGAATTCAATTTAATGCTCATTTTGATTCATTAGGGGAATTTTGAGGTCTAAAATGGGCCTCCTAAGAAAAAAGTACAACCAAAATAAACTTTATAAGAACCAATAGGATTCAAGATGATGATGTCAACAATGGGGGATGATTCACCATTATTTAAGTAAAAGGGTAAAAGGATTAAAAAATAATAAAATAATAAAACTTTTTTTTCAACTCGTATTTTCAACTTATCTCCCAAAATTTGTACTCAAATTTCGAGCGGGAGTAATCGTTAGATTCAAAATTTAATTCATCATCCAAGGAGTACCCATGTTTCATACTTTCGATGGACCCTGCTACGCGAAAAATGAGAAATACATGAAAAACGTGATTGCAATCACGTTTTTCATGTATTTCTCATTTTTCGCGTAGTAGAGTCTATCGAAAGTATGCAACATGGGTAATAATTGGATGAGAAATCAAAATTTTAGATCCAATGAGTACTCCCCCTCGAAATTTGAGTAAACATTTATGGAGATAAGTTGAAAATATGAGTTGAAAAAGTAGTTTTTTCTTTTTTCCCTCTAAAATTTGATGATGTCATCAAATTTTATCTTATGATTTCCACTATTATTATATAATTTCCTTAGGAGACCCATTTTAAACCTCAAAATTCCCCTAATTCCCTCTCAGTTCACTCTATACTCAATGTCAAATTAATCATGCTTCTTAGCTTACCTACCTGGCCTCACCCTTACCTTTGCAACTAAACCTCTGAATTCAGACCCAAACCCTAGACCTAGTTTCCTAACTATCATTCCTATCCAACTAAACTCCAAAAAAACAAAAGCCCTAATTTACTGAGAATTATAGATAGCCTAAAAAGTTATATCCAACCATACCTTTGGCTAAAAAGTGACATTTAGAGAGCCCTCTTTGTTCTTGGTAGGGCTAGCTACCTGACCTAAAGGTTGGTCTGTGGTTACCTTCCTTCAGCCCCATTCTCATACTTGGGAAGTAGGGGGGAGTGATAAAAAAAGTAATATGTATGTGATATGTTAGACCTATCCAAACCCAAATTCCCATATTTTTTTTATTGTATCCAACTTCTAACTCATCCAGGATTTAATCAAAGGCACATTATAAGCCTGAGGTGGATTCTTGAATATCCAAATCACAAATTATACAAATAATAATAAGAATCGTTTTGGTTTTCATGGGTCATTCCACTTGGTTCCACATAGTTAAAATACATGGCACCCAAGGGACAAGGAGGGATAAAGTAAGCTTGCTATTAAATGAAAATGTAATCTAGGAAAATAATATATCCAGATGTTAGGTTATTATTTACACACAAGTGGAATTTGATTTTGGGTTTGTTGAAATAGCTTTAACCACAATCACGAGTGCACACTAGTTTAACCTTTGGGTACAAGTAATATTGAAAATAAGAATTGGTTGATTCATCTAAATAGATCTCCATCCATGAAAATAGAAAAGTAATGTAGGTTATCATGTTTGATCTCCCATGGCCTGCTGACCCTGCTGGGTCTCTTTTGACTTAATATGGTATAAATATCTTAAGCCAAAGAATATTCAATGTGTGCTGACTATGAGAGTGGTGGGTGATAAGAAAGCTTAAAATCAAGAAACTTGAGTTTCAAAGGTTGAGTGTGAGGGAAGTCCAGGAATGAAGTCTAAAGACGACATATGAATTGGAAAGTGAAGTTGGTTAATCTGAGCATGAATAAATGATAAGAAAAATATAAGTATAGAACTATTTGTTGTATGTAAGGATGCTTTATGGTTTCTTAGAATAGGGCCGTGAAGAAATAGAAAAACCTGTTGTATGCAAGTGAACTATATAGATTCAGAAAATAAGGCTGTGTAGAACAAGAACAAGGAGCATTGTGTAAGAGATAAAAGTTATTATCTTGTGTAAGATCATATAGTACATATAATTGTATGAGTTCAGGGGGATAATGCATCATTCTAGTTGGTTCTATTAAATTATCTCATAGGATAAGTGTCTCCTTCTAGTTGGTGCCACTAAATCATTTTAGGGTATTGGTGTCACCTTTTGGTTGGTGCCAGTCAATCATTTCAAGGGATTGGTGCTCCTTGTATTTGGTGCTAGTAAATCAATGTAATAGTAGGTTGGTGGCTCCAATATCATATATATATATATATATATATATATATATATATATTGTTTATTCTTATGTTGTCGATGTGATTGATATTATATGATTGATATTGTATATGCTTTGAAATGTTTTAATTGGTTAAAAATTGGCCATTATACCGATTCACCTGTTGAATTTTGTAGTTATGGCTGGTTCATAATTCATATTTTAGCCCTTGAAATATATAATGAAAATGTAATACATGTTATTCATGCCATTTTATTTTTTAGCCCTTGAAATGATTAATGAAAGACATGTTCTTCATGTTGGTTTTGAAAGAGAAAATTTTGAATTTTTGGATCCAAACTTGCCAAGTTAGCCCTCCTTTACTTCAAGTCAACCCTAGTGGAGAGAGAACCATTTGAACTAGGAGAAAATATATATAAGGTACTCAACCTCCTCCATAAGACACCATTAAATCACACAGAAGACAAGAAATATTCTGGGCATCTAAGTGAAGAAGAAGAAGGACAAAGAAGGAAAAATTCATCTCTAGCATTTCCCTCTTTCTCTCTCTCCTTGACTTCATTGTGACTTTTTAGGAATATTCTTGGAAGTAGGTTGAGATTTTGGGAAGCAGGGTTGAGTTTCTAGGAAAATTATGGGAGGTTGAAACTCATTTTAGGTAAATTGGATAGGGAAAAACTTGCTGGGCTTGACTAGAGGGAATTTTGACCAGGTTTTACGATTGTATTATTGGTAAGTTTGACCATCATATTGACTAGAAAAATTAGGTGTATCTCTTTTTGAACTAAAGAATTTCTCTAAGGAAAAGGTTGTTCCCCAAGTGGGTTTTCCCAGGGTAAATATTTCTGTTGTGTCCTTTCTTGGTGAGATAGCTTTGATGACACTTAGAGATGGTGATTTTGATATAATGATATAATATTATGTATGAAAGAATTATGTACATGCTTATATGCTATGACTTGGTTTGGGTCACTTGGTTTTTGTGTGCTTTTGATAATATCTATGGTTGCATGCACAAGAATTGATTTTGGTTAAGAGCATATTAGCGATGTTTTCTCTTTTGGTATCCTATTTTGGACATAGGTGTATGACATGAATGGTGATTCAGAATTGAGACACAGATCCATGGATGATCATGGTTATGTGGAACATATGGTTAATTATGATTTATGGATGATACATGTTTTTATGATTATATGTACATAATATCGTACTAAGCATGATGTGGCAGGGGACTTGGTCATTTCCAATAGGGATGCTCAAGGTATAAATGACTGCGGAAGTCATTTCTCCATAACCAAAATTATTGTGGAAGTCATGCACAATATTTGGTAAAATTTGAAAAAGATAATTATGAAATTCATTTGATTTATTTGATCAATGAGATTGTGATGTGTGCAGGTCTTGGAAGAAGACCTTACCAACGAACCATCAGATGGGTATGAGCTCACAATTAGTAACTTAAGGTGAAACACATAGTTTCAAAGTAGAGTAGATGAGAAACCATGAAAATTAGGGCGCGAAGTCCTAAATCCATGAAATATAAAGAGGTGGAGTTTTGGATATATAATAAAAGGATTAGGGCGTGGAGTCCTAAATCCATGAAATATAAAGACATGGAGTCTTGAATCTATAATGAAATTTTTGGGGCATGGAGTCCTGAATATTTAAAAATATCAAGGTGTGGAATCTTGGATCTTTAGAGTAGATTAGGGCGCAGAGTCCTCAATCTACTAAGGCACGAAGATGCATACAATAGGGGTGCGGAATCCATATTATCCGGAAAAAAAATACCACTCATCGGAAGCTCACAGATGAATTTCCTTAATAAAATCTCATTCCTAACAATTTTGGAGTGACTTTATAAAAATAGAAAGTCATGTCTACCATTTCAAGTATGACTTTCCAAAAATAGTAAGTTACCTCCAATCAATGGGTAAACAAGTATACTTGAAGGATAATCACTTAACTTATGATTAATCAATCGTAATAGTTCAATTTCGACTTAATCCTCAATATTATTTATATTATTAATATTAATATTATATTTTATGAGACTATGATATTATTATTAAAAGGGAATTATATATCCTCAATCACTTCACACCTCTCTCCTTGATGATTCTCATGGCTATATGCAACTCTCTCTCTCTCTCTTTTAATAATACATTACACTCTCTTTTATGCACTCATCAAAGAATGGCATATTCCTCTTACACTCATTAAAGACATGTCATAAAATATTCCTCTTACACTCACTTTAATGCATATGTTACACTCTCATTAAATAAGGCATGCATACCTCTCCTTAATGGCATAAGTTACACTCCTCTAAAAGGAATACAATGCATGCATATTACTCCTCCTTTATGAAACGAATTTTTTGCTCCTCATATATATGTGTCTCATGTATTCTCGCTTGGGGGGGGATGCATGGTGATACCAAGAGTTGGAGATATTTGAAAAAATAATTATGAGAGGGAGGGACTTGGGGAGTAGCCAATTTATTTTGAGATGAATTTGTCCCTAAAATAAATTACTAATAATTTATACATGGTGCAGCTGACCATGAGTGGCATTTGGAGGAATTGAAACTTATTTTCCTCAAATTGCCTTGGCTTTCTCTCTACTGCTATATTTTGGTACTGTTTGTGAGCTTTTACAGCTCGGGGGTTCCAGGGGGAGGAGTTCTCCCTAGATATGGTTGGGTGGAAAACCGGATGGTTCAAATGAGTTGGTTAAGGGATCAAAGGTGGATCATATTCTCAACGATTGGAGCTGAATATCTCTTCAGGTATAATTTTCATTGTCCTAAAATTATAGTATAGATTTAGCATAAAATAAAAGGTAGACATTTAAATTGTTGTAAGCATCTAATTTTGGTTTAGGCTTATGTTATCTAAAATATTATTGATTAGTTAAAAATGAAGACTAGATCAATCTATATGTATGGATGTTTATATCTCAATATTGGAGTTATTATTGGTGTAGTTTATGGTACTAATCTTGGTATTGTAGCATTTGAGAAAGGAAAGCCAAATATTGTTGAAGGTAATTGCAATAAATAAATTCCAAAGGACTTGGGTAAGTATTTCATGATTTATGGTTTTGTTTCAAGTAATTAGATGCATGATTTAGAAATGTTTTTAAGATAGTTTGCAAAGTGTTTGACAAAATCCATGAATGAGTAATGTTATCAATTTATTTATGCATGAATAAGTGCTAAATTGCAGCTTACATTAGAAGTAACAAAATGGACATGTACCCAAAATATACCTCGAGGAATTACATAATCAATCCTTAAAGAAAATGCAAAAATAATGGCAACTAAAATATGGTTTGGAAGATCAAATGCTTGAGGTAAGTTGGAGATAAATTTCAGTTATGGCTTATGTTTCATATTATTATCAATAATTCAATGTTTTGTCATTCAAGTTGTTGTAATAGTACTATCATAATTTTGACAGAAAGCCTTAATGGTTGTAGCATTTAGGGCTGCCATGTGTTTGTCAAATTGTAGCAATTGGTGCAAAAAGCTTGTCAAGTCATGTCAAATGAATTAGCTTGTGGGTGGTAAAATGTTTCAAGAACTCATATGGTGGATTTAGAAATGTGTGAATTCAATGAGCATATCTTGGTAGCATAACTCTGGGTTTTTTTTCCTCATGTAGAGCTGTAGTTGTAAGTTTTCATTCCATATGTTTGATAAAAGTCATAAATGAAACATTTAGGCTATAAATTCTTGTTGTTTTCAAGAATCACATTCTTGGGCATTTTTAATTTGATTCAGTGCAACATCAGGGGGTATCCATGCCAAATGGACATGTAACCCCTGATTTAATTCCCAAAACATACTTTTCAGAACCCAGATCAGAAATCTGGGTGATTTTGTAGATTGTTGCTGTGAGTTATGTGCGCCTGTTGTTGTGTTTTTGATGAAAGACTAAGATTATTTAGTCCATGTTTTAATATAGCAACATTTAAAGTTTCAATTTCTGAATTTTATGAGATAAATATGTTGAAGAATAATCTTAAATTCATTGTTGTCAAGTGTTTGACAAAATGCCTCAATGAATTTTAATTGCATGCTTGCAAAGTCTTTTTCATAAAGGCTCAATGAGTATACAGTGCATGTCTGGAAAGTGTTTGTCAAAAGTCTTGAATGGCTGTAGATTTTGTGCATATAAATTGTTAGTGTAAAATTCTTAGTTACTGTTGTTTTTTTATGTTACTATAAATTATAAATAAACTATTTAATGGGTGTAGTTTCCTATGTCTGCAAGTTTTTGGTAGGAATGTGAAAATGAATTTAATAATTTGTTGAAGTATGAATAGAGAATAAGACATTTGTTTCTTGTATTATCTAAAGCTTTCATAAAAAAGGGCTTGTTGTTGGAAACAATTTTACAGTGACTAATTCTTTAGGATTTTGTGCAAATGAGTATTAGTGATTAATGTGACCTTTACTTTTCTATATTTTTGATGGTGGGTAAGGTGGGACCTTACATATGGTATCATAGCGAGTTACAATGCTAGGGCCTAATGGGCCAACATGCTTACTTGTAGGTTGATGATGTATGAATGTTGATTTTGCTTGCATGTTGAGTTGTTGTATATCTTGACTTGGAAGAATGTTGGTTGCTTAGAGGATATTATTATCATTATGTCATTTAGAAACTCATGATTTTTTTTTTTTCTCTTATATTCCTTTATATTTTTGTTAAGACATATTATCAGCAATATGTTAAAGTGCTTAAAGACATGCTGGGAAAGGATGTGCTTGAGAAAGTTGGGGTTAAACCCAAGTATGTGAATGACTTGATTTTCAATCGATGAGTGAGATAGGTGGAGTGAATGCATGGTTTCATATATTTTAATGCATCATTTTCAATATGATATGGGCTTAGTAGCCATCTTTACTAGCTGAAATCGTATCTACCAAGAAGAATATTGGCTTAATATGGACTATAGTGTGATGACCTTGGTGTGTATGCTTTGGGAATGAGTAACAAGTGTAAGGTTGAGATTCGATTAACATGATGATTGAGTTCATCATGATAATTATGAATCTTTTCGTACCTACACTAAAGGAAATTTAACTAAAAGCTACCTTGAAGGATGTCACTTTTAACTGTGAATGTAGATTCAAGAGTAATGTATGTGTATTAATTAGATGTGTTAAAATATGATTTGGGAATACATTCTTAATGAGTAAGAATGATTTTTCTCTGAATTATTTGACATGATTTTGTGTATTTTGGGTTGACATTAGGCATCAAATAACTTTAAATTACTCAAATACTAGGTTGAGGTATGACCTTCCTAATAAACAAGAGGCTTAAATGATTGGTGCATGAAGGGTTGTGGAAGCCATTTTAAGGAACACTTGAATGTTATGTTTTCCTTAAGATAATGTATGGTTGTGGAATCCATACTAGCATATATCTATGAGAAAATGTATGGGTGTGGAATCCATACTAACATATATCTATGATATAATGTATGGGTGTGGAAACCATACTAGCATATATCTATGAGAAAATGTATGGGTGTGGAATCCATACTAGTATATATCTATGAGATAAGTAATGAGGTAAGGTATGGGTGTGGAATCCATACTAAAATATATCTATGAGCTAAGTAATTCTTCTGGTTAGAATATTTTGATGGAATTTGATATTCATGATTAAGGAGTGATTATGTGTAATTAAAGTTAAATGGATAGATATTTGTAACACAAATTTTCTTGAGCTTTAAATCCATTATTTTATTTTTTGAAGATACTAAGATTGGTATACTGAACACCATTAGGTGGTTTAGATGTTTGGAATAATTGATTTTGATATATGGAGTCAAGTGTGAACTGGATATCTATCCTCTAGTATTGTAATCCTTTTGTATGTTTTGAATTTAGGTAGAATTAAAATGACTTTCAAATTCTTGAAATGTAGAAAAATATTATTGTGATAAGTTGATGAAATAAATTTCCTATTGGCTTAAGACAAATTAGTTCTAGGAAAGCCATAATAGTCTCTTTAATGATTTTATCAGTTGAATATTGGTTGCATTCTATTTAACCAAATTAATTAGAGAAATTATGAGGATTGAACTCATGTATTGCTCTAAACTATTGTTATTTAGGCGATCACGTCAAAATTCAAATTGTTTATAAATTGTGAAGATAATAACTTGTTTAGAAGGTTAATTTTTTTTGTGGTGAGAACTTGTTTTACTTGAAATTAAAGAAAAAAAAAGCATGTGATTAATGAAAAGCTTAGTTGAGTTCTTGTTTTACAAGAATATGTGCTTGTGATATTTTTTGAGGGAGAAATTGAAGGAGAGTGAGATCACATTTTGATGAATTGGAATTCTTGCATGATTTAGAAGCCTAAGATGAGTGTATTGTATGTGGAATGGAAGAGATTGTTGGATTTAGGAATTTTTTGTTGGGATGTATAGCTGTATGAGTATTTATTAGTCCTACAAAATGTTGTAATAATTTGAGAGGGTGGTAATTATCCTTAAAAAAAAGGGTCTAACTTTAGGCTAGAAATTCCCTTGTGATAGTCTAAATCTTATGTAAATTTAACAAGATTCATCACATTTTGAGAAATGTATGGTTTTCATAGCTTGTTGTTGTGTATGTATTAATAGTAAGGAATAATATATGAAATCAAATGATTTGATTAATTACTGAATATAAATCATGACTGATTTCATAGTTGGAAAACAAATTGACATAAAGTTATCAAGGTTACCATATTTTCATAATTGTGAGAGTTGTTCTTGATTACAAGCCACTTTCAAAAATATATCATTAATCTACTTTTAGAATGAAGTTCTTCTAACTAAGTCATTTCATAATTGATTCTCAAGTTAGAGAAGTGAATAATAATGAAGATTATGCAAAGTAAAGGAATGATCTATAATACATAAGTGGGTCAATGAGGACTGTATTTAACCTTAGGTTGTTAGTTAAAAAAAAAACAAAAACAAAAACAAAAATGGTGCCTTGAACCTCAAATTGTATTTTTGCCTAAAGAGTAAACGTTTAGTAAAAACTAAAGATAAATCCTAAATATTTCGATTGCAAGGATGTCTTATGGAATGAAAAGAGGAAAATTGGATTGAGAAGACATAAATCAAGTGGGATGTAAGAGTGTGTTTTATATATAACGTCATGTTTTGTTGTGTAAGAGTGGGTTTTATATATAACATCATGTTTTGTTGCGTAATTTCACTGACAATTGTATGTGGATTATTTTATGCTTATTGTATGCCAATTTGATTGTGATATGGGATGGACCATCATTGTTGTATATAAAACCAATGTGTTTTCTATTTATAGCTTGGAAATCTCAACATACTATAGAACCTTGAAGATGCCACTTGTAGGATTCATATAGACTATGAGAAAGAAGAACATGTATAATATGAAATTATTATAGATAAACTAAGTAGATATCATATAAATTACATACAATAGTATTTTTATATGGTACTATAAATTGTATGGCTGGTTTTGATATAGAAATATTTGGTATTTTATATCAAAACATGTCTAATATGGCATGGATATATTTTCTACTTGATTAAGAATGGTATGTTTAGTTTTCATGGAGTTTCTTCCAATTTAGAAAACATTAAACTATGGATTGGCTTGAAGAAAAAATATATATCAAATACATATACATAAGGTTAACAACTTATTGATAGGAGAATCTAAAATAATTAAGTAACTTATGACCGTAGGAAAAACTTTGGGCCAAGTTTAGCCCAAGAGGGGGAGTATGTAGTGTCCCTTCTTGGTGAGATAGCTTTGATGACACTTAGAGATTGTGATTTTGATATAATGATATAATATTATGTATGAAAGACTTATGTACATGCTTATATGCCATGACCTGGTTTGGGTCACTTGGTTGTTGTGTGCTTATGATAATATCTATGGTTGCGTGCACAAGAATTGATTTTCGTTAAGAGCATATTAGTGATGTTTTCTCTTTTAGTATCCTATTTTGGACATAGGTGTATGACATGAATGATGATTTAGAAATAAGACAAAAATCCATGGATGATCATGGTTATGTGGAACATATGGCTAATTATGATTTATGGATGATACATGATTTGTATGATTATATGTGCGTAATATCGTACTAAGCATGATGTTGCAGGGGTCTTTGTCATTGCCAACAGGGATGCTCAAGTTATAAATGACTGCGGAAGTCATTTCTCCAAAACCAAAATGACTGTGGAAGTCATGCACAATATTTGGTAAAATTTGAATAAGTTAATTATGAAATTCATTTGATTTATTTGATCAATGAGATTGTGATGTGTGCAGGTCTTGGAAGAAGACCTTACCAATGAACCATCAGATGGGTATGAGCTCACAATCAGTACCTTAAGGTGAAACGTGGAGTTTCAAAGCAGAATAGATGAGAAGCCATGGAAATTAGGGCGCGGAGTCCTAAATCCATGAAATATAAAGATGTGGAGTCTTGGATATATGATAAAAGGATTAGGACACGGAGTCCTAAATCCATGAAATATAAAGACGCGGAGTCTTGAATCTATAATGAAATGTTTGGGGCGCGGAGTCCTGAATATTTAAAAAGATCAAGGTGTGGAATCTTGGATCTTTAGAGTAGATCAGGGCGCGAAGTCCTCAATCTACTAAGGCATGAAGATGCATACAATAGGGGTGCGGAATCCCTATTATCCGGAAGAAAAATACCACTCATGGGCAGCTCACATATGAATTTCCTTAATAAAATCTCATTCCTAACAATTTTGGAGTGACTTTCTAAAAACAGAAAGTCATGTCTACTATTTCAAGTATGACTTTCCAAAAATAGTAAATCACCTCCAATCAATGGGTAAACAAGTATACTTGAAGGAAAATCACTTAACTTATGATTAATCAATCATAATAGTTCAAACTCGGCTTAATCCTCAATATTATTATTATTATTATTATATTTTATGAGACTATGATATTATTATTAAAAGGGAATTATATCTCCTCAATCACTTCACACCGAGCCCCTCCTTGATGATTCTCATGGCTCTATGTAACTCTCTCTCTCTCTCTTTTAATAATACATTACACTCTATTTTATGCACTCATAAAAGAATGGCATATTCCTCTTACACTCATTAAAGACATGTTATAAAAGATTCCTCTTACACTCTCTTTAATGCATATGTTACACTCCCCTTAATTAAGGCATGCATACCTCTCCTTAATGGCATGAGTTACACTCATCTAAATTGAATACAAGGCATGCATATTACTCCTCCTTTATGACAAGAATTTGTTGCTCCTCCTATATATGTGTCTCATGTATTCTCACTTGGGGGGGTGCATGGTGATACCAAGAGTTGGAGAGATTTGAAAAAAAAATTATGAGAGGGAGGGACTTGGAGAGTAGCCAATTTATTTTGAAATGAATTTGAAATCCCTAAATTAAATTACTAAGTATTTATACATGGTGCAGCTGACCATGAGTGGTATTTGGAGGAATTGAAACTTGTCTTCCTCAACTTGCCTTGGCTTTCTCTCTACTGCTATATTTTGGTATTGTTTGTGAGATTTTACAACTCGGGGGTTCCAGGGGGAGGAGTTCTCCCTGGATATGGTTGGGTGGAAAACCAGATGGTTCAAATGAGTTGGTTAAGGGATCAAAGGTGGATCATATTCTCAATGATTGGAGTTGAATATCTCTTCAGGTATAATTTCCATTGTCCTAAAATTATAGTATAGCTTTAGCATAAAATAAAAAGTAGACATTTAAATTGTTGTAAGCATCTAATTTTGGTTTAGGCTTATGTTATCTAGAATATTATTGATTAGTTAAAAACAAAGACTAGATCAATCTATATGTATGGATGTTTAGATCTCAATATTGGAGTTATTATTGGTGTAGTTTATGGTACTAATCTTGGTATTGTAGCATTTGAGAAAGGAAAGCCAAATATTTTTGAAGGTAATTGCAATAAATAAATTCCAAAGGACTTGGGTAAGTATTTCACGATTTATGGTTTTGTTTCAAGTAATTAGATGCATGTTTTAGAAATGGTTTTAGGATAGTTTTCAAAGTGTTTGACAAAGTCTGTGAATGAGTAATGTTATTTATGCATGAATAAGTGCTAACTTGCAGCTTACATCAGAACTAAGAAAATGGACATGTACCCAAAACATAACTGGAGGAATTACAGAATCAACCCTTAAAAGAAAATGCAAAAATAATGGCAACTAAAATATGGTTTGGAAGATCAAATGCTTGAGGTAAGTTGGAGATAAATTTCAGTTATGGCTTATGTTTCATATTCTTATCAATAATTCAATGTTTTTTTATTCAAGTTGTTGTAATAGTACTATCAAAATTTTGACAAAAAGCCTTAATGGCTGTAGCATTCATGGCTGCCATGTGTTTGTCAAATTGTAGCAATTGGTGAAAAAAAGCTTCTCAAATCATGTCAAATGAATTAGATTGTGGGTGGTAAAATGTGTCAAGAACTCATATGGTGGATTTAGAAATGTGTGAATTCAATGAGCATATCTTAGTAGCATAACTCTGGGTTGTTTTTCCTCATGTAGAGTTGTAGTTGTAATTGTTCATTTCATATGTTTGACAAAAGTCATAAATGAAACATTAAGGCTATAAATTTTTGTTGTTTTCAAGAATCACATTCCTGGGTGTTTTTAATTCGATTCAGTCCAACATCAGGGGGTATCCGTGCCTAAAGGCCATGTAACCCCTGATTTCATTCCAAAAATATACTTTTCAGAACCCAAATTAGAAATCTGGGCGATTTTGCAGATCGCTGCTTTGAGTTATGTGCCTGTTGTTGTGTCTTTGATGAAAGACTAAGATTATTTAGTTCCTGTTTTAATATGACAACATTTAAAGTTTCAATTTCTGAATTTTATGAGATAAATATGTTGAAGAATAATCTTAAATTCATTGTTGTCATGTGTTTGACAAAATGCCTCAATGACTTTTAATTGCATGCTTGCAAAGTGTTTGTCATAAGGGCTCAATGAGTGTAGAGTGAATGTCTACAAAGTGTTTGTAAAAAGTCTTGAATGGCTGTAGCTTTTGTGCATATAAATTTTTAGTGTAAAATTCTTAGTTACTGTTGTTTTTTATGTTACTATAAGTTATAAATAAACTTTTTAATGGGTGTAGCTTCCTATGTCTGCAAGTTTTTGGTATGAATGTGAAAATGAATTTAATAATTTGTTGAAGTATGAATAGATAATAAGACATTTGTTTCTTGTATTATCTAAAGCTTTCATAAAAAAGGGCTTGTTGTTGGAAACAATTTTACAGTGACTAATTCTTTAGGATTTTGTGCAAATGAGTATTAGTGATTAATATGACCTCTACTTCTCTATATTTTTGATGGTGGGTAAGGTGGGACCTTACAATTGTGTTATATTTGTACATTATGATCTCTAATATCCTTATGAATTTATGAAGTGAAATTTCTTGTGATAAACTAAAAGTGATAAAAGAATAATTACATCATTAGAAGTATCTATCAATATTTCAAAAATTAGTGCTTGTATCTATTACACTTGAAAGTCAACATGGTATTAGATATTTGGTAAAGAAAAGGACATTGAGATCACTCTTGAAGAAGCCTTGCTAAATGATCACTCTTGAAGAAGGACTACATGTACATAATTTATTATCTATGATCATGGCTTCCTATATGAGGTTAGAGAACAAGTTGGAAGGAGCTATGAATTTCAGGGCTTGGAAACAAGGATTGACCTCATCCTTGCAAATAATGATGTCTTGGATATTGTGAAAGGAAAACCTACTAAACCAGTAGATGATGAAGAGAAATATAAATCTGAGAAGGAAGATATAAAAACTAGAAGTATTATTATAGATTCCATCAAAGATCATTTGATTCCATATGTCGCAAATATTGACACTTCAAAGAAAAAATGTGATGCCCTAGTTGGATTATACACCATCAACAACATTAGTCAAGAAATGATTTTGAAGAATGAGATTTGTGATCTTAAAAAGTTAAGAAATGATACTATAGCCTCACATTTCACGAGGATATCTCAACTAAGAGATCAACTTCAAGAAATTAATGAAATTTCTGAAAAAGAACTTGTGATTATAAAAATTAATGGTTTGACTCATTCATGGGATTCATTTACATCTAGTATTAGTAACATGAAGGAGATTCTAAGTTTTGAATAACTATGGATCTCATGTACTCAATAAGAATATAGAATCATATCAAAAGGAAATATTCAAAGATATGAAGAATGCGACTCTAAAGAATTCACAACATGTTCCAAGAAGGCTAGAGGAAAAATGTATTTTTCTTCTAAAGACAAAATGAAGGTAGAAGACTTGCTCCTTAAAGAAAGAAAGATATGTCAAAGATTCAATGTTATCGTTGCCACAAATATGGTCATTTTAAAAACCAATGTTATGAAGGATCGAATGATAGGAAGAGAAAGGTTCAGACGCTTAAAAAAACCCATTTGCGAGGAAATCCTAAGGAAGTCATGTAAAAATTTCAAATCTTGGTTCGCAATATTTTCAGAGATATGCTCTGTGGAAGTTAGGGTTTTTGCATGCTCCCAAATTTCATCTCAAAGAGGTGATATTGGAAAAATTGTCATAACTCTCTCTCTGAGCATCAAATTGGAATTCTGTAAAAAGTGGCCGAAAGTAAACAAAATATAGTTTTCTATGTATCAGTTTCAAATCTGAAGGAGGAAACAATGAGCGTGGCATGCCGTACAAGTTAGCTCTACTAATCGAGTCCATAATTAGGTCATTGTGGGAGATTGGGCATAATTTTTCCTTGAATAATCCAAATCAAGTCAAACCTATGGCATTGGAAAGAAGACTCATAGGGCTATTACAATACCTAATATCAATATCAGGGATCTGAAATTACAGAGATACATTAGTTTCAATATCGACCTCCTAAAAAGCAAGAAAAAAGTGTGTTTTTTAAACAAATTTGCATAAGATTTGTTTGAAAAATCAATTTGAAGTGATTCCAAGGGAATATTGAAGTTAGTATTGAGTTACATAATGCCTCCCAAAACTAATTCCACACCCATTAAGCCCTCAGAAACCTCTACTATGTCACATGAAGAGGAAGAATTGCAGTATGGTATATCAAAATTACGGTACCAAGTGCAACAAATTTTGATCTTACAAAGAACAATCAAAGATGACATAGATGGTTTAAAATAAAAAATGGAGGCTAAGTTGGATGGTTTGAAGGATCAAATGAAAGATAATATGGATGATAAAGTAGTGGAACATCACATCGAGCATAAAAAACAAGCTCTCCAACTCTTAAAGGATAACCTAAATTTGGTGCAAAATCGAATGAAACAACAGGAAGATCAACATCACAGCGAAAGAAGTTATGACGTAGTCACAGAAAGAAGAACTCGAAAACTACTAAATCGATCAATTTTAGAGTATCTCAGTAAGTGTAACAACTTACTTGTTGAAGATTCCACATGGGAGGATGATAATTCTATACAGAAGCATCTAGAAATAATCAAGCGTTGAGTGCAACACTTGTTTGAAGGAGAGGGGCATGTTAGGTACCTATAATACTTGTTAGTGCAGCTCTCTCATTGTTCTTTTTGTACCCCTTTAGTCCCCATATTGCTATTATTGTGCCCCATAAAACCCCTCTATTGTTATTTTTGTGCCTTTACATTATTATTGTTAGGTCGAATAGGATTATATTGTGACCCCATGGACTCCTATATATAGGAAGGAGGTTTTTTCACTTGAATAATCCAATAATTGTTAATTTATGTAATGTAAATGAGGTTTCCACCTCGAAGTGGCTCATTTATAAGACATTGATCTCTCTTTTGTTCTATTTTGGGAGTTGGTTTTGGGAGGGAAAGCATGTCTCCCACAGACTCATATTCTCAATATTTTCGGGTTTTGAAGAGAAGAAAGAAGAAGAATCCTAATTACAAAATTATTATTGACATTAAATATGATACAAAGATCACCAATCAAGAAGAATCATCATAAGAGAAGGAAACACAAGAGAAATATACAATTTTTCTAACAGGTTTACCAATCACCCCTTTCTCAAATGTTGAAGATTTAACATAGTGACATGTATCTTCTACATCTTAAATGGGAACATAACATAATATTTTTTAAAGATACAAGGACATCAAGAAGAAGAATGAAGTTTTGAAAACTACAAAATATTCATAGTTTTAGAAACAAACTACTACTACTCAACACAGGTTGATGTCTACATTTGACACAGAAAAGGGACAATTCCAATTAACTTTCCTAGACCTACAGTTCCAGTCCCTGAAGTGCAGAAGAATACAAAGCTTAAATATTTTATATTGATACTAAGAAGGTTCATGCAATTGATCAAATCTATTTTCATAAGCAAGCAGGCGAGATGATAAATTCAAGACTGACCAATTCAACTATCGTTCCCTCAAAGTTACAAGTCTCTCTAAATAATATGCATTCATAAGTAAAGATAGGGAGAATGTCTTCTCTGGCCAAAGACACTAGAACCAAAGCTTTGGAGGATCTAATAATAAAACTAGGATACGATCCTGGTAATGTTAAATCAACCGAGGAGATGATCAACAATAAAATGGAGATATTCAAGCTCTTGGGAAACAACTCAAACTCCCAACCACAGAGCATCCTCAAGCCAAATAAGTAACCAATATAGAGATAAATAAAGAAAACTTGTTCAAGATAATAGTTGAACAAAAGGTTTATACTCAGAAAATGGAAACATACATAGAGGAATTATTAAAATAGAAGGAACAATTGGTAGAAATAAGTACATCATAATAGTAGGAAGTACTACAAACAAAAATTAAATCCACTATAGATTTTTCTGAAAAAAATAGTCAAATATTTGGGAGTATTATCATTAGAAAATAAGGAAAATGAAAATTTAATGACAACACTGTCAAAATTGGAGGAAAACAAGATCAAAGAAAGTAATGCATATTCAGCAGAAGTACAGAAAAATTTCAAATTGACTCAAGAAATTGCAAAACATTAGAATCAAAATTTTACAAAGAAAATGTTGGCATAGGCTAAATAAAGTATATGGGAGAAAATTAATACCAATATCACAAACTTGTTGCCATAATTTCAAATTATGTTTGAGAAGGAAGAACTGGTACAAAATGTCAAGGAAGCAACTCAACAAACAAAAGTTGAGATTGAACATATGATAGTAGAAGAACACAAAGTTATGAAGATGTTGAACTCCAAGACTAAAGAAAAGCTCGGAGAAATCCGGATCAAGATAGGACATCCAAAGTTATGGAAGTAAAGAGAGCTTCAACTATAAAGAACCTTATGATACAACTAGAGAATAAATGCAAGGAATTGGAATTACATGTGACAATAATTAAAATAAAATTTAATACATTGCAGGAGAAAGGACTTCCAACTTTAAAATAATCTAATGGAAAAATTATCCCATTAGAGAACTACCAGGAAAGGTTATGTGATATAGCTGCAGATACTTCCAAATTTACCAAAGTAAGGGGAACAATAAGTGGAGAAGCTTTCTTGGAAGGCCTACAATATGATCTCCATATTCAATATGAATTCCATCATCTATTCCTCAATAAGCCAAATTTTCAAACATACACAAAAGTAGATGAAAGACTTCGAAGTGTGATAAATTTTTCTATTCCAAGTGAAGAAAGATGGGATAAAATTTTGGAGCTTGTTCTGTGAGAATCCTACAGTTTTGGAACAATCAAATAGAAGAAGCATAAATTTAGCTACAAACAACAACACCATTCCTCAAAATGTGAACATAACATCTGAATTAGTCTATTTTTCCTATTATTTTGTTCTATTTCTGAAATATTTGTAACTTTGACAGATATTATTTTGTAAATAATTTTATTTTGAAGTCTGAATTGAGTGTGAGGAAGACTCTATAAATATTTTGTAAAAGGACTTAAAAAGGGTTGGATAATGAAAAAGGGAAGAACTTTTTTATTGTAAGTTGTGAACTTTACTTGAAGTAATTAATTTTAGAAATATATAGGCAGTTTTGTTCCAAGATCCTTGTGTCAAACAAATGGTGATGTTTTCCTCATGTTAATTTGTGTTTATTTTTGATTTTTTACATGGATTTAGTTTCCTGATTGTTGTAAGAAGAGAAAGAGCTAAATTTACTTTTGCACTCGGATATGGCTTGTTAAAAAAAATCTTAACGTTTTCCTTCTGAGATTAAATATAAAATTCATTTAAGTATGCTTTATATTTAATTGATCATGTGTTCTTGATCCAGGAGTTTTCCTATCTCACCCTGCTGCATCTACTCTGTTAATTTGTCATTGATTACTAATAATTTTAATGACTTCATGCCCAATGGACTTTTCCTTCATTTCAAAACCAAAACTTTAAAAAATATATGTTGAAATTTTAATATCTATCCTAAAAAATTGAAGGCAAAAATTAAATCATACAAAGAGAGCCCTCTCTGAAGCTGGAAGGGCTAGATCCCATATTTAAAAGTGGTTTGTGGTTACCTTTTTAATTTTCCTCCTCATCCTAGGAAAAATAAAGACTGCTAATAGGTCAAACAAAGGACAATTATTCTTCCTGTGCCAATTATGTTGAACAAAATTAAGAAGAATTGTCTTGGAGGCCTAAAATCACTAAGTTGAGTGGGTTCCTTTCAACATTAGGCTTAGATTACTCTCCAGATAGGTTGAGTGAGATCATTTAGCATCATGGATTGGAGTGAGGAATTTCGATTTGGGACCAGAATTCTCAAAAGGTTTGAGCATGTACCTAGAGTTTCACCATGAGTTAAAGATATTAAGTAGGATGACGATGAACTAGGACTTGTCATTATACCATGGTTTAGAGGCTCCAACCAAAATCATGGTGACTAGTTGATGCTAACGATGTACCATGTGTTAGGAGTACCATTGAAAATTATGGTAAAGATACACCATAGGTTAGAGGTAGCAACCAATATTATGGTAGCTTGGTTATGTTTTTGGTCTACCATGTGTCATAGTTGTTGACCAAATTATGGTAATTGGATGATGCTAAGACTGGTGATTTGTTATAAACATTTATTAGAGAATTTTTTCAACATGAGAACATATACATAGTCATTATGAATACCTACCTAGTTAACAAAGAGTGTTGAATTTTGTAGTGAAGGTCATTATTCATAATTAATATTTTAGCCCTTGAAATATATAATGAAAATGTAAGACATGTTCTTCATGTCAGTTTCAAAAGAGAAAAAATGAATTTTTGGCTCCAAATTTATCGAGTTTCCCTCCTTCAAGTCAAGTCAGCCCTAGTGAAGAGACACCCATTCAGATAGGTAGAACACTATATATAAGGCACTCAACCTCCTCAACAAGAAACCATACGATCACACACAAGAAATAAAATATTATGGGCATCCAAGTGAAGAAGAAGAAAAACGAATACAGATGAAGAAGGGAAAATTCATCTCTAACATTTCTCTCTATCTCCTTGACTTCACACTGTTGATCAATGATTGTCATTGATGTCAACTCAAGTAGCACCAGGGGATACCCTGATCTTGCATGGGAATTTTGAATTGAAAACTTACTATATTCCAAGTCAAGGATATTTTGGATGGTTTCTACTTGTTGATATGTTTCTATTAATATATGACACACTACGTAATTCTTCATGGTTTGAGAGGTATTCGTGTTTGAAGTTTGTAACCCCAGTTAGTGGGCTAAAAATCCATGAGGTTGTGGCATGGCACTAATAATTGGTTGTGGTCATTGAATAGTCAATAATTAAAAAAATTTGAGCTCTTGAAATTCCGCCAACATTCACTTGTTGAAGACCCTATCAACCTAAGAATTTATATAAATTGTGACCCTCATATCCTCCTCATGCAAGGATTTCGCTACTTAAAACAGGTCATCGTGGCATTATTGCTATTAATTTTTTTTTTTTTTCTCTGCAAAGCTTCAGACGCTGAAAAAAAAACCCATTTGAGTTGAACTCCTAATGAATCATGTAATTGAATTTTAGATATTGGTTCACTACATTTTCGAAGACATGATCTATGGAAATTAAGGTTTTTGCAGGCTCCCGAATTTCATGTCAAACAGGTGACCTTGGGAAAATCGTCATAAATTTCTCTTTGAGCATTGGATTAAAATTTCACAAAAAATTATAGAAAGAGGATGGACTGTAGTTTTTTGGATATTTTTTTCAAGACCAAAGGTTGAAACAGTGAGCCGTGGCACTTTGTACAAGTTAGATCTACTGAACTAGTCTACAATCAGGTCATCGTAGGAGATTAGGCATAGATATTTCTTGAAGCATCCAATATTGATCATACCTATGGGGTTGGAAAGAGGACTTAGATGGCTACCACAGGATGAAATTTCAGACCTTATAGATATGATATTACACAAATATTGTAGATTCAATATCGAGCTTCTAGAAAGCAAGAAGAAATATGCATTCAAGGATCACTGCAGTAAGGAAAACACATAAACTGTCAAGGGTAAGTATGATACAATAAGGTATGTATGATTAGTGTTTGAATTTTAATTTGAATATCATCTCTGACATGTATTTTTGTAGGACAATGTCAATATATTGTATGTATGTTTGATTGGGTTTTGTTCATAAATGTTGAATGTATTTACATTTGAATTTTTAATATTTCTCTAACATATGGTTTGCTGGAAAATGTAAGTATTTTGTTTGTATATTTATTTGGGTGTTTCATGTGCAAGGAGGAGGACACAATAGGACAACTCAGACACATATGAGAAGGAAAATGCAACACCAAAGTACCATTACTTGAAGCAAGCACAACAATACCTCAACAATTGATAGTGTTCAAAGAATAAGTTTCAAGTCAAGCATCAGGTCGTGTCAAAAGTCAGTATTGTAAAAATCATCATTGTAAAATTGTAAAAGAGTCAATCTACCTAGAGCTGGAGAGGCAATTTTGGGAGGTATAAGTGTCATTGTTGGATAATGTTATGGTAAGGTTGCAGGTCATAGTGTGAATGGGTGATTGGTCTAGTTCAAGAAAATCATTGTGAATCATTGTCCCTGGTATGAGAGTCCACACTATTGTCTTATTTTTGATCATTATAGGGCGACAGGGTGGTTCTTGGATGGTGCATTGTAATGTTCCAATTTTTTCATTAAGTTAATTGGAACATTAATTTTGCTTTCCTATTTATAAATAGAATAAAATGGGTAAGGGGGCCCATGAAGTAGCATAATAAACACCCAAAATGTGCAAAGGGGTCACTTAAGTGGCTTATTGTTCATCTCCTAGTGTGAAAAGGGGTAAATATAAGAAGACTAGGTCCAGTTTGACCAAGTCAAACAGCGCTGCATGGAGGGAGTGAGTCACCTAGTGGGACATTGCAATTCTCATAGGAGTGATATTATTGGATGAGAGAAACCCTAATGGGTGGGGTCCATGACAAAGAAGCCTTCTCTTGAAATAAAAGGGGAAAGGAGAGCCATTGCTCATTATGTTGAAGATTTCGATTTTGCTCTCTCTAGTTGTTCAATTGAGATAGCTTGTGCTGCTTAGCACAAGGGAGATTTCTGTTTAGAAGTTTCCTCTCCTTCATTGGGAATATTTGGAGGACATTTTCTTCATTCTCCTCACATCCAGGCTTGAGGAAAAGGTGACCATATTCAGCTACAACATTTTCCATCTTGGCAGAAATGTTGAGTTGCTGGGGTTGCAGTGAGGAATTCATCATCACCCATTTCCGGAGCTATTTTTGCAGAGGAGGAGCTCATTATTTCTTTGGGAGATCAGTGAGAAAGATCCTGGAGCTTTATTTCAGATTTTAGAATTGGGCCATACATTTCTTCTCATCCCCAACACTGTCTCTTCCTTATACTGCGTTATTTTCAGAGGGTCCTTGCAGGAGGGATTCACACTGTGGATTGGAGGGTGTAATCTTCAGCGAAGGGGGCAACCTTTCACTTAGAAGATCAGTGGAGGAGGTTTCTAAATTGTTTGCAGCATTTCCATCCTTCTCCATTTTTGTATTGTATTTGAGTTGCTGCTGCTACCCAGCAACTCCGACATTTTTCCATTTAGTGTATTTTGGCCAATCCCTTGGAGGATTGTTGTAGTATTTTTTCTGGGGTTGAGATATTGCTCCCCCACTTTATTTGAGCCTATTGTTTCCACCTCAATGTATCTATATCAGTTTTCATTCATTTATTACTATAGACTGCGCAGTCATAGCTTGTTGCTGGGTTGTGTAGCTGTGTACTTCCATTATTGCATGTACATCTATCTTGGGGTTGATTTGGCCTAACTTGAGAGGGCTTACCTCAAGTTATTGTACATCTATTTGCTGCTGCACATAATTTAATGGATATGCACTCTTCTTGCACCATATGTATTGGTATTTCACTGTAGCTGCTTGTAGAAGTTTATGTATTGCTGTACCTCTCCCTTTTGAGCATTGTTTGGGATATACAGGTTTGGAGGATCTAAATAACCTTCCTAAGGTTTTTTGTTTGAGTTCATCTTCTGGAAGAGTAATTTATGAAGGGTGAAAAAGGGATCCAAGACTCCGTTCAGCTTAATTTTACATTGGCTTCCTTATACAATGTCCTTGAGGACCATTTTCCCAAAAATTCCAAAAAGGAATATTACATGCTTGAAGTCACCTTTAGGTTGGATCCTGTGAACAATTTAGGGTGGTAGGTTAGTCTAGGATGTCAGGGCATCCATTTAGTTGACTACTGAAGAAACCACGGTGTTGGGGTGTCCTTCCAGTAGGAGTTGTAGAAGAATGATTTTCTAGAATTCTAGGAAGTTTTAACTTTCATTTAAGTTGGGGTTGAAAATTAAAGAACTTATTAGAAAAGCGTTCCGTGGTCTTTGAAATGGAGGGGGTTTTCCACCTAAAATTCATGTGCCTATTGTGTTCTTTTGTTTACTGTTGTTACTAGATAAACATCAAGAATAATTAAATATTAACTAATGCCCTGAAAAGATTTAAAAAGTTCTAATTGATAATAAATATTGATTCAACCCCCCTTAGTATTAACAAAAATTGGTATGAAATATTGGTTCCTTCAATAGCAGTCTAACAACTAGAAGGAGGTCATGGAGTATACTACGAATAAAGTTCCTTTGTTCAATGGAAATAACTATGCACTTTGGAGTGGAAGAATGAAGGTTCATTTGCTGGTGCAAGGATACGAAGTATGTTAAATCGTTGAAAAAGGCTTTACAGAGACCCAAGATGAACAAGGAAAGAAAAATATGGTATATGAAGCAAGTGCCAAAGATCTCATTATCAGTGGGCTTATCGAATCTGTCTATCTTAAGGTACTGAGTTGCAAAATTGCTAAAGAAGTATGGGGCAAGCTTGAGAATATATATGCAAGTGACTCAAATGTGAAAGAAACAAATCTTCAAATTTACAGAGAAAAAATTTAGCAACTCAAAATGAAGGAATATGAAAATATTGATGCATACTTACATTGTGTTGATGAAAGGACAAATGCATTGGAAGGTTTGGGAGAACCTATCGACATGAAAATTGTTATCCGAAGATCCTTAGAACCTTGTCGACAAGATTCAACCCAAAGGTATATGTATTGGAATATAGTTTGAATCTAGCCAATCTAAGAAAAGATGAATTTCATGGAGTGCTTACGACATATGAAATGAGGATTGAAGAAGAAGATGAAACATCTCACCTAGAAAAAACATTCACGGCATCCAAGAAAACTAGTAAGTACAAGCATACTCTGAAAGAGAAAACTTGTAGTTGTAAGGAAGAAGAAAAGGAAGAAGATCAAGAAGAATTTTCATATAAAAATTTTCCTACTTCGCATGAAAAATGAGAACAGGTACGGGGAAATTCAAAGGTAAAATTCCATTGATATGTTTCGATTGTCGTGAGGTTGGGAATTTTGTAGCGAAGTGTCCTCACAAAAATGAGACTGTTAGGAAAGGCAAGAATAAATGGTTTAATAAGAGTTTCTTCTCCAAAGAAGATAACTCCTCATCTGACGAATAAAGTGATAACAAAGAAGAAATCAACAAAAGAGTATTTTTTATGGCCAAGCGTAATAAGAAATAATAATTTCACGAAGAAGAAGAAATGACTGAGATTGAATTTCAAAATGAAGTGATCAGGGTTATCAAAGAGCTCAAGGTCAAGAAGAATCATGTCAACACTCTTATAGACGATTTAAATATATAAAGGGAACATGTCCTAAATATTAAAATCAAGGTTAAAGAATACAAATGAGTTGAAGAATCACTCAGGGAAGAATTAAAGGAAAACAACAAGGAAAGAGGAGCATTGGAAGCTGAAATAGTTTCTCTACAAAAGTAAGTAAAAAATGGAAAAAATCTTCAAAAATACACCAACTTCTCCAAGGCATTGGAAGAAATCATTAATTATCAACGATCAAACATTGACAAGACTAGTATTCATTACAAAGAGAAATATGAAAAGGAGCCAAGTCCTTCTATGAAAATAAAATAAGATGGATATGAAAAATATAACAAGAAGGTAGGCCTCCCAGCCAACTCTAGAGATCAGGATTGGTAGGAAGAAACATGGAAGGAAATTCCTCAAAGAATATTTCCTCCTAGGTATCAACCTATCTTGTATGGTCATTTTTATTCACGTGGAAGGTTTGGACACAGAGCTATAGAATGTTGCATGTATGTTTGGAATAAATACAGTTTCGGGAGATTTTTCAAAAAGGGATATTCCAGAACTCAACAAAATATTAACAAATTTGATCGTTTGAGAGATGATGTCGAATATTACAAATGTAACAATTTTGGACACATGGCTAAAGATTGCAGACTTGGAAGTTTTTCAAAGAAATTCTCGCAAAATTAGAATTAAAAAATATGGAAAAATAAGACTGAAAAATGTGCTATCACTCTCAAGGCTCAAAGAAACATAAACGTTTGGTATTGTTAGCCATCAGTTAATTTTTGTCAAAGAAAATGATGGCTAAAACAAGTCCTAAGCCTTCAAGAGGTTGTTTTCATACAAAAATGCTCATTCTTGAAGCCTTCTTATGCTGCCTAAACTCAAAAAGTAAGCTTCACTGCTGTTTCATTGAGAAAATCCACCAAAAAAGCCATGCTGATATCCAAAAAGACTGTTTTTAGGTATTTTTCCATCATTTTCTAAACCTATTTTCATTCATTTTTAGCCCTTCTTCATCCTCCATTTTTCTCTAAAAAATCCCCTTCCCTCCTTCTCATTGCACCCTCATCATCCTAAAAAACCTTCAAAATTACCTTTCATTTCATAAAAAATCCCCTTTAATGGCTATAAAACCCTTTATTGTGGTTTAAAAACCCTTCCTTTTAGCTACCAGGACTTCAAAAAACCATGAAAACCCACAAAAAATGCATAAAACCTCTGAAAAACCCTTTTTCTCCCCTTTTAAGCCTTTAGGCCCCTGAGGGCTTAAGTTTTTCCGCCCTTTTCGTCATAAGATGGAGTGCTATAACCAAGCACCCAAAAACCCGTCGCATCGGCCTTTATTTTATATACCCACATTTCATTTGCAAAAATTCTTCCCCCGATGCGATTAGCCCCTATCTCTTTAGCCCCTGGTCATTTCTCCTCCACAGAACCATGCCCCAGCACTTCCCCTTAAGCCCCTTCCCTTATTATTTTTATACCATTGCTCCCTTTGTAAAAAAACCTTTTTCCTTTTTTTTTTTCCTCACACTACCTCGCAGATTCCTTATCAATTGTGACCATCGATCTTCAAAGATCAACGACTACCATGCCTCCTTTCCTCCCCCTATCCTCCTAAAGAAATTCCATCCTTTCACCCTCCGCAACGATCTCCGTCGTCGATTTATCAAAATCCGATGATCCTCATTCATCCCGATATCAAACTCCCTCTGGACCCACATCCCACTACCCTGTCCCCTCTCCCAATAACCTCTTGACACCTGTCCCCCACTAAGCTCTTGCCGTGCAACTTTTCGTCGTGCCAGATCTCCGCCGTCGGATTTGACCCTCCTCATCCGACGGTGCGGATCACATATCGCATGATTTTACGTCTGAGGTTTAAACAACCGAAACCCACGTGAGACTGCTGGTTTTGTGGAAGCCACACGATGCTTTTTTATTAGATCGCGCTCGATTCATCGAAATCCACTTACCACTCAATCATCGCGTGAAAACCATTTTCGGTTTTTGCGAAAAAAAAATCCCAAAAAAAAAATCTTTCTTCATCGCGTGAAACCCATTAAGCCTTTAGAAGGCTCTACCATGACTCATGAAGATGAAGAATTGCAACATGATCTATCAAAGATTTTTTTTGGGATGGCCTTAAATATGATATTCAAAAGTTTGTGGCAGAATGTTTGGTTTGCCAACAGAATAAAGTGGAGACAATTAAGACCCCGGGACTTCTACAACCTTTATCCATTCCAAGTCAACGTTGGGAAGAGATTTCAATGGATTTTATCACAGGTTTACCAAAGTCCGAAGGCAAGAATGTCATCATGATGGTAGTTGATAGACTTACCAAGTATGCACACTTTTGTGCATTATCTCATCCATTTAAAGAAAGTACAGTTTCTACTACATTTGTGGACAGAATTCAAAAGCTACATGGAAGCCCAAGGGTTATTGTGAGCGACAGAGATCCCATTTTTACAGGAAATTTTTGGATGGAGTTATTTCTTGTTTGGGTACTCAATTAGCTCATAGCTCATCTTATCATCCTCAATCTGATGATCAAACTGAGATAGTAAATAAATGTTTGGAAGGATATCTTCGTTGTTTTGTATCGATAAACAAACACAATGGGTCAAGTGGTTACCTCTCGCCGAATGGTATAACACTTGCTTCCATACCGCAAAAATGACCCCATTTATGGAACTTTATGGATATCATCCACCATCAATCACATCATCTTTAAGGGAAAATTCAAAGGTTCAAGCAAGGAAGATCACATTGAGCATCAGCAAGAAGTTCTCCAACTCTTAAAGGATAACCCGAATTTGGCACAAAATTGAATGAAACAACAGATCAACATCGCAACGAGAGAAGTTTTGATGTAGGAGATTGGGTATTTTACGGCTACCATATAAACAAATGTCCCTTAAGCAAGCTAAGAAGGATAATAAATTATCGCCAAAGTACTATGGTCCTTACAAGGTGTTGCAAAAGATTGGTACTATGGCATACAAATGGAGCTTCACGCTTCGCGAGTACATCTAGTTTTCCATGTTTCATGCTTAAAGAAGGTTATAGGTGAAAATCTTCCAGTTCAAACAATATTGCTAGAACTTGACGAGGAAGGAAAAATCATATTGGAATCGAAGCGGTCACGAAACAAGAACTCGACAACTACGGAATCGATCAATTTCGAATATCTCATCAAGTGGAAGAACTTACCCGAAGATTCTACATGGGAGGATGAGAATTTTATACAAAAGCACCCGTAGCTACTCAAGCGTTGAGGACAACACTTTTTTTGAAGGAGAGGGGCATGTTAGGTCCCTATATTACTAGTATAGTCCCTTATTATTGTTAGTGTAACCCCCTTATTGTTATTATTGTACCCTTGTAACCCCCATTTTGTTATTATTGTGCCCTTAAATTATTATTGTTAGGTCTGGGATTACATTGTGGCCCACTAGGATTACATTATGGCCCCATGGACCTCCTATATATAGAAAGGAGGTTTTGTAAATTGTATCATCCAAGAATTGTTCATTTATTTAATGTATTGGAGGTTTCCCCCTCGAAGTGGCTTATTTCTAAGGCGTTGATATCTTTTTTCTTCTATTTTTGGAGCTGGTTACACAACATAATTGTTTATTTGAGGATATTTCAATAGAGTGTGTTCAGTCAAGGAATGTTGGTGAGTCCTTGTCTTGCTGAGTAAAACTTGAGATTATTTTCCTTGAATGTTCTTGAAAAGTCTGCTAAGTAAAGTTGAACTAGGGAAGTCTATGGTTAGCCCTGTCCTCTAGTTTCTTCTCCAACAATTGCTTTGAAAAGTTCCCTTAAAAGTATGTTAAAAGCAGGCTAGGTTAAAAGTCCTTCCTTGATATTAGACTACTTTTTATGTTCATCTTGAATGTTTTCCTTGAGAATATGCTGAATTTAAAAGTATTTACTTGATCTTAAGCTATTCTTTGTTTTTAAATGTTTTCCTTTAAAAAATTATATCAAAAGCAGGCTAGTTTAAAAGTACTTACCTAATCTTAGGTTGCTTTGTGTCTTTCCTTGGAGTATGCTGAAAGCAGGCTAGGTTAAAAGTCCTTACTTGATCTTAAGCTGCTCTTTGTTTTCTTATATTTTTTCTTCTTTCACCACTTCTTAATGTTTCATTCCATATATCAACTTAAAGAGATCTGTTGACATAGATGACTTGCCCCATAGAACACTCTTGAAACTTGCTGTGCAATTAAAATCCTTTATGACTCCATAGCCCAATGGATTGACACCGTTTCTTACCTATCTTATTAGCTGAAACATTTTCAACCTACTCACAACTTTACCCTTCAAAATACTTCCTTCATTTTAATGATATTCATCCCAACCAAAACAAACAAAAACCTTGTGTTTTATAACTACCCTAATATCATATCATAAGCCTTAAAGATCATATCTTTGAAAACACATATATAGAGAGATCTCTCTTTGAATCTAGGAGGGCTAGATCCTAGGATTCCAAAGTGGTTTTGATGTTGGCTCTGCAGCGTTTGTTCTTGCCAATATTGCAAACTATAGAGACCTAACAGAGTGGGGACCATACTGGGGATATTATTGAGTAATAGATAACTTCACAACTCAACTAACCCCTATTTTTTGAATGAATCAAGTGTCACCAAGACTGGTTATTATTGATTATTGATGGTGAACGACAACCAAACCTTGAAAACAAGTAAAAATCCTTCTCCTGGTGACTCCATTGGTATTCAGTAGGCCTGCTGACCCCACTGGTTTTTCCTAAGACTCCACTGGGAAGGCTTTACCATAACATCATAGAAAATCAGTTAAGAAGACTTTGAGGGTTGAGTTTTCTTTGAAACATATTAGTTAGCCTCTTAAATATTGTCATACTTGGCTGAACTTATCTCATCGTTGGGTCAAAAAAAAATACATAGTGGATTCTAGAAGAATTTATACTAGAGCCTATCCTGACCCAAATCCTCCTGAGATAGTTGATAATCCAGAGAGAATCCTTAGGAAATCTCCTAAATCCAAGAATCCAACTGTTGTCAGACCAATTGATAGAGCTAATTCTGTCCCTGAAAACCTCTTAGCTCTGTAAGATACACAAGTTGACTTAAGAAACTCATTCAGAACTAGGTCACTTTGTGATATAGATAAGATAGACTTTGAGTCTCCACACTCACCCCAACATAGTGGTGAACATCCTGGTAGTAGAGAAACCACTCCACCTGACCTTCATTTGATTCATAACTTTGGTTTTTCTCATCCTAGATCTACTCAACAGTCTTTTGCTAGTCCAAGTTCTACTTTTATCCATACACCTACTGTTCAAACTACTCCATTTAATCCTCCTCCTCCTTTCATAAACCCTCCACTTGTAAACCCCCCATTTTTTCCACAACCTCCTATCATGGCATCATGGTATGCTCCTCTAGTCCTTCCTTTACCCTTAGCCAATTTTCCACAAGACTATCAGTCCAATATTCCATTATATGATGCTAGTGGTACTATTACTGCTCAAATACATGTGGATTAGATGAATGACTATTTTGATAGAAATGAGATAGATGATAAGACCATTAAACTTAGATTATTTGCTCAAAGTTTAGGGGGAGAAACAAGAAAATGGTTCAAAGGCTTAAACCCCCAGAGTATTAACGATCTCCAAGCTTTCCATCAGACATTCATAAACAAATGGAAAGTTAGGAAAAACCCTCTTCAAATACTTTCAGATTACAACAACCTCAAGAGAAATGCTGGGGAAAGTGTGCAAGATTATTGCACTAGCTTTAATAGTGTTTATAATGCACCTCCCCCAGACTTAAAACCTCCACAAGGCTCAACTTTGGCCAAATTCCTTGAAGGATTTGATCCTGAAATGGCCTATCATCTAAGAGAAAGAGATCCCTTAACCTTAGAAGATATGCAGAAGAGAGCTCTTAGTGTGGAAACAAATCTGATTGAAAAGAGAGCCAGAATGAAAACTGAGAAGAGGGTATCATATAGGGATGAAGAAACACCATCCACATCTGACTCAAAACTAGAAATAATTATTGAGAAGATGATGGAGAGGATGATAATGCTTGAGAGAGCTCAATCTAGAGAAAATCAATCAGCTCCTCAAAACAGAAATCAACCCCAAAACCAAAATCAGAACTTTAGGAGAAATAAACCTCAAAATAGACAAAGAGATGCTGATCAACAGATCAGACCTCCTTTCCAAGAAAATTATGTCAATGAGGATGAAGAAACAAATTAACAAACAGAGGATGAGCACATGAAAATGTTGGGAGTAAGCAATGAGGATTCTGATCTCATTTATGAAAGAAAACAAGGTCTATATACACCCTATGATGATAGAAGACCAGAAACAGAGTACTATGAACCAGACCTTGAAAATGCCATCATAGGATCACCTAAACAATATGACCTGAGAAGTAAAAAGAACTAAGAAACTCCCAAGAACAAAACCTCTGATAAATTTGCCAAAAAAAACCCTGAAAATGTTTCCAAAAAGACAACAATAATTCACAAAATAGTGGCTGTAAATTCTGATTTAAATAAAGGGAAAAACACCCAAATCAATTAAAAACAAAGTGTTAACCCTAGCAGCACTAGCAGCTCAGCTAATGCTCTTAAAAACACCATTTTAACTGCTGTAAATACTAAAAATCAGCAAGCTGATTTTGCTGATCAAGGAGTGAATAACAAGTCTGAATTAAACACTTTAAAAAATCACATCCCTTTTAGCCTAGAGAATGAGATTTCCAAAATCAAAATCTCTGTCCCACTTACTGAGTTAGTCACCCAAAATGTATATAGAGGTAATATTTTGAAGGCTTTGAACATAGAAGATGTTCATGACACAGTTAACTTAAATGATGATACCCCAGAGCTCATATTTGGACCAAAAATTGAAGGAAAATTTCAAGAAGGGACCACCCCTCCATTTTATATCAGTTTGAACATCCATGATAATGTTTTGCACAATGCCATGCTTGATTCATGAGCATCACACAACTCATGCCCAAGGTAATAATGGAAATATTAGGCTTAGAGGTGACTAGAACCTACAAAGACTTATATTCCTTTGATTGAAGTGGGGTGAGATGCCTAGGCCTAATAAAGGATCTGTATGTTAACTTAGCCCAAATACCAGCCAAGATCTTAGTGATGGAAATTGTAGTGGCTGATATACCCCCCAAATATGGCATGCTTCTTTCAAGATCATGGGGGGCTAAGTTGAAAGGCACTATGAATATGGATATGACTTATGCCACCATCCTTGTCTTCAGTCAACCTAGAAGACTCTATAGGGAAGCACACATGAAATACATGGTGAGCAACCAAGAAAGACTAGAGAATTCTCCTCTTTATTCCATACACAATGACCTTGACTCTTTCATTCTTTACAATGATGATATTCCTAATGAGAGAGTTAGTCAATAAAACACCATCAAATATAGTGGCCACCACAAATACAGTAGCATCCATAGAAAAAAAGGGAAATAAGGAGGAAACTAAAAAGAAGTTTGCTGATTTACAAATTATAGCAAACAGATTAAAGGTCTCAAGGTTCAAAACAACCATAAAATTAGTACAGATCATGGAAATAAACCTCAAAACATAGAAAATATTGAGGAAAAAACCATATAAAAATGTAGTGCAGACCCTTGTACATAACAGAATGATGCAGAAGACAGAGAGGACAACAATGAAATAAATGAAAAATCTAAAAACAATCCTCTTTGGAGCATGAGTTTTGATGGGTCTTGCACTAAAAATGATGCAGGAGTAGGCATATGGATACAAAACACTAAAAAAAATCATGCTGAGGGGCATTCCTATAGATTAAACTTTCAATGTACAAACAACATAGCTAAGTATGAGGCTCTCCTTTTAGGCCTAAATTTATTGAAAAAAATAGGGGCGAAAAGAATAACAGTTCATGGAGATTTAGAATTAATAATTAGGTAAGTAAATGGGGAGTACAATGCTAAACATCCCAGACTTAGAGCCTATAGAGATAATGCCATGGATTGTTAAAAACATTTGATGAATTCCAACTTATATTTCTCCCAAGAAACCAAAATATCCTTTCCAATGGATTAGCCTTTGCTGCTAGAACTTGTCTAACACCCTATGAAACCAAGCAATGCACCACCCAAGTCAGATATAGACCAGCTGTCCTGGATAATGAAAAATACTGGAAATTTTTTGATGGAGATAAACAAATAGAAGACTTCCTACAGTCCAAAAATGAATTCGAAACATCAAACTTAGATCCAGAGAATGAACAAGACTGTCCTACTGAAGCAAACCCACTTGTTGAAGAAGAAAAATATCCTAAGATTGCTGAAATAAATCTGTTAACCTATGAACCCAATCACGAGATAGAAAATAGCACAGATTTGGAAAATGAAGACTTAGAAGTGCTGCAATCTAAAGATCACAGCTTGCCAAGAGGACTGGTCCCATTAGAGGAATTGTTTGACTTGAATGATGCTGCCAAAAAGCCAAAACTGGAACCTATTGAAACTAAAGTGGAAGAATGCAACATAGGCAATGAGGAAAAGCGCAAAATGATCAAATTGTCTAAAACACTACTAGTTCACATTAAACTGAAATATATTGAGTTTTTTAAAGAATTTTCTATTGTATTTGCATGGAGTTATGAAGATCTGAAATCATATGATACAGAGATAATCCAGCATAAGATACCACTCAAAGAAAACCAGAAACCTTTCAAACAAAAATTGCGTAGAATTAACCCTATTCAATTACCTCTGGTAGAGAAACAAATTATAAAGATGTATGATGCTATAATTATAGTCCCTGTTAGATACTCAGAGTGGGTGTCTAATCTTGTATCAGTTAGAAAGAAAACATGAGAAATAAAGCTTTGCATTGATTTTAGAATTTTAAACAAAGCCTTATTGAAGGACAATTATCCCTTTCCTGAAATGGATCATATTTTACAAATGGTATTGGTTCTAGAAGAATTTCTTTGCTAGATGACTTCTCAAGTTACAATAAAATATTGGTACACCCTGATGATCAACTTAAAAAAACCTTTACCACACCTTGGGGTACTTTCATGTATTTGAAAATTCCCTTTGGTTTAATGAATGCTGGTGCCACATTTCAGAGAGCCATGGATATTTCATTTTCAGAAGAAATAGACTACTTCATAGTGATTTACCTAGATGACATTACTTTCTATTCTAAAACAGATGAAGAACACCTAATATACTTGAGAAAAGTATTTGAAAAATGAAGAAAATTTGGACTGTCCTTAAATCCAAAGAAAACATTGTTTGGTCTCTAAGAAGGTAAACTTCTTGGACATATCATATCAGAAGAGGGAATAAGGATAGATCCAAAGAGGATTGATGGTATATTGAAAATAAACCACTCTAGAAACATCAAGGAACTCCAATCTTTCATTGGAAAGATTAATTTCCTGAGAAGGTTCATTCCCAATCTAGCTGAACTCCTTAGAAACATGAAAAATATGCTTAAAAGAGAAGGAGTTAAATGGACCTTAGAAGAAAAGAAATCATTTGAGCTGGTAAAACAAGCACTCACCAAAACACCAATCCTCATGAGTCCTGATTTTACAAAGGATTTCTTCATTTTTTCATTTTCAACAGAACACACAGTAGCTGTTGTCCTAATACAAAAGAACTTGAATGGACAAGAGCAGCCAATTGCATTTTTTAGCAAGGCATTAAGAGATGCACCTCTGAAGTACAATATAATGGAAAAACAAGCCTTTTCTTTAGTCCAAGCCTTAAAAGACTTAAGAGTTTACATTTTACACTCTTACATAATAGCATTTATGCCTCATTCAGTTGTGAAAGACATATTGACCCAAGATCCAGATGGAAAAAGAGGAAAGTGGATTGCTGTAATTTTAGAATGACTTAGAAATCAAACCCACTAAGCTCATAAAGGGTCAAGGACTAGCAAAACTTATTGGCTAAATCCAACTTTCAAGCTCTTGATATAAACATGTTTAATGCATTAGATGAACAAGAGGATTTGATAGCTCCAATTATTGAAGATCATTTTTTAAATTCATCTTGGTATGTTGATATTTGTATGTTTTTCTCAATCTTAATGTCCCTCCTGGTTTGTCAAAAACAAAGGCAAGATTCTTAAAATTGAAAGTTGTAAATTACTGAATTTTGGATAAATGTTTATATTGGAAAAATGCTAGTGGATTATTGCTTAAATGTTTGTCTGAGAATGATGCAGATAAGATCAAGCATGAGTTTCATGAAGGAGAATGTGGAGGCCACCTCTACTGGAAGTCAACTGCTAATAAAATCCTTAGAGCTGGTTACTACTGGCCCACTCTCTTTTAATATGTCCACAAAATGATTACTGCCTGTCACAAATGCCAAATTTTTGAAGGCAAAAGAAAACTGCTTCCTTTACCTTTGCAACCAATCACTGTTGAAGCTCCTTTTCAGTATTGGAGTCTAGACTTCATTGGAGAAATCCATCTTGCTTCATATACCCAACATAAATGGATTCTCATAGAAACAAACTATTTTACCAAGTGGATAGAAGCCATCCCATCTAGGAATGCCACAGATTCATTCATCATTTCATTCCTTGAAAACCATATATTGTCTAGATTTGGCTATCCTAGGAAGATCATAACTGACAATGCTGCTGCATTTGGATCTAAAAATATGGTTGAATTTTTTCATAAATATCAGATCATATTGGGTCATTCTACAACTTATTAGCCTCAAGGTAATGGGTTGGCAGAATCATCAAATAAAAGTTTGGTAAACATTATCAAGAAGTTGCTAGAAGATAATAAGAAGTCACGACACAATAAGCTAGTACATGCATTATGGGCAGACTGATTGATAGTTAAGAAGTCAATTGGGATGTTTCCTTACCAGCTAGTTTATGGAACAGATGAAATATTTCCAACCAGTTTAGGAGTGCCAATCATGAAGCTGATCCAAAAAGTGCAGTCTGAAGATAATGATATGACAAGAAGAATAAATCAGACTATACATCTACAACAAACCAAGGCAACTACAAGAAAATATCAAGAAGCTGTTTGACAAAAGAACCAAGGCAAGTGATTTTAAAATTGGTGATAAAGTTTTAAAATGGGATTCAAGAAAAGCAGATAAGGGCAAGCATGGAAAATTTGATAACTTATGACAAGGTCCTTATCTTATCCAATCCGCCATTGGAAACAATGCATTTTTTCTGCAAGAATTCGCTGGAGCTGAATACTTTGGAGGTCCTGTCAATGGGAGGGTTCTCAAACATTATTTTTGTTAACTGAGATTTTTAGTTTTAAAGCTTTCTGTTCATTGTATACAGCACTGCTTATGAATTTAAAAAATAAAAATACAAAAAACAATGAAAAAGAAAAAGAGGGCAGAAATAAAACAAGAAAGGTACAACTCCATACCCAAAAAGAGAAATTCTGAAAGTGTGCAAGCTTAAATGCCACTACCAAAAGGAACACTGCTATTTTAGTCATACAACCTAATCATGACTAGATAGATTTCAATTTTCTACTGATAATTTAGTGAAGAAGATTTGCCAAACTATTTAATCTTGGCTTATCAATAGAATAGATTATTATAGGAAAAAGTGGTTCAAACAAGATTAAATCCTGAAACTGTAAAGTTTGATGAAGAATTGGTTCTAATATGCTAAAAAACTGAACCAAGAGAAAAGAGAACAACTCCAAAAAGATCAAAATCAGAGCTAAAAGAAGAGTGAAGGATGTCTTTTGTTTTTCAGATCTTAAACCTTCACAGTTTTGTTTTAAATTTCTGCAAATAAAGTTTATGTGCAGCTTGTACATACAGCCATAGATACCATGGAAAATCAGACAGTCTAATCCTAATTTGACTGTGTTTAAATTTCTGTTTTAAAAGATAGAGAATAAAATTTGCCAGACAGTCTAATCCTGGCGGATAGTAGCTTAGGTAGAGAATTTATGAGTTCAACAGTCTAATTTGAACTCATGGAAGAAATAAGGGTAGATTTAGCTTAGTTTTTTTTCTTTCAAAAGAATAAAATGCTGATGTTTAAGGTTTGCAAGTCCAAGTGCACCTTATGAAGAAAAAATGATAGGAAGTAGGCTGTGTAGGTAGTTTTTTGGGAAATACTTCTGTTTGATGTAAGTACTGTTCATCTTCCAAAGTTGCATGATCAAAGAATAACAGGTTGTCAATGGATTAAGGCACAGGTCTGCATCCCAGATATCAATTTCTGAAGTTCTTGACACCTCCAAGGAGCTGCCATCCCCAAGTGGACCCACTGTTAGCCATCAGTAAATTTTTGTCAAAGAAAATGATGGCTAAAACAAGTCCTAAGCCTTCAAGAGGTTGTTTTCAAACAAAAAATCTCATTCTTGAAGCCTTCTTATGCTGCCTAAACTCAAAAAATAATCTTCACTACTGTTTCATTGAGAAAATCCACCAAAAAAGCCATGCTGATATCCAAAAAGACTGTTTTTAGGTATTTTTCCATCATTTTCTAAACCTATTTTCATTCATTTTTAGCCCTTATTCATCCTCCATTTTCCTCTGAAAAATCCCCTTCCCTCCTTCTCATTGCACCCTCATCATCCTAAAAAACCTTCAAAATTACCTTTCATTTCATAAAAAATCCCCTTTTATGGCTATAAAACCCTCTGTTATGGTTTAAAAACCCTTCCTTTTAGCTATCGAGACTTCAAAAAACCATGAAAACCCACAAAAAATGCATAAAACCTCTGAAAAACCCTTTTTCTCCCCTTTTAAGCCTTTAGGCCCCTGAGGGCTTAAGTTTTTCTTCCCTTTTCGTCATAATATGGAGTGCTATAACCAAGCACCCAAAACCCCATCACATCAGCCTTTCTTTTATATACCCACATTTCATTTGCAAAAATTCTTCCCCCGATGTGATTAGCCCCTGTCTCTTTAGCCCCTGGTTGTTTCTCCTCCACAGAACCATGCCCCAGCACTTCCCCTTAAGCCCCTTCCCTTATCCTTTTTATACCATTGCTCCCTTTGTAAAAAACCTTTTTCCTTTGTTTTTACCCCCGCATTACCTGGAAAATTCGTTATCAATTGTGACCGTCGATCTTCAAAGATCAATGGCCACCATGCCTCCTTTTCTCCCCCTATCCTCCTGATGAAATTCCATCCTTTCACCCTCCACAATGATATTCGCCGTCGATTTATCAAAATCCGACGATCCTCGTTCATCTCGATATAAAACCCCCTCTGGACCCACATCCTACTACCCCGTCCCCTCTCCCAATACCATCCTGACACTTGTCCCCCACTAAGCTCCCGCCATGCAACTTTTCGTCGTGCCAAATCTCCGCTGTCGGATCTGACCCTCCTCATCTGATGGTGCGGATCGCATATCGCGTGATTTTACGTCCAAGGTTTAAACAACTGAAACCCATGCGAGACCGTTGGTTTTGTAGAAGCCACGTGACTCTTTTTTATTAGATCGCGTTCGATTCATACAAATCCACTTACCACTTCAATCATCACGCGAAAACCATTCGCTATTTTTGCAAAACCACTTTTCCCAAATTCGCACCAAATATAGTTTTAAACCAGATTTTCACCGGTTTTCTTCATAAAACCTCTTCTGCTTGAATATTCACCCCTTCTGCACTGCTCCTTTGCCTCTAAAATTCTCTGCATGCATTATTTCCCTGCTGTGTAGGATTTTATAACAAATTTGTGGTTTTTTGCAGGTTTTGATAACAGTTTTTAAGGCCAAGAGCCTTCTCATGGTTCAATAAGAAGTGCGGTCGAAGATTGCCACCTCTGAAGCCTAAAACACTGCAAATTAAAGGTTTCTAGGGTAAATTACATGGTTTAATCAATGTCGCATAAACATGGGTTATTCAAATAAAACCCTTAGGACGCCAAGGTACCTGTTCACAATAGAGAAGAGATCACGCATAAAATATTAAGGGATTAATGCATAAGGTTGAAGATTAAAGGCATAATCTTACATTTTAAAGGTTTATACACAGTATAAAGGGTTAAATATCAAAAGCCGAAGATTAAGAGCTTAACCCTACAATGGTGTGACGGGATATAAAATTCAATGAGGAGAAAGCCATGAAGTTGTAGCTTGAGAAGGAGCTAGACTTAAATGCAGAGGAGGAACTTCTGGTTCACAAAGATGAGTCTCTAGATGTAGATTATCCACAAGAGGAGGTTCATGGAGTGGAGGATTCCACTCACGTAGAGCCAAACATCAGAACTGGAAGAAGGCGTACCACAGAAGCTGAGAGGTTGAAGCTTGATGCAGCACAGAATGTAGGAGTCCCTAATTCACAGCGGAGACGGAGAGAGTCTCCTAACCAATTCACTGGATATATGGCTCTCATGAGAAAATGTATTGTGACTGAGCCATATTTCTTTCAGTAAGTAGTGCATGAGCCCACATGGGTATATGCAATGGTGGAGGAGTATGACTCCATTGTCAGAAACAGTGCTTGGGAAATTGTTCCAAGGTCGGTTGATAAATCAGTGGTAGGTTCAAGATGGATCTACAAGGTAAAGCAAGCTATTGATGGGAGTGTTGAGAAATACAAGGCTAGATTTGTGGCCTAGGGCTTCTCACAGATCGAGGGGATTGATTATGAAGAAACCTTTGCACCTGTCGCACGATATTCTTCCATAAGGACCATCCCTGCTCTCTTAGCACAGATGGGTTGGCACATTCATCATACAGATGTGAAGACTGCTTTCCTTAATGGGATCATTGAGGAAGAAGTGTACATTGAGCAGCCTGAAGGATTTGAGATCTTCAGCAGTGAGTCGCATATGTGTAGACTCAAAAGAGCACTGTATAGGCTGATGCAAGCACCCCGTGCTTGGTACACTCAGATCGACAGCTATTTCACCAGACTTGGATTCACCAAGAGTGAGGTGGATGCAAACCTATACCAAATTGTGGTGGAGGTTAAGCTTTTAATCATTTTTCTTTATGTTGATGATTTAATACTAACTAGTGATGAGCAACTGATACACTCATGCAAGTAGGACCTTGCAAAGGAGTTCAAGATGAAGGATATGGGCCTCCTTCTATTATTTCTGGATTGGAAATATGACAACAGAAGGTGAAATTCTTTGTCTCAAGGAAAGTATGCAAGGGAGATATTAGTAATTTTCTACATGGATGGTTAAAACACATGGATACCATCTCTGTAGAAACTAGAGAAAAGAGGATGCTACATCCTGAGATGGTGATGCCACTGCTGATCACGTTAGCAGGTTTAAGTAATGTACTGAGTAAGTACAAGACCAGACATATGCTATGCGGTGGACCAGCTTAGTCAAGCGATGGTTAAGCCTACCAATCTCTTTTGGAAGGTTGGCAAGAATGTCCTAATATTTCTCAGGGGAACATCTGAGTATGGCTTATGGTACAGATAGATGGATGAGGTGAAGTTGCATGGCTTCACGGATGCAAATTGGGTGGGCTCCAAATGTACGTAAAGAGCATGTTAGAGGTCTCAGTATCGTATCTACAATCGTTTCTTACATCAGAAATGTAGATCTGTGGTATCTTAATCTATTCTCTTTGAAGCACTTGATTTCTGCTTAATCAAGCGGAAAACCAGTTAGTCAAGGAATTGGAGTTATGAGGTTGGTTGGTGGGACATGCAAGTGGACTTAGTTGTAACTGAGTGATTCAAAGTTGTAACAGAGTTGGATGTGTAGTTATGTGAGTTGTAAAGTAGTTTAACTCAGTTAAGTGAGTTAAGCTCAGTTGTGCTAGTTGTAACTAATTGTAACTAAAGATACACTAGTGAGAGATCAGTGAATTAAATATTAAATTAATTCACATGGAGTGATCTCACATGAAACTGAAGATTTAATACTATTAACTACATGCATGTCAGATCCAGTGGAGACCCAGTTGAGAGATAGGTGAAAGGGACAATTTGACTATCAGTTGTGACATTAGTGGGTGAACTCATGCAACCACACACACATTGGAGATGCCAATGAGGATTGTGTAGTCAAGGAAAGGCAAGATCTCATTCATTCAGGGATTATGATCAACAAGGATTGCGCAGTGGAGGCAAGCTATCAGGAGGTAGTAAATTAGTGCATGTATTTGCCAATTTTTGTATGACAGTGTGAGACAATTGTATATAGTACTGAGAGCTCTTGGATTAGAGTTTTGTAAGAGATTGATTCATGATCCATGATATATACATAATATATGATAGTGGGTTTTTTAGCTTTATGCTTTCCTAGTAAAAACATCTGTGTTATGTGTGATTGATCTTTCTTCATGTGTTTGCAAGAATTTCTGCAAGAATTTTTGTAGAAGCGATTCTGTATTTAACAGTTTCATAATCACAGATCAGGAGAATCCGTAAACACATTATTGTGTTGTATTAAATTCTTTACCGTCCATACATATTTTTTTTTCCAATAATAAAATAATATAAATAACTCCACACAATTATTGATAATATTTCAATTGTAAATAATTAGGCATATGCGTGGAAGTGTGGATGAGATGTATTTTGCAGAGGAGGCTTTTATTGTGTTTTTGGATAGCTTTCTCAGCACAACTAGTCATTTTCTTGTATATACATTATTAAATCCTTATTCAAGAGTGCCAGACTTCCATTGCGTATTGCCACCTTTGTTTTCTTGTATATACATTATTAAATCCTTTTTTCAAGAAAAAAAAAATTCTTCGCACTTTGCATTTTCTCATTATTTCCACCTCTGCACAACTTATTTCACACAAGTAGTAACTGTTTTTTCTTTTTTTCATAATTATAATATGTTTTAGTTAAAATAAATTAAAATGAAACTATTTATTTTTAAAGGATAACAGTGTGGATCATATGCACTTGTTTGCACAATGAGCCTTACAAAACAAGTTCATCAACTAAGAAACTGGAAACTACAAATAAGAAATCGACAAAGGTGAATCATTAATGCATAATTCACATTTCATTTTAATCATATCTAACAATGCAACATATACTGTAATCTATAGCATATTCTGTTACATCATATACTATTAATCAACACACCTGGATTAGTTATGGAAATATAGGGAATCAATACTATGAATACAAGAGGATCACTCTATCATGGATCCTGTTCTTAAGCTATTAGGGTAATGCTCTGGTATGACATCAAATTTAAAGATAATGGATTATATTACCTTTATTAATTAGTATACGAGCTTCTTAGGAACACATAACTAAAATTATCTTGCAACATCTTATTTTGAGTTCGCAAAGCTTTGTCTGCACAAGTAGTCATTTTGTCATTTAAGCTCTCAAACTTCCATTATATGCATTTTTGCATTCAATTAATTGAATTAAAACCAATATCAAAACAACTACAATTAAAAGGATCTCTATATTTTCATCATCTGCATAGATTTCGCACATGCATTTTTTCTCAGCTTAAACTCTGCACATGAATAACCATCCCCACACAAATCCATACGTAGCTAATAATTAAAAAATTCATTGTGTAGGAGACACTTTCAAGCTTTCATTGTATGGTTATTTTTGTCTCTATTTCTATTTAATTGATTCTCTTTGCATAAATATTTTCAGCTTATGTTTGCACTAAAGGCTTTTTATTGCCAATAGTTCAATGTGTGGATCACCTAACTTAGTACAAAAGGATTTTTATTTTTAGTACTTTATTTAGTATTAGATAAGGAGTGTTTTCTCAACAAGTTGTATGATTAGATTATTATTTAATTGATTATATCTGATAAGTCAAATCAAAGTTGCATGGCCTGGGAAAATAAGAATATTAGAACAATACCCTATGGGCCACCCCTCAAAATGGAAACTAACCATATTAATCATTCCACAAAGATACATAGCTCTAAAATCAAAATCCCTACGCAACTGAAATTCCACACAAACTTCGTAATCCACACAGTAAAATATCCACACAACGAAACATGATAATATTCCTTGTTCTCCTACACATACCTCATCCTCCATAAAAATTCATACAATATACGATCTAGAAATTTGTAAAAGTATCTCCTAAATGAATTGAGTAGCCTATTGCTGCCCTACCCCCCCTTATCTTTATTTTTTCTGCTAATTGTGTATTTGATGATAATTCAATAGAGTGTGATTAGTCAAGGAATGTTGGTGAGTCCTTGTCTTGCTGAGTAGTTGAGATTATTGTCCTTGAATGTTCTTAAAAATTCTGTTAAGTAAAGTTGAACTAGGGAAGTCTATGGTTAGCCCTGTCCTCTAGTTTCTTCTCCAACAGTGGCTTTGAAAAGTTCCCTTAAAAGTATGTCAAAATTAGGCTAGGTTAAAAGTCCTTCCTTGATCTTAGACTACTTTTTATGTTCATATTGAATGTTTTCCTTAAGAATATGCTGAATTTAAAAGTATTTACTTGATCTTAAGCTATTCTTTGTTTTTAAATGTTTTCCTTTAAAAAATTATATCAAAATCAAGCTAGTTTAAAAGTACTTACCTGATATTAGGTTGCTTTGTGTCTTTCCTTGGAGTATACTGAAAGCAGGCTAGGTTAAAAGTCCTTACTTGATCTTAAGCTGCTCTTTGTTTTCTTATATTTTTTCTTCTTTCACCACTTCTTAATGTTTCATTCCATAAATCAAATTAAAGAGATCTGTTGACATAGATTACTTGCCCCATAGACCACTCTTGAAACTTTCTATGCAATTAAAATCCTTTATGACTCCATAGACCAATGGATTGACACTGTTTCTTACCTATCTTATCAGCTGAAACATTTTCAACCTACTCACAACTTTACCCTTCAAAAGACTTCCTTCATTTTAATGATATTCATCCCAACTAAAACAAACCAAACCCTTGTGCTTTATAACTAGCCTAATATCATATCATAAGCCTTAAAGATCATATATTTGAAAACACATATATAGAGAGATCCCTCTCTGAATATAGGAGGGCTAGATCCTAGGATTCCAAAGTGGTTTTGATGTTGGATCTGCAACATTTTTTCTTGCCAATCTTGCAAACTACGAATACCTAACAGGTATGTTGATAGTGGTTTCTCAAATCATATGACTTGAGATAGGAATAAGTTCATATCCTTGAAGGAAAAGAAGGATGGGTCTTTTGGAAATGACTGGTCTTAAAATGTCATAGGAGTAGGTACAGTCACACTTGGAAGAAATAATGCATTAGCGAAAGATGTGTTGTTGGTTGAAAATATGAATCACAATCTGCTCAGTGTTGGACAAATGTGTGATCAAGGACACAATATGCTATTTAACTCTAAGAATTGTGAAGTCAAGAAAGGCAAGTTTGGTAAAATTGTGGCTACAGTAAGCAGAGCTCCAAATGAGATATATGTTTTGGACGAGACACCTAAAGGGTGATTTTTGGCTAAAGAAGACGAAAGTTGGTTATGGCAGAAACGAATGGGACATATAAATTTCGACAATTTGGTTAGGATCATCAAGAAGGAAGAAATAAGAGAAATGCCTACAATTTCAAAACCTACCAATACGATATGTGAATCTTGTCGGCACGACAAGCAGATAAAAGTTGAGTTCAAGACAAAAGAACACTTTGCATCATGTCCATTGGAATTAGTACATACTGATCTATGTGGTCCTATGAGAACACAAGGTTTAGATGGAGAAATATATTTTATGTTAATGATAGATGGTTACTCCAGAATGACAGCTGTCAGCTTCTTAAAGAAAAAGACTAAGGAATTTCAATGTTTTAGAATCTACAGGGAATTGGTAAAAAATGAAACCGATTTGAAGATAAAATGTCTAAGATCAGATAATGGCGAAGAATTCACTTCCAAGGTATTTCAACAGTACTGTGATGAAAATGGAATAAAAAGGAAATTCTCAACATCCAGAACACTGCAACAAAATGAAGTTGTTGATAGAAAAAATAAAACCGTACAGGAAATAGCCAGAACAATGTTAAATGACTCAAAATTAGATGATAAATTCTAGGTTCAAGCAATCAATACAACTGTATTCATTATAAACAGAGGTTTGCTAAGGAAAAATTGTAACATGACTCCATACAAATTATGGAAAGGAAGACCAACTAACTTCAAAATATTTGGAAGCAAATGCTACAACAAAAGCGAAGATAAAAAATTGGGCAAGTTCGATTCCCATGTTGATGAAGGTATTTTCGTTGGTTATTCATGTAAAAGGAGGGCTTATAGATGCTACAATCTGAGGTGAAAACAAATAGTTGAAAGCGTAAATGTTAATTTTGATGAATATTGTGTTACAAAGGACGACGATGAGATTTTCCTTCAAGAAAATATGAGGGATCTGAGGGGGAGTTTTTGAAGGATGAAGAAGAAGCTCCATAACAAGACCAAATCAAATAAGGAAACAACAATCAACGAAGAGGAAATAAGAAATGATTAACAAGATGTACAAGAAAATTCTCCGAAATATTTAAAAGAATGGTGTCAAAAGACTCATCCGTCAAATCAAATCATCTGCAACATAAATGAAGGAATTGGAACCAGAAGAAGTTGACAGCTTCATTCATCACAACAATCCCACCTTGCTTTTTTAGTAACTTTTGAGCTTAGAAATTTTGAGGAAGCTAGTCAAGATGAACACCGGGTAGCATCTATGAATAAAGAACTGGACCAAATTGACAAGAATGATACTTGGGAATTGGTTCCATGACCAAAAGATAAAAATTTTATTGGAACTAAATGGGTCTTCAAAAACAAATTGAATGAGTATGGACAGGTTACCAAGAACAAGGAAAGATTAGTCTGCAAAGGTTATGCACAATTTTAAGGAATTTGTTTTGAAGAAAAATTTACTCCCATTGCCACAGTGGAACCTATCAGAATGTTTCTCACTTATGCATGCTTGAGAAAAATCAAGGTCTACCAAATGGATGTTAATTCAACCTTTCTAAATGGTGAATTGGAAGAAGAAGTTTACATTGAACAAATCAAAGGTTTTTTGCTCTCTCAAAAGGAAGACTATGTTTGCAAATTAAAGAAGGCACTATATGGCCTCAATCAAGCTCCTAGAGCTTGGTATTCTTGTCTTGATGGATATCTACATCAACAAGGATTCAAGAAAGGAATCACCGTAAACAGTCTCTATGTGAAAGTGGATCAAGATAACCTAACTATTATCGAGGTATATGTAGACGATATAATTTTTGGAAGCAATGATGACAGATTAAGTAAAAACTTTGCCACAAAGATGAAAATTGAGTTTGAAATGTCTCTACTTGGCGAGCTGACATACGTTTTAGGGCTTCAGATATCTCAACAGGATAAAGGAATATTTATATATTGTTGGAAATACTGAGAGGGGGGTGAATCAATATTTCTTTTCAATTGTTATTTTTACCAGTTAAGATCACTTATAATTAGAACACAAAATGAACAATGATAGAATAAATACTTTTATTAATTTATTCTTTATAATAAATCAAGTACAATATATGTATAAGGCTCCAACCCTAGATGAAGACACCAATATTCAGTCTCCCAGGCTCCAACCTATATTATGCCAAGCACCGACTTGGACTTCCCAAGGCTCCAACATTGTCAATTTGAGGCACCAAACTCTAGGGCTCCAACCCTATCTCTGGTACATGCTCCAACCTAGTTTCTTGAGGAATTCTATCCACCAGGGCTCCAACCCTATCTGACAAGGCACCAACCTTATCAATTCCAAGGCACCAACCTCAAGGGCTCCAACCCTATATCTGGTACAGGATCCAACCTAGTCTCTTGAGGACTCATATCATCCAGGGCTCCATCCCTTTTCTTCAATTCATCAAGATAAGTTCACTAATTCTTCACGTCTCCCAATATCATCTGCAACGAGCCGCGTCAATCTTCAGCTCTGTCTTTGATCTCCAAATCACTTCAGCGTTGACAACCCTGTTTTTTTCATGAAGATGTCATTATAGCTATTCATGGTACCCAAATAGAATCTTCATGATCACCTCATGATGGCTTCACTACATCATGGTTTTCAATAGGCCACTCAAGGTTTATACCAGACGGTTTTACATTACAATTTCACATTATTTATCAAATTTCCAATTGTCTAGTTTTCTTCAAGGATCTGCAAACCTTTGTTCTCAATGGATCTGCCCTCCAAACTCCAAGGGATGTTCAATAAATCTTTGATAATGTTTTTCTTCAATATAGATATCCCAAACTATCCTTAAAGGCTCCAAAGTCTGCAATTTCATACGTTACTACGGTATTACTGATCACAGCTCCTTTTACATAGATTTGCGATGCAATCTGAGCTTGAGACAGGTCTCTATCATCGTTCCTCCACAAATATATCAGAGCTACATAGACCCTGTCACTTGGCCTAACCTCAAGTCATTTTACACAGCCTTCAATGAGCAACCCTTCCTCTAGGTTCAATAATAATTCACAGTTAAAACTTAAGGCAAAGTCTCCCGCATGCACTATCCGATGTCACTGTCCAATGTTACAGAGTGTTGGGTTACAGACTTCCCCAATTTAACCCAAAACCAAGCTCTTTATTCATTGATCCACATTAGTCCGAGCCTCTCCAATCGATGATACAATATTAGGTAATTAAACAGAGCCACAAGAAATATAAACAAGAAGTTATAGTTGTTGTTGATAGTCAGAGTCTAAGGTAAATAATAATACACAGCCCGAGCTGTTGTTGATTTTTACACAGTTTGAGCCTACAGCAAGGGGTATCTGAATTAGGAATTATAGTACGAGCAACAGAGGTGACCCACCATAATCCGAAGACGACACAATATGAAGGAGCTCCAAGTTTCTCACACAGTTTGAGGTCTTGCAACAAAAATGTTCAGTCCACAGGAGCTCAACTTCGGTTTTCCACGCAGTCCTATAGTATATTAGGGCCCAAACAAGTTAATATAACTCTTTTACTTATGAAATATGCTCTTATCCTCTTTGTGTTCATGAGTTGTGAACAGTTGTATTATTTTCTGTGTGGATGACCGAATTTCAGAATAAGAAAATGAATCTCGGACTGTATATAAGTAGGCTTCTTTGTAATGACAACCGAAAATCCACGTCTTGTTTGGAGGCCGAAATTAGGAGCTAGGACAAGTCGGCTCAGAAATAAAAATAATTATTTTACAACTTCAACAATTAATGTCTTTCTAACCACGCGGATTTTTGGGGCATATGAGGGCTCGTTGGAAAGAGGAAGAAGTCCTCTTTAAGATGGACAAGGGCTCATGTTGATATCCTTCCTTCAAGGTCCCCAAAAAACAAATTTTCTTGCTGACTGTCCTTGTATTCTTGTGCATAAAAATGATGGACAATGAGCCATTATTTAGAGATATATTCTTAAGTATTTTCTTGGTGACTGCCCTTGTATTTCTTGTGCATGAAGGGATGAACACTAGGCTAAACAATGAGCTCCTCAAGTGTATATGGATAGCTTCATCAAGTATATATACTTCCATAAATGATATTTCCATGAATTCCAATTAAGTGGATCTCCAAGTTACTTCATGTCATGTCACCAATCATTGTCCATGTCATCAAATGGCCCTCCATGTCAACATATAGACTCCAACCATGTCATCAAGACCTTCATCAAGTGTCATCACGTATAACATCATTAAGTGTATTCTTCTAGGTTACCAAGTTACATGACTGACACTTGGCACCTTAAGAATATTCGCCATCTTGACATCATGCTGGTTCTAGGCTTCTTCATCAAGATTCAAGAATAAGCGTATCATTCGGAACTAGGCATCTCAAGAATATTGACATCTCGGTCAATGCCACATTGACATCAATGACAACCTTGATTAACATATATCAAATGAAGTACATCAAGGAGATGCTCAAGAAATTAAATATGGAAGATTGCAATCTTGTCCTTACCCCAATGGTAACAGGTTGCAAGTTAAGTTTAGCTGATTCATGTGGACCAGAGGTTGTATAGATCTATGATTTGTAGTCTTCTATATGTGACAATTTATTGGCCAGACGTAATTCATGCAGTTGGATAGGTAGAAATATTCCAATCAACACCAAAAGAATCTCATATTATTGCTTTCAAAATAATTCTCAGATATCTTAAGGGGACAATAGAATATGGTTTATGGTATTCCAAAGGAAATAATCTAGTTATCCAAATTTATATAGATGCAGATTGGGAAGGAAGTATTGATGATTGAAAGAGTACCAGTGGAGCAACATTCTATCTAGGTGGTTTCCTTGTTTCATGGTTAATTAAAAAACAATCTTCAATCTCGTTATCCATTGCAAAAGCATAATATATCACGGCATCAACTTGTCGTACTCAAGTTCTCTGGATGAATTAAACTTTACAAGATATTCAATTCAAATTTGATGAGACTATTCCCATATTTTGCAATAACACCAGTGCCATCAGTATATCCAAGAATCCCGTGATGCATTTCAAAACAAAGCACATTCTGATCAAATATCATTTTGTTAGAGAGCACGTCATTGAAAATAATATCAAGCTTGAATATGTTGGAATAAAGGAGAAAATTTCTGACATATTTACCAAGCCATTACCTTGCGAAGCATTTGAGTATATTCACCTAAAGCTTGGGATTCTCCCAAGTTATCACTAGAATCTTTCTCTTAGCTAACTAAGTAAAAAAAAGGAAGTTGAGGTCTATATAGGTCTGCAGGATGACGTTTGTTAGGGTGAGTTGCCCTTTTCCATTACTGACAAAGGGCGAGATAATGCTATAGGAAGAGGTGTCATGATCGTAGGGGGAGTACTTGTGTTGCCATCAATGCCAAATGGGGAGATTGTTGATCAGTGGTTGTCATTGATGTCAACCCAAGCAGCACCAGAGGCTACCTAGATCTTGCATGGGAATTTTTACTTGAAAAATTACTCTATTCTTAGTTAAGGATATTTTGGATGGTTTCTAAATGTTGAGATGTTTCCGTTGATACATGGCACACCACGTAATTCTTCACGGTTTGAGAGATATTCACATTTGATGTTTTTAACCCCAGTTGGTGGGCTAAAACCCCATGAGGTTGTGGCATGACACTAATAATTGGTTGTGGTCATTGAATAGTCAATAAATAATAATTTTTTAAGCTCCTAAAATCCCTCCAAAGTTCAGTTGTTGAAGACCCTCTCAACCTAATCATTTATAGAAATTGTGACCCTCATATCCTCCTCATGCAAGGATTTCACTACATAAAACATGTCATCGTGGAATTATTGCTATAATTTTTTTTTTTCTATGAAGATTCACATGCTGAAAAAAACCCATTTGAGCCGAAATACTAATGAAGCATGTGACTGAATTTTAGATATTGGTTCACTCTATTTCGGAGATATGATCTGGGGAAATTAGGGTTTTTGCAGTTTCCCGAATTTCATGTCAAACACGTGACCTTGGGAAAATCATCATAAATTTCTCTCTGAGAATTGTATTCAAATTTAATAAAAAGTGAAAGAAAGAGGATGAACTGTAGTTTGTTGGATATTTTTTTCAGGACCAAAGGTTGCAACATTGACATGTTCCACTTTGTACAGGTTCGCTCTACTCAACTAGTCTATAATTACGTCATCATAGGAGATTGGGCATAACTATTCCTTGAAGAATCCAATATTGATCGGACCTAAGAGGTTGGAAAGAGGACTCAGAGGGCTACCACATGACGAAATTCTAGACCTTGGATATTTGAAATTACACAGATACAACAGATTCAATATCAAGCTTCTATAAGGAAAGAAAAATATGCATTCAAGGATCACTGCAATAAGGACAACACATCAAAATTCAAGGGTAAGTCTACTACAAAAGGTATGTATGATTAGTGTTTGAATTTTAATTTGAATATCATCTTTGACATGCTTTTTTGAAGGAAAGTGTAAGTATTTTGTATGTATTCTTGATTGTCTTTTGTTCATAAAAGTGGAACGTATTTACATTTGAATTTTGAATATTTCTCTGACATATGGTTTGTAGGATAGTGTAAGTATTTTGTTTGTATATTGGTTCGGGTCTTGCATGTGCAAGAAGGAGGACACAATAGGACAACTCAGACACATAATAGAAGGAAAATGCAATGCCAAATTATAATTAATTTAAGTAAGCACAACAATACCTCAACAACTGCTAGTGTTCAAAGAAGGAGTGTGAAGTCAAGTATCACGTCATGTCAAAAGTAAGTATTGTAAATATCATCATTGTAAAATTGTAAAAGAGTCATTATTGTAAAAGAGTCAATTTGCCTAGAGTTGGAGAGGCATTTTTGGGAGGTATAAGTGTCATTGTTGGATAATGTTATGGTTGGGTTGCAGGTCATAGTGTGATTGGGTGTTTGCTCTAGTTCAAGAAAATAATTGTGAATCATATTGTATCATGGATCATTTTCCTTGGTACGAGAGTCCACACTCTTGTATTATTTATAAGAATTATAGGGTGGCAAGGAGGTGATAGGTTGGTGCATGAAGTCACCTATAGGTTGGTTCCCGTGAACACTTTAGGGTGGTAGGTTGGTCTAGGATGTCTGGGTATCCATTTAGTTGACTACTAAAGAAACTAGGGCATTGGGGTGTCCTTCCAGTGGGAGTTGGAGAAGAATGATTATAGAATTCTAGGAATTTGTACCTTTCAATTCAGTTGGGGCTGAAGATTAAAGAATTTATTAGAAAAGCGTTCGGTGTTTTTTGACCCAGAGGGGGTTGTCCACCTAAAATTCGTGTGCCTATTGTATTCTATTGTTTACTATTGTTACTCAATAAACATCAATAATAATTGGATATTAACTAATGATCTGAAAAGATTTAAACATTTCTAATTGATAAGAAATACTGATTCAGCCCCCCTCTCAAAATTTCCAACACACACATGTGAATTTCTAGGTATATTTTGGGTAGCATGTTGATCTTATAGGTAATACGACAGAAATTATAGGAAATTTATTTTGGACATCATGGTTGTGTTTTTTGGCATATTTTTGGAGGCCAAAATTTAGTCTAGGAACATTAGATAGGGACGAAGTTGTTGGGCTTGAATAGAGGGAAGTTTGACTAGGTTTGACCATTGTATTGTTGGTTAGTTTGACCATCATATTGGCTAGTAGAATTAGGTGTATCTCTTGTTAAATTGAAGAATTTCTCTAAGGAACAGGTTGTTGGGTTTTCCCCCAAGTGTGTTTTCCAAAGGTAAATATTGTGTTGTATTTTTGCATTGTGATGTTTACTGTCCTTATGAATTTATGGTTGAATTTATGAAGTGTAATTACTTAAAGATAAATTGAAGTGATAAAATAATTTCTACATCATTAGAAGTAATTATCTTTTTTTTTTTTTTTTTTTTTTTTTTTCAGAAATTAGTGCTTGTATCTATTTCACTTGAAAAATAAAAAACATACCTACCCATCTTAGTATAATCATAATTCCATCATCATTTTCAAAATAAGCATCTTTAACTTATGTTGAAAATGTCTTTGACTATTTTTCAATCTATAATGAGTAATGTAAACCTTGATTTGATGAAAAATATCAAGCTCTCAACAAAAATTATAGATCATCATTTCTTCTCATGGAAAAACATCAATGTCATTATTATTATTATGTATGAAATGTATACATTTCTTTGAATTTTTTTAAAATGAATTAAGAAATGAGACATTTTGTTTAGGAAGTTGGTGATGAATCATAAAAATTCAATAGTTTTCACTATTTCAAAAATTCAATGTCAAATAGTTTTGTTAATTTTGATGATAGTCAATAATTAATATTATTGTATGAAAATGCACAATTGATTTAACAAAACAATATGAAAATATCATGTTACATTATTTTGATGCATATTATAAAATTATGAAATGTAAATAAGATTGTCCTTTGCCAAAATTTTGTAACTTCCTCATAGAATATTTGTACAAAGAGTTACTTTCATGTAACTTTTGGTTAGTATTGAGAATTTATAGTTTCTAGAAATTGATTGGTACACCCAAAATTTTTTATTGTGCCACAGCTAAATTAGGTATGGATAACTATGTACGACACATATGTATGCATGAAAATCATGAAAGGGATGTAATTCTAACAAGGGAAATATATGCAATGCAACATAGTCCTTGCCTCTACTGCTATTTAATTGATTTTTTTGCATAGTGTTTTCTCGGTAATGATGTATTCATTTTCCAATAATAAAATAAAATAAATAGATCTGAACAATGAGCTAAGTTCCACACAATAGGCTAAGTTTTTTTTCTTGCGCACAACAGGATATGATTCTCGCACAAAAGTTATTAGTTTTTTTCTCGGTAATGATATATTCATTTTGAAATAATAAAGGTAATGATTTATTAATTTTCTAATAATAAAATAAAATAAATAGCTTCGCACAATGAGTTATGTTCCGCACAATAGGTTATATGCTTTGCACAATGAACTAAGTTCCACACAATATGATATAATCTCTACACAATGAGCTAAGTTTTGCATAATAGGCTATAAGCTTTGTAAAATGAGCTAATTTACACACAATAAGCTAAGTTTCTCGCTTCTGCACAATAGATTAAATTTCTCGCACAAATGTTATTAGTTTTTTTCTCGGTAATCATGCATTCACTTTCCAGTAATAAAGGTAATGACGTATTCATTTTCCAATAATGAAATAAAATAAATAGCTCCACACAATAATATAAGTTCCACATAGCATGCAAAGTTTCTTGATTCCACACAATAGTAAATGTTCCTCGCACAAAAGTTATTAGTTTTTTTCTCGGTAATGATGTATTTGTTTTCCCAAAAAAAAAAAAAAAAAAAAAACATTTTTTTGCATAATATTTTCTCGGTAATTGTTGAGATTCAAGAAGATGATGATCCTAGTGAAAATTAAGCACCTACACTAGGTGGGGCCCGCAGACTATTTTTAGGTGTATGTCTATTTTTATAATGATGAGAAAATTCTATTTAGAATGGTGAGCAAATTCTATTTAGAGATAAGGTTCTATTTTTAGATACATGTGCAAAGTCTGTAGAAATTTGCTGAATAAATCACTTATTCAATGGAGATTAACCCGATTACACATCAATTTCAAATTGCATGCATAACACATAATCTCATCTACAATTAATTGTCACATGCGGAAATAATAGAAGCAATCTCACATCAAATCAATCACACATTAACTCAGTATGTATGGGGAAAGCCTATAGCTGAAAACCCCACAGCTATTTTGTATATTATAATCGAGAAATCATGTAACCAAACAAGTACAATACTCCTCACAAGTACTCAGTACTTTCTCATAAAGTCACACACAATCTAACTCAGTTTTGAACAAGTCACTGGTTCAAAACTCACTGCTGATTGCCTTGCCTCTATTGCGCAATCATGGCCTGGTTATGTAGAGATCCAAGGTTCGAATCCCCTTGGCTTGACTGCGCAATTGTCATGGAAAATTCCTCCAAGTGTAATGCAAATCCCATGCAAAACTGATCCTCCAACTGATAGTTTTACTCACCCTTTCATCTACCTCTTCCACTGGTCTCCACTGAACTGATCATGCACTGTAGTGAACTGAAGTGTTCTTGAGTTGACTAATGAGTTACTAATTAGTGAATTAAATAATATTTAATTCACTCCACTCATAACTAATTGATTAGCTAGTTAACTAATCTCAACTAGTTCAACTAAAATAAACAGAACACAACTCCACTATCTGTCCCGTTAACTCCTCCAAAACTTCTGCCACTGAAGTCCAACTGAAGTCAACCATGCAAGATGCCATCAAACCCTAGGAACCATGTGATTCCTTCTGTCAGTTGCATGAGCCACCTCCATGACTCAAACTGAAGTGCTCCAAGAGAGTAAACTGCTATTTATAGTCAAAATATTATTAAGGGTAAATAATATTTGACTTCCATATTTTTAGGAGATACAGTCTAAAAATAGCCTGGGACCTAAAAATAAGAGTCTCATCTATTTTTACTAGCATGTCGCATGCTTCAAGAATCTCCAACTGGAATCCCCGAATCATGCTCCGTATGTCTAAAAATAGACATAGTCTAAAAATAGACTTTGCGCCAGAATTTGCCTGCGGGCCCACTTAGTGAAGGCGACTTCATTTCACTAAGCTCCATCATCTTGCTGCATTCTCAACACTCTCTCTCAGCAAGATATGGATTATCTGCAACCCCTATCCTGCCTCTGTGGAATTCGAACTTGCTCCTGGTGAGCGCCTTCGTCAGGATGTCGGCATCCTGATCCTCCGTGGGAACATATGAAAGCATCATGATTCTCCGCTGAACACAATCTCTGATATGATGGTACCTGATGTCGATGTTTTTGGACCTATCATGAAATACCGGATTAGCCGAGAGCTTGATGCAGCTCTGGTTATCACAATAAATCACTGTAGGCTCCAAATGCAACCCGAACAATCCAACGAGGATCTTCCTCATTCAAATAGCCTCGCATGCAGCCAAGCTAGCTGCCATGTACTCGGCCTCTGCTGAACTGAGTGCCACCTGACCGGGTTTTCGCCGTACCGTAAACCGCTCGTCGACCCACGTCGAAAACTCCTCCAGGCGCCCTTCCGTCCGTTGGACTCCCGTCTCGATCCGCATCGTTGAAGCCGTAAAAGCTTCGCTCCATCCTCCCTCGTCCGTACCATAGACCATATCCCGATGTGCCTCTCATATAGCGCAATACATGCTTGCCTCCCTTCCAAAAGAGCTTGGTAGGCTTAACCATAGCTTGCGAAAGCTGGTTAACTGCATAGCATATATCGGGTCGTGTATTGACCAGATACATAAGCGACCCTACCAACTGTCGATAGACAGTGGTATCCACTACCTCCGCTGAAGTAGCATCCTCCTTCCTCCAACCACCAGGAAGAGGAGTGTCAACAGGCTTGCAGCCTTGCATGTTGAACCTCTCCAGAATCTCCCGAGCATACTTGCCCTGAGAAACAAAGAGTCCTCCACTGCGCTGCCAAATCTCCAATCCCAGGAAATAATGAAGGATGCCCAGGTCCTTCATCTCAAACTCTCGTGCAAGATCCTCCTTGCATGAAAGTATCAACTGCTCATCGCCAGTCAAAATCAGATCATCTACATACAATACGATGATCAACAGCTTCCCCTCCACCACAATCTGATACAGGTTTGGATCTGCCTCACTCTTGGAGAATCCAAGCCGGGTGAAGTAGCTGTCTATCCGAGTGTACCAAGCACGAGGTGCTTGCTTCAGCCCGTACAGTGCTCTCTTGAGTCGGCACACATGCGACTCACCGCTGAAGATCTCAAAACCTTCAGGCTGCTCTATGTACACCTCTTCCTCAATAACTCCATTGAGGAACGCAGTCTTCACATCCATCTGATGAATGTGCCACCCCATCTGCGCTGAGAGAGCAAGGATCGTCCGTATGGAAGAGTACCTTGCGACAGGTGCAAAAGTCTCCTCATAGTCAATCCCTTCGATCTGTGAGAAGCCACGGGCGACAAATCTCGCCTTGTACTTCTCCACACTCCCGTCAGCCGCCTGCTTCACTTTGTAGATCCATCGCGAACCCACCACCGATTTCCCCTCCGGTCTTGGGACAATCTCCCATGCACTGTTTCTGACGATCGAATCATATTCTTCGATCATGGCATCTACCCATGCGGGTTCCTCCACAGCTTCCTCAAAAGAGGATGGCTCCGTCACAACACATTGACTCACAAGATCCATGTATCCAGTGTACCGATCCGGTGACTGTCTCTGTCTGCGCTGTGCTGTAGGTGGTCCTACAACCTTCTCTGCATCCCGAGCCAGTCGCTCAGCTTCTGTAGTGCGCATGCGCCCCCTGATGGTTGGCGCTGCCTGGGTGGTTTCTTCCACCTCCTGAACCTCCTCTTGTGGCTGATCCACATCCGGAAGCTCCTCCTTAGGAACTAACAGCTCCTCATCTGCATGCAAGTGTAGCTCCCTCTCAACCGAACACTGCATGGCTTTCTCCTCCTGAAATTTTATATCCCGTCGCACAACAGTCTTGCGACTGTCTGGCACATACACCCGATATTTATGAGGTGTATCAGTGTACCCCACAAATATTCCAACCTCAGCAGTTGGATCCAGCTTCCTTCTCGCATCCTTCGTCACATGCATGTAGACAAGAGAACCAAAAATCCGCAAATGGGAAATATCAGGCCTCTTGCCAGAATAAGCCTCCTCTGGTGTACTCATGCCAAGAACCTTGTGAGGACAACGGTTCTGCACATACACTGCCGTATTGCATGCCTCAGCCCACAAGTGAAGGGGTAGGCCCTGATCATGCAACATCGCCCGTGCAGCACCCACGATCGTTCTGTTCTTCCGCTCAGCCACCCCGTTCTGCTGTGGGTTGTGGGGTGCGATGAGCTCTCTCCGAATCCCTTCTGCGCTGCAGAACTCCTTGAATTCAGCCGAGATGAATTCACCACCGTTATCACTCCTTAGAGCAATCACCTTCTTCCCCGACTCCTTCTCGACCAGTGCTTTAATCTCACAGAACTTCGCGAATGTATCGCTCTTCTTCTGCATGAAGAAGATCCAGCACTTTCGAGAGAAATCATCAACAAAGATCACATAATACTTGTGCTTTACTGTCGAAGCAACTGAGAAAGGACCACACATGTCCGTGTGAACTTTCTCAAGGATCGTCGTGGCGTGACTATCCTTCTCGTGAAAGGTGGCTTTCACATACTTCCCCAAGATACACCCCTTGCATTGATCTGACTGCGCAAGAGTGCCCTGAGGAAGCCCAGTAGAAATCTGCTGCAGAATCTTCAAAGCTCCATGGTGAAGGTGGCCCAATCTCCTGTGCCACAGTTCACCCTCATCATCCCGGCTCACCACTTCTCCCGCCTTGCATGCCATTGCTGCGCAGCCATCTACCTGCAACTGATAAAGGTTCTTGGTTTGAACCCCTATCTTCCGGGTCTCTCCAGTAGTCTTACTGCGCAGGAAGGCTTTTCCTTCGCTGAAGACCACATCATACCCCTTATCCTCCAACATCGCTACTGAAATTAGGTTCTTCTTCAATCCAGGTACATGCATGACATCCTTTAATACAAAGGGTTTACTAGACTCCCTCTGAAAGGATACGGTACCGATACCAGTCGCACTGTATCTACCATCATCGCCCATCTCGATGTGCACACCCAAATATTTGTTCTCCAGATCTAAGAACAACTCCCGATCTCCTGTCATATGAAATGACACACCGTTGTCCAAGAACCACACCGATCCCATCACACTTGAAACCAAGCATGCAATCAGTGAAAAGTCAAGCTCGAACTGTGAAGCCAAAGCTTCTCCATCTGCAGATCTTCCCGCTTGCTTGTTCTTCTTCCTCTTTGGACAATTGGTAGCATAATGTCCGTGATCATGGCAGTGAAAACACTTCACTTTCGCCATATCCTGCTTCTTGCCCTTAGCACCAGAATGAGAGGTTTTCTTACCCTTCCCCTTCTTTGCTTTGGACACCTAAGCGCAGTTTTCTTCATCAGCTCCCTTTGATGAAGATCCATCTCGAGTAGTCCTCCTTATCTCCTCCTGCATGAGATCCGCCCAAAGGCGCTCCCATCCCGACAACTTCTCCCGACCATTGACACTATCTTGATATGAGTGCCAAGCCTTCGGAAGACCAAGGAGAGCCAGGTCGACCATGTCCTCATCTTCGACAGTCACCCCCACACTTCCCAGCTCATCTCTGCACTGAGTGAACTTCGTGAGGTATTTGGCGATAATGTCGCCCTTCTCCATCTTGATGTTCCTGAGCTTATCTTTGAGCGCCAGCTTCCTTTGGTCGCTCTTACTCTGGAATAGATCCGTCAAAGCTTTCCACATTAAATATGGAGTAGCCTTTCCATGCAGGCTGGATACAATATGATCCTCGACGCCCTCCAACAGGATCCTTCGACATTTCGCGATCTTCTTTTGCCATGCATCGACCAAAGCTGCATCAGTGGGCTTTGGGACATCCGTATCTACGAACTACTTCAGACCATTATCTTCTAACACTGCTTCCATGCGATCCTTCCATGCAACATAATTCGAACTGCCTTCAAGAGCATATTCGAGTCGCAAACCGTTGAAAGAAGACATTTTCAACACCGGCACCAAGAAAACAATTCTGCTGCAAAATTTGAATTCCAAACTCCAAGCTCTATCGCTTCCGATCTACACTTGAAAACAAATTATTTCCAAATCAGAGATTGACTGCAAGGGGCTTTTACCAGACCTTTCACTTTCCGAAGAAAGATGAATCCGGAGGCTTCCTGGCCCGTATGCAGACTCTGTCCAAGGAAATAAGTTTGAAATCACCGTAATAGATCTCGACAATTAATCTTGCTCTGATACCATGTAGAAATTTGCTGAATAAATCACTTATTCAATGGAGATTAACCCGATTACACATCAATTTCGAATTGCATGCATAACACATAATCTCATCTACAATTAATTGTCACATGCAGAAATAATAGAAGCAATCTCACATCAAATCAATCACACATTAACTCAGTATGTATGGGGAAAGCCTATAGCTGAAAACCCCGCAGCTATTGTGTATATTATAATGGAGAAATCATGTAACCAAACAAGTACAATACTCCTCACAAGTACTCAGTACTTTCTCATAAAGTCACACACAATCTAACTCAGTTTTGAACAAGTCACTCGTTCAAAACTCACTGCTGATTGCCTTGCCTCTATTGTGCAATCATGGCCTGGTTATGTAGAGATCCAAGGTTCGAATCCCCTTGGATTGACTGCGCAATTGTCATGGAAAATTCCTCCAAGTGTAATGCAAATCCCATGCAAAACTGATCCTCCAACTGATAGCTTTACTCACCCTTTCATCTACCTCTTCCACTGGTCTCCACTGAACTGATCATGCACTGTAGTGAACTGAAGTGTTCTTGAGTTGAATAATGAGTTACTAATTAGTGAATTAAATAATATTTAATTCACTCCACTCATAACTAATTGATTAGCTAGTTAAACTAATCTCAACTAGTTCAACTAAAATAAACAGAACACAACTCCACTATCTGTCTCATTAACTCCTCCAAAAATTCTGCCACTGAAGTTCAACTGAAGTCAACCATGCAAGATGCCATCAAACCCTAGGAACCACGTGATTCCTTTGTCAGTTGCATGAGCCACCTCCATGACTCGAACTGAAGTGCTCCAAGAGAGTAAACTGTTGTTTATAGTCTAAATATTATTAAGGGTAAATAATATTTGACTTCCATATTTTTAGGAGATGCAGTCTAAAAATAGCCTGGGACCTAAAAATAAGAGTCTCGTCTATTTTTACCAACATGTCACATGCTTCAAGAATCTCCAACTGGAATCTCGGAATCATGCTCCGTATGTCTAAAAATAGACATAGTCTAAAAATAGACTTTGCGCCAGAATTTGCCTGCGGGCCCACTTAGTGAAGGCGACTTCATTTCACTAAGCTCCATCATCTTGCTGCATTCTCAACACTCCCTCTCAGCAAGATATGGATTATCTGCAACCCCTATCCTGCCTCTGTGGAATTCGAACTTGCTCCTGGTGAGCGCCTTCGTCAGGATGTCGGCATCCTGATCCTCCGTGGGAACATATGAAAGCATCATGATTCTCCGCCGAACACAATCTCTGATATGATGGTACCTGATGTCGATGTGTTTGGATCTATCATGAAATACTGGATTAGCCGAGAGTTTAATGCAACTCTGGTTATCACAGTAAATCACTGTAGGCTCCAAATGCAACCCGAACAATCCAACGAGGATCTTCCTCATCGAAATAGCCTCGCATGCAACCGAAACTTGCCGCCATGTACTCGGCCTCTCGCCGAACTGAGTGCCACGGATCTCTGCTTCCTGCTGTACCAGGAAACTGCTGTCGACCCAATGCTGAAAACTCCTCCAGAAGTGCTCTTCCAGTCCGTTGGACTCCCCCGCCCATCCGCATCGGTGAAGCGGAAAGCTTCACTCCATCCTCTCGTTTGTACCATAGACCATATCCCGATGTGCCTCGATATAGCGCAATACATGCTTGCCCGCCTTCCAAAAGAGCTTGGTAGGCTTAACCATAGCTTGCGAAAGTTGGTTAATCGCATAGCATATATCGGGTCGAGTATTGACCGAGATACATCAACGACCCCACCAACTGTCGATAGACAGTGGCATCCACTACCTCCTCCGAAGTAGCATCTCCCTTCCTCCAACCACCAGGGAAGAGGGGTATCAACGAGCTTGCGGCCTTGCATGTTGAACCTCTCCGAATCTCCCGGGCATACTTGCCCCGAGAAACAAATGATCCTCCACTGCACTGCCAAATCTCCAATCCCGAGAAATAATGAAGGATGCCCGGGTCCTTCATCTCAAACTCTCGTGCAAGATCCTCCTTGCATGAAAGTATCAACGCTCGTCGCCGCGTCAAAATCAGATCATCTACATACAGTACGATGATCAGCGGCTTCCCTTCCACCATAATCTGCATAGGGGTTTGGATCCGCCTCACTCTTGGAGAATCCAAGCCCGATGAAGTAGTCGTCTATCCGAGTGTACCAAGCACGAGGTGCTTCCTTCAGCCCCATACAGTGCTCTCTTGAGTCGGCACACATGCGACTCACTGCCGAAGATCTCAAAACCTTCGAGGCTGCTCTATGTACACCTCCTCCTCAATAACTCCATTGAGGAACGCAGTCTTCACATCCATCCGATGAATGTGCCACCCCATCTGCGCCGAGAGAGCAAGGATCGTCCGTATGGAAGAGTACCTTGCGACAGTGCAAAAGTCTCCTCATAGTCGATCCCCTCGATCCGTGAGAAGCCACGGGCGAAAAATCTCGCCTTGTACTTCTCCACACTCCCGCCGCCCGCTCGCTTCACCTTGTAGATCCATCGCGAACCTACAACCGATTTCCCAACCGGGCCTTGGGACAATCTCCCATGCATCTGCTTCTCGATGATCGAATCATATTCTTCGATCATGGCATCAACCCATGCGGGTTCCTCCACAGCCTTCCTCAAAAGAGGATGGCTCCCGTCACAACACATTGACTCACAAGAGCCATGTATCCAAAGTGTACCGATCCGGTGACCGTCTCTGTCTCGCGCTCGTGTCGTAGGTGGTCCTACAACCTTCTCGCATCCCGAGCCGCCGCTCGGCTTCGTAGTGCGCATGCGCCCTCTCGATGGTTGGCGCCGCCTCGGTGGTTTCTTCCACCTCCCGAACCTCCTCTTGTGGCTGATTCACATCCGGAAGCTCCTCCTTAGGGAACTAACGGCTCCTCATCCGCATGCAAGTGTAGCTCCCTCTCAAGCGAACACCTGCATGGCTTTCTCCTCCCCGAAATTTTATATCCCGTCGCACAACGAGTCTTGCGACTCGTCCGGGCACATACACTCGATAGTTATGAGGTGTATCGACGTGTACCCCCACAAATATTCCAACTTCAGCAGCTGGATCCAGACTTCCTTCTTGCATCCTTCGTCACATGCATGTAGACAGGGAGATCCGAAAATCCGCAAATGGGAAATATCAGTGCCTCTTGCCGTAATAAGCCTCCTCTCGGTGTACTCATGCCAAGAACCTTGTGAGGACAACGGTTCTGCACATACACTGTCGTATTGCATGCCTCAGCCCACAAGTGAAGGGGTAGGCCCCGATCATGCAACATCGCCCGTGCAGCACCCACGATCGTTTCGTTCTTCCGCTCGACCACCCCGTTCTGCTGTGGGTTATGGGGGTGCGATGAGCTCTCTCCGAATCCCTTCACGGCGTGAGAACTCCTTGAATTCAGCCGAGATGAATTCACCACCATTATCACTCCTTAGAGCAATCACCTTCTTCCCCGACTCCTTCTCGACCGGTGCTTTAAACTCACGTAACTTCGCGAATGTATCGCTCTTCTTCGACATGAAGAAGATCCAAAGACTTTCGAGAGAAATCATCAACAAAGATCACATAATACTTGTGCTTTGTCGTCGAAGCAGCGAGAAAGGACCACACACGTCCGTGTGAACTCTCTCAAGGATCGTCATGGCGCGACTATCCTTCTCGTGAAAGGTGGCTTTCACATACTTCCCTAAAGTACACCCCTTGCACCGATCTCGATCGCGCAAGAGTGCCCTTAGGAAGTCCAAGTAGAAATCGCTGTCAGAATCTTCAAAGCTCCATGGTGAAGATGGCCCAATCTCCGAGTGCCATAGTTCGCCCTCATCATCCCGGCTCACCACATCTCCGAGCCTTGCATGCCATAGTTTCGCGCGATCATCTACTCGCAATCGATAAAGGTTCCGAGTTCGAACCCCTATCTTCCGGGTCTCTCCAGTGAGTCTTACCGCGCAAGAAGGCTTTTCCCTTCGCCGAAGACCACATCATAACCCTTATCCTCCAACATCGCTACCGAAATCGGAGTTCTTCTTCAATCCCAGGTACATGCATGACATCCTTTAAGACAAAGGGTTTACCGGACTCCTCCGAAAGGATATGGTACTGATACTGATCGCATCAGTATCTACCGTCATCGCCCATCTCGATGTGCATACCCAAATCCTTGTCCTCCGGATCCGAGAACAACTCCCGATCTCCCGTCATATGAAATGACGCACCGTCGTCCAAGAACCACACCGATCCCATCACACTTGAAACCAAGCATGCAATCGGTGAAAAGTCAAGCTCGAACCGTGAAGCCAAAGCTTCTCCATCTTCGCATCTTCCGCTTGCTTGTTCTTCTTCTTCTTTGGACAATTGGTAGCATAATGTCCGTGATCATGGCAAGGAAAACACTTCACTTTCGCCATATCCTCGCTTCTTGCCCTTAGCACCGTAATGAGAGGTTTTCTTACTCCCTTCCCTTTCTTTGCTTTGGACACCAAAGCGTAGTTTTCTTCATCAGCTCCCTTTTTCGATGAAGATCCATCTCGAGTAGTCCTCCTTATCTCCTCCCGCATGAGATCCGCCCAAAGGCGCTCCCATCCCTAGGCAGCCTTCTCCCGACCATTGACACTATCTTGCCATGAGTGCCAAGCCTCTCGAAGACCAAGGAGAGCCAGGTCGACCATATCCTCTTCATCGACAGCAACCCCCCACACTTCCCGCTCATCTCTCGTATTGAGTGAACTTCGTGAGGTATTTGGCGATCATCGTCGCCCTTCTCCATCTTGATGTTCCCGAGCTTATCTTTGAGCGCCGCCTTTCCTTTGGTCACTCTTACTCCGGAATAGATCCGTCAAATCTTTCCACATTAAATATGGAGTAGCCTTTCCATGCAGGGCCGGATACAATATGATCCTCGACGCCCTCCAACAGGGATCCTCCGACATTTCGCGATCTTCTTTTGCCATGCATCGACCAAAGCCGCATCGTGGGCTTTGGGACATCCGTATCTACGAACTCCTTCGCACCATTATCTTCTAACACTTCTTCCATGCGATCCTTCCATGCAACATAATTCGAACCGCTTCAAGAGCATATTCGAAAGTCGCAAACCGTTGAAAGAAGACATCTTTCAACACCGGCACCAAGAAAACAATTCTCCCCGCAAAAATTCGAATTCCAAACTCCAAGCTCTATCGCTTCCGATCTACACTTGAAAACAAATTATTTCCAAATCGGAGATTGACTGCAAGGGGCTTTTACTCGGACCTTTCACTTTCCGAAGAAAGATGAATCCGGAGGCTTCCCCGGCCCGTATGCACTCGTCTGTCCAAGGAAATAAGTTTGCAATCACCATAATAGATCTCGACAATTAATCTTGCTCCGATACCATGTAGAAATTAGCTGAATAAATCACTTATTCAATGGAGATTAACCCTGATTACACATCAATTTCGAATTGCATTCATAACACATAATCTCATCTACAATTAATTGTCACATGCGGAAATAATAAGCAATCTCACATCAAATCAATCACACATTAACTCAGTATGTATGGGGAAAGCCTATAGCTGAAAACCCCATGCCTATTGTGTATATTATAATGGAGAAATCATGTAACCAAACAAGTACAATACTCCTCACAAGTACTCGCACTTTTCTCATAAAGTCACACACATCCGACTCCGCTTTTGAACAAGTCACTTGGTTCAAAACTCCCTCGCCAATTGCCTTGCCTCTATTGCGCAATCATGGCTCAGTATATGAAGAGATCCAAGGTTCGAATCCCTTGGCTTGACTACGCAATTGTCATGGACAATTCCTCCAAGTGTAATGCAAATCTCATGCAAAACTGATCCTCCAACTGATAGCTTTACTCACCCTTTCATCTACCTCTTCCACCGGGTCTCCATCGAACCGATCATGCATCGTAGTGAACTCGAAGTGTTCTTGAGTTGACTAATGAGTTAATATTTAGTGAATTAAATATTATTTAATTCACTCCACTCATATCTAGTTGATTAGCTAGTTAACTAATCCCAACTAGTTCAACTAAAACAAACGGAACACAACTCCACTATCCGTCCCGTTAACTCCTCCAAAACTTCGCCACCGAAGTCTAACCGAAGTCAACCATGCAAGATGCCATCAAACCCTAGGAACCACGTGATTCCTTCGTCGCTTGCATGAGTCACCTCCATGACTCAAACCGAAGTGCCGCAAGAGAGTAACTCGTTGTTTATAGTCAAAATATTATTAAGGGTAAATAATATTTGACTTCCATATTTTTAGGAGACACAATCTAAAAATAGCCCGGGTCCTAAAAATAAGGGTCTCATCTATTTTTACCAACATGTCGCATACTTCAAGAATCTCCAACCGGAATTCCCAAATTATGCTCCGTATGTCTAAAAAATAGACATAGTCTAAAAATAGACTTTGCGCCAGAATTTGCCTGCGGGCCCACTTAGTGAAGGCGACTTCATTTCACTAAGCTCCATCATCTTGCTGCATTCTCAACAACCTCTCGTTGAATGGTCGTATAACACTTCCTTCCATACTGTAGCAAAAATGCCCCCATTTATGGCACTTTACAGATATCATCTACCTTCCATCACACCATATTTAAGAGAAAATTCTAATGTTCAAGAAGTGGAAGTTCACATCGAGCATCAGTAACAAGTTCTCCAACTCTTAAAGGATAACCTCACTTTGGCACAAAATTGAATGAAACAACAGGAATATCAACATCGCAACAAAAGAAGTTTTGATGTAGACGACTCGATATTTTTATGACTACAACCATATAAAAAAATGTACCTCAAGCAAGCTAAGAAGGATAATAAATTATCACCAAACTACTATGGTCCTTACAAGGTGTGGAAAAATATTGCTACTATGACATACAAATTGGAGCTTTGTGCATCTTCCCGAGTGCACCCAATTTTCCAGGTTTCATGCTTAAAGAAGGTTATAGGTGACAGACTTCCAGTTCAAACAATATTGCTAGAACTTGATGAGGAAGGAAATATCATATTGGAACCTAATGCGACCACAGAAACAAGAATTAGATAGCTACAAAATCAATCAATTTCATAGTATCTCATCAAGTGGAAGAACTTACCCACTGAATATTTTACATGGGAGGATGAGAACTTTATATAGAAGCATCTAGAACTACTTAAGCATTGAGGACAACATGCTTTTGAAGGAGATGGGCATATTAGGTCTCTATAATACTAGTGTATCCCCTTATTGTTATTATTAGTGTATCCCCCCTTATTGTTATTGTTGTGCCCTTGTAGTGTCCATATTTCTTTTATTGTGCCCCATAGAAGCCCACTATTGTTATTTTTTGTGTCATTACATTATTATTGTTATCTTGACTTTGATTATATGGTGACCCCTTAGACTCCTATATATTGAAAGGAGGTTTTTCTCATTTGAATCATGCAAGAATTATTCATTTATGTAATGTAAAGGAGCTTCCCCCTCGAAGAGGCTCATTTATAAGTCGTTGATCTATATTATCTTCTATTTTGTGAACTGGTTGCATAACATTTTCCAACCTTCTCATTCAATAATCAAAAGGAACCGGGTCAATATATTTCCTTTCACCACAGTGGTCCACAAATTTTCCTTTGTTAATATGCCCTACCCATATTTTGTTGCAAGGGAAGATGCAAAAAAGGGAGATTCTTAATTCCCCACCCTCTCCATGCCTTAGGTATGGCTATCTTATCCCATGAAATCCATGGAAGGATTGCCTCCTCCTTCGAAGCCATCCATAAAAAATGATCACACAAGTCCCTAATATGAGAAAATTTTCCTTTTCGGAGCCAAGTGAGAGCTATCTGGTAAACTAGAATAGGAGTTAAAACCGATTTGATTAAAACCAAACTGCTATTCCTCAAAAACCACTTGAAACTCGCATTGATCAATTCATTTTTCAACATTGGCCAAGAGCCATTTCTAATCATGTTTTCTATATTTATCGAAAGTTTAAGAGGGAAACCCAGATATTTGAAGCTATCCATCATAGAATTTTCTTCAAAGGGGAGGACAAAGAGCACACAATTTATTTTTGTTAATTTTTATAGCATTGGGAAGTGGTCTAAGTCTCATTTTTTGTAGAGAGGCTTGGAAAATAGTTATCCAAAGAACCCATAAATCGTTTGTGGAAATTCCACTCGGATATGACTTTATTAAAATAATTAATTATTTTAATGCAGAACTTAAGTTTAAACTTAGGGAAATTAAATAATTATAGGGTATCAATATAGCAGAGAGTGAATCTTCTAGAAAACGAAGATCAAGTGATATTTTAATATGAGCCATTGATTAACAATATAAGATTGACCATTGATTCATCAATGAGAATGCTATAATAAGAGACTTGAGGGCCATTTGGAAACCAAGTCGGGGACATTCTTAGTACCCGACGGAAATTGATTCTGAGGTAAGAGAATTCGATTTCAGTGGGCGAGTTTGTAGACGCAGGGGTGCAGAGGCAGAAAGGAGGGGGGGAGGATTTAGTTATCGAAGAAGTATAATTTAGAAGGATGAAGGGAAGGGTGAGCTCACAGGCAGCAAGATCCCCTCCACGCAGAGTTACATAGTCCAGGGAGAGACTGCGAAGAGCTCTCATGATGGGTGATGGAGAGAGTGAAGGAGTTCACCCCGAGGGTCTAAAATTCTTCCGAGGTTTAAGAAAATTCAGCCGTGTGTATGCTAATTTTTCTCTACTCATCAAACTCTTGTAAATGTACTTTCCATTTTCTGAAGATAAATACAAAACCCTCATCTATCGCACTAGTTTTCCCACATTAGGTTTTTTCCAGGGGACAATTGTCCAAAAATATAATTGTGTTCATATGGTTGCTTTTATTGTGCTACTTGTGTAATTTTTTCTATTCTTATTCTCTTGATGAAAGTGAATATCTGAAAAATGTTTTTATTTCGAATTTCATCGAAGAACCCGTAATTAACTTATCTAATAAGTAGGCGAAATCAACCGAGTATTGCAGTAATAATTTTTAGGCTTGAAAATTTCACATGGTATCGTAGCAAATTGCCAAGGACATAAAGGGAGGATCTGCCATGGACCAGAGATCCATCATCCAGAAGGGTTCACACAGTCCTCCAAAGCATCCAAAAATGCAGAGGGAACATGACATAAAAGTGTTGAAATCTAGACTAGAGGAGGATCTTACTTGGTATATTGACAGTGGAGAATCTGCTCACATGATAGGGGTTCGAGAATTTTTTTCGATCTACCAAGAAGAACAGATGAATTTCCAGATAACTATGGGAAATAAGGCAAAATTTTCCCCCCATTAGGAGAGGTACCATAACATTTAATACTGAATATGGAAACAAAATTGGAGCGGCGAATGTTCTGCATGTACCAGGGTTGGGGATGAATTTAATCTTAGTGTCTCAGCTATAGAACAAGGGTTATGACGTATACTTTATTATAGATAAGGTGTATGTAAAACACTCTATCTGGAGAAAAAAGGCACAAATTGGAGTAAGGAGTCACAAGCTATACAAACTCCAACTTGAATCTCGGTGGCCCTGATTGGAAGTATAGACGACAATGATCTGAATGAGTTATGCCACATAAGGATGGGGAATATACGTCATGGAGCCTTGGTAATTCTCAAAACTATTGTCATAGGGGCTCCTGAACTCAACACAAAGAAAGACGAAGTTTGCAGGGTGTGCGTATGAGGGAAGTACGCTAAGGCAACGTTTCCAAGAAACAACAACAGAACCAAGGTTGTATTGGAGTTTGAATACACTCGGAAATTTATGGTCCAATTTCCACAACCGCTCTCAGTGGAGAAAAGTATTTTTCTACCTTCATTGATTATCATTCCAGAAAAAATTGTATCTATTTTATGAAAACCAAAGATGAAGTCTTTGATCGATTCAAATAATTCGAATCCTTAGTGGAAAACTCTACAGGAAAAAATATCAAGAAGTTGTGGTCAGATAATGGTGGAGAATATATTGATAAGGACTTCACAAGTTTCTATGCAAGGGAAGGCATCAAGAGAGAGTGGACAACTCCAAACAATCCAGAGCAAAATGGAGTTGCAGAATGGAAGAATCAAGCCATAATAGAAGTTGCAAGGGCAATGATGTACGACCAAGATATGCCCAAATTCTTATGGGCAGAGGCCTGTAATACAAGATTATATATCCGTAACATAGTTCCCCATAGAGCCTTTGGGAAGGTGACTCCCGAGAGTGTGTTCACAGGGCGAGCAAGGAAGAGGTGAGCCACATCAGGGATATTCGACAAAGCATGGTGTACTCGCCACGTTCCGGATGAAAAGAGGAAGAATTTGGATCAAAATGAAGAAAAGGGTTTTCTTATGGGCTATAGTGAGAATGTGAAAGAATATCGCATCTATATTCCGAGAGAATAGGAAAATCATGGTAATTAGGGATTTAAAATTCATGGAGGAGATAGCCTTCGGGAAGTCTTGGGGAAATGGCCACAGATACGCAGATTGAAGAAGATGCACTAGTATAGCCTGAATGACCTACAAAGGATGGGTCAAGTGCCTCTCAAGGCACAAGGATTTCTGAGGAAATCTCCCCGAAGAAGAACAAGAAGGAGAGCAGTGAGACCACCCACCACTTATGGGAGGTCGAGCGAGAGAACTTCAAAAAAAGTATTAAGGATGAGAAATAATTTGTTGGAGCCCCTAGAGAAGGAAAGAGGATAAGGAAGTAACCGGATAGATATTAGTCACTCGGTAGCTCGAGTTGGTGAACCAGTCCACCTTTCGGGAATCAACTCAGCAGCAAGTGTGGGTGGATGACATGGTGGAGGAGTATAGCTCCATCATGAAAAATGATGTCCTGGAAACACACTCCGATCAAGCAACATACAACATATTTATATCACGAGAAAAATTATCTCAAGAAAATCCCGAAGAAGTATGGGATGGAGGACTGCAAACTTGTGAGCACTCCAATGGTGACTGGATGTAACCTCAGTTCTCATGATGATTCTCCCATGGTAAACCAACTTGAGTATACATGTATTATTAGAAGTTTTCTTTATCTAACCGAGACTAGACCAGACATTATGTATGCAGCTGGGATTGTTGGACGATTCCAAGCTAATCCAAAGGAGTCACACCTTCAAAGCTGTAAAAAATAATATTCAAATATCTACAAGGGACTCAAGAATTTGGTCTATGGTATCCAAAGAATTTTGATCTTACTCTTCATGCTTACACAGATGCGGACTGGGTTGGAAATGTTGATGATCGAAAAAGCACTAGTGGTGGTGCATTCTATACGGGGCCCCAATTAGTACCTTGGTTTAGCAAGAAATAGATTTCCATTCCCTTATCTACAGGAGAAGTGGAAGATGTGGCCGCCACATCATGTTTCACAAAAATTATTTGGATGATGCAGACATTAAAAGACATTCCAATTAAATGTTATCCTCCCATCTCCATCTTATATGACAATACAAGCACCATCAATATCTCGAAAAATCTCGTTATGCATTCCAAGACCAAGAACATTCCTATCAAGTATTACTTCTTACGATAGCAAGTGCTTGAGAAAAAGGTCAAATTGGAGTATGTTCCCTCCAAAGAACAAGTTGTAGACATATTTACTAAACCTCTTCCCGGGGAAAAATTTGAATATCTCGGATGAAGCTAGGAGTTGTCTCTGCCTCACTTATTAAATCTGCTTGATTTCAAAACATTAAATTCGGTACGCAGAGTTCATGAAGGCGAGTCACGTATATATGCGAGGTTCTCTGGATAAATTTGCGTATGGTTTTTGTTGACATAAAATCTATGGTTCAACTTTCGAAATCGATCTGGGGTCATATCTTTGTCCTCGGGTGTTGATGGGTAATTTATGTTGTTCGACATTCATCCTATAGTTCCTTTCTTTGATATTTATCTCCTTGATGAAGATGCTTTGATGAATTGGTTGTTGAAGGTGTTCGTGATGCACAAGTTTAGGGGGGAGCATTTTCCTTGCCGAGAAGACTGCATTGTTGGCATTAAGATTGGTGGCTATGTTATGATCTCCCTGTTTGAGATTATTTGGTCATGATTATAAAAATTCATATCTCGTAATTTGATATAAACTTCATTAATGTAAATATTGTCTTTTTTGAGTCATGTATGGACCTTTTTCAAATATGTCAACCCACTTAATTGGCTAGTTGAGTCAATATGTAAATCCACTCAGTTGGATCCTTGATGTAATTTTGTGTCATTGGTGATAGGAAAGGTCATGAGCTATAGATTCATTGAAAATATGATGCCTCAGCATGTGTTCAGGGGGAGCATTTGTCCACCCTTTTCTCTTGATGTCAAGGGGGGAGATTAATTGGTGTTTGAATCATGTTTATATCTTACATATCTACAAGTTGTGGTGATAAAACTCCAACATGGTCGCCATAAATTCCAAAGGGGGAGATTGTTGGCAATATGAGTCTTATGATTGCATATGTTGTCCTTGATGGCAACTGTCTTGCATTTGATGAAGTATATGACTCCTGGAGAAGCACAATGATTTAGCAGAAGATATAGTAGAATAAGGGTATAAGTCCATAAAAAGATGGTCAATATTCATATTGAAGGTTCTATACGTGAGTTTGTGCAGGCCAAGTCGTGTATACACGCATAAAAGAATGATCCAAGTCGTGTATGCCTTTTGCGCTCTAAAATTATGATACCAGGGGGGCATTAACATGGTTTTAGTCCACAATATTGAGTGTTGTGTCATCTATTTGATTCCGTCCAAAAAATACCATCGGCACTTGTGTGGTTTTGGCTCATGGTATTGGTAAATGCTAAACCTATATAAGGAGAAGAAGATTATAATGCAAAAGGGGGAAGAATATGGGTTTTAACTTAATACTTCTCTATGAAGTATATCTATATAGAATGGGTTTTATTTATTGGTAGATCTGAAATTATGATGCAACCATGGACATAATGATGGATCAGGATCACTAGAACTGAAATGACTATGTATTTTCTTGATATATTGGTAAGATGTTTAGATCTATGACCTGGCGCATGGTTGCTGAAGTGAAGGGTAAATTCTGGGTAAGTCTATAGATCTGAAAGTTTCTGCAGTCTTGAATATTTATAGATCTATATGTTGGTTCGTCACGGTGAAAGTGTGTATACATGCGGGTTTGTGTTAGCAAAAGTTCGTATGGAAGTCGTGGGTTTTTCTGAATCTTGATGGAGAGGTTCTCGGTTTATTAATGCTATATTTATGTTGTCTGTCAATGATGTTTTCATGTAGATCTGGGTTGTTTGAATATTTTATATGATGCTCATTCAATATATAAAAATCTGATCAATGAGTGATTAAATATGATTAATGATGTTGAATGCATAAGGTTTCTACAAATCTGAAAATACATATGACTGAAAGCTTCAGATCTATTTCCGAGTTTGATCAAATTATGGAAATTCAGTATTCACAAATCTATACGAAGGTTGGTGTGTAGGAAAGCGCGTATACACGCAGGTTACAGTAAAGTGAAGTAGCGTATGCTTTTAATGAGATGATTGATCAAGGTTAAATTTGGTTCTACATGTTGTTCAAAAGTTTTGGTTTATTACTGTGTTCTAGTTATAGTGATCTTACTTTTTTGCTTAAAGTTTGGGTTATGGTTGTTAGTGTTGATCTATATATTGAGTAGTGTTGAAGCTGTTGGATCTAGTGTGAAAATTGATGAAACGTGGTCTGCAATGGGTTTGAGGGTTGAAGCCTTTAGTGTGGAAGTAGAAGCTTCCATCCAGTAGAAGTTGGTGTTCTGATCAGGGGGTTGTAGCTCTGTTGAAGAGGTAAATCCCCTCTCGTGACAGAGGCGATCCCTACTAGCCCAGATCGGGTCTAGCAAACAATCAAACACGCTACAGTGTAGGTTCCTAATTGTAAATAAACCGACTTGCGAGGAAGGCTTACCTGGAATCCAACGCTATTGTCTATAGAAGAGGTGGTGCTCCCGTTCCTTTGCCCTGGCAGATCACAATCCTCACGATCTTCGTGATCGGACACCTGCACATGCAAGAAACAACACAAACGCAAGCATAAAATCTAGTGCATACAACTATATATCAGTCGAAGAGGATATAACTCATGAACATGATCAAGAACAAGAGTGGAACCATAACCGATAGTCGCTTATCATTAAAGAGTCAAAAGAAGAATACAACCATAGCTTCGACGCAGCACTCTCCTTTAGCGGGTCATCAGCACAACATGTCTCGGAAAAGCTTGTCAGGGATGGGACAAGCCTCTCTCTCCGGATACTTGGCAATAGTCTCCTTGCTTGGATTTGGCCTTCGGGAATCAAGAAGGCTTTTACAGCATGAAAGCTCTTGGGAACTTAGAAATTCTGCCACACTTTTGAACTAGCTTGCAAATGGAAATGGGCAAGCTTTTATAGAAGGAGGAAGGGGAGTTGGGATCCCTATAATTATGGGATTGGCCCTATCATCAAGGAAGCTTCCATGAGAGGTGGAAAACCACTTCCTCTCCATGGAAATCTGTAGCCAAACCTCCCAACTCAAGATAGAAATCAGCCCAGTAATTTGTTAGGATGAAACTTCCGCCTTTTATTTTTTAAAAACACCTCTTAATATGGTTGGCGCGGGTACGGCTCTATGACAGAGCGCCAATTGGCGCGCCCTCTTTGGAGGATTTCCCTCTTGGCGCGAGGGCTGAACTATGGAACCGCGCCAATGAAAAAAGAGCTATTTTTAGGGTTTTTTGCAAGGAGATGTCTTCAGGGAAATTAAAGCTCATCTTCAGAGGGATGCAATGAAAGTATTTTCAAGTCTTAACTCTGCCCACAGGTCACGGAATGAACCCTCCAATGTGCGGGATGGGGATTGCAGGGACGGTGACAAATTGTTGTGTAACAGATGCCCCCTAAAGCATGAGGCCCGAGAGAGAGAGAGGGGTGAAATGCTTTACGAGAACATGCCGACTGAAAACACTGCCATCGGAAAACCTGCGGAGCGAAGTACAACTGATGTCTCAGATACATGATATATATATGTGGTATGGGTGCAGCCATCCATAACAGAGTTTACAATAATCTAGATCCAAGGCATGGACGCAGCCATCCAGTGAGGATTGATAAATAGACTCAGGTATGGTCGCAGCCATCCAATCAGTGAGTCATGTAAATAATCATAATAATCCACAATATCGCAGCCTGGATTACAACAGACACAATCCAAGGTCTTGCGCTCCATCTCGACTCGAACAAAGTACAAGTTCAAGCATGCGAATATGTGAGCTGAAGTCGAACATGTAAGAACATCGTCTGATTACCAGCCAATGATGAAAGCTGTTAACAGACGCGAGAGGAACCACCAATAATGACAATGGCCCTCAAGGTACTATAGGTACAATCTACGGCGTGTGAATCAATGAGCTGGTGTCGAACACCCGTAGAATCACTCGATCGGAGGCCAATGATGAAAACCTCACGTCGAATGCGACGAACCTGCCATTGAAGCATGCAGGCTCCAAGGTACCATGAAAGAGTCTCTCGACCATCTTCCTGGATAATGAGCTGGAGTCGACAGGAAGTGGCCTTGATCGAAGGTGGGCCATAACTTTTCCCACATCATTGACACGAGACGGAGGAACATAATGTTTTTGTGAATCAGGATCATATGGGAATCAGAAGAAGGTTGATACTTGTAGAGGTCAACTTCTCTTGAACATGCAAACGGCACGACAGTGGTCTTGGCAGTATTTGACATCAATGGATCAGAGGTCATGGTGACGAGGCAATGAGCAGATGAGAGGTCAAAAGGGATTATCCAAACCCATGGAGGCAAAGTGAAGAACGAGATGAGTTGTCCCCAACCCGACACGAATGCAGATAAGTGCCACGTTCAAGAGTGACATACTGCCGACACGACAACGATGCTGGTTCCATTTTCCCCCACCATTTCTGGCGAGCACCCCAATTATTTTTTATAACAAGCTTGAAGGGGATATCATATGCTTGTAATATAAGTCCGCCCTTCGGGCGAATCCATCCTAGTACATTTAACGAGCCCTAGGAAGGAGGAACTCGGAGAATGTCATTTCGACTGAACCCAATGTCATCAGGGTTTAACGAGTCTGACAAAGGAAGAACTCGACATCTTTTCATATTTAGAGTGTTTGAAAAGACAACAGAAAAGTAAACTCCAGTGGTCCATTTTCGTAGATAGTTCCCCGGACCCGAAAAGGTAGAAAACAATACCCGAGAAAACCTCCTAGTCGTGATAGGCTAGGGTATTCCTTTTTCATAAATAATCCATCCCAGCCCGAAAAAGGGGTAAACGTATACTGGGTAGATGTCGATTCGTGTCCACTTTAACGAGATCGAAACAATAAGGGCCTCGGCAATCTTTTCATGTTTAGAGAGTCAGAAAAGAGCTGAAAGATGACTCGAGGGTGAATTTTTCGTGTATTTACCGAGTTCGAAAAAGTATAAAATACAAATCGTTTCACCGTTTCAGTTGCGTGAAAGACCTGTTGCTGCACAAAAAGGCAAGTGTAAGACCCATTTTCGACACAAATACATTAAAATATTCAGAAAAATAGCTTTCAAAACTTATTTTGAGTTCAAAAAGTTATAAATATGTCAAATGGTAAAAATAAAATTACTTTTTACTATTTACCTCACCGAAGAGCAGCAGTGGTCCAGTTTGGTGTGCGAACTTCTGACAGTGATTACGACCGATCCGGGCTACCATTCAGAGTTCTGTCAGTTCCAGGTAAGAGGCGCTTCTTCGTACTCCATTTCAATCCATTTTTTAATAGTTTTCCATCATGCATTAGACTTCTGAGGCAACTTTTTAAATTTTTAGGGCTCCGCTCATTGGTGCGGGTATCGGGCACGGACCCGCGGCAATGGGCTTTTATATGCAAAGGGCTCGTGCCAGCTGGCACGACCGTTCAGGAAACAGCCGCGCCAGCGGCATAACCTCAATTTCCACCTAAAAATTCGAGATTTTAATCAATTTGAATGAAATTTGAAGCTCATCAGAGATCTAATTAAGGGTTTTGACCATGTTGGTGCAGTGAACCGAACAAAATGGTGATTGAGTGGAAAGAAAGGGATCACAGTGAAGAGGATGAACAAGCCATGGAAAATTAAGTTTGCATGAACGCCCTTAGGAATTGTGGGCTAAAAAAGTTCTTCCTAACACCTTGTTTATGAGCTCAGCCCGAGCTTCTACAGTACTTGATCAATATGTGGTTCGCAGATGAAAAAGTATTCAAACTGCGGGACCAAGTGTTAGAACTGGAGGTTACTGACGTGTACTTCATAAACGGATTATCGCGCAGAGGTCCAGTGCCCATACTAACAGGGAGCAGACCCTCTGGTGAGAAAATGGAGCAAGTGATGGCACGAGTGTGCCGAGGGGCACAACTGGGATCCGGAAGTGGAAAGGTGGACATCCATACCATTCCTGATCTGGCACTGAGAGTGGTGCTGCATACCATCACGCGGGCTGCGGGGTCACAGGCACCGCACGAGGCCATAAAGGCCCAACTTTTGTTAGCCTCAGAGTGTATGACTCCTCTATTGTTCGACTGGGCCATAACAGTGACGATAAACATAAAGAGGCAACTGACCAAATGCAAACAAGCCAAGCTGAAACAGTTCGGCTATGGTTCTATCCTGGTATCGTTCATTCTGGAACGATTACCAATCTTCCAGGGCCAAGGGGCCATAGTAGCTGAGCCTATTCCACGAGAGCCAAGAATGGCTCGTTGGGCAGCATTGCTGCCCAAAGCTGGTGGGGGCCAACAGATGTCCTGGAGGCCGGAGTTTTTTGGGTGGTTGCGGCATCAGTTGATCGTAGTGGAAGACTGGCCATATGCCGGTACCGATTTCACTGGTGATCCAGATCTCCCACTGCCGGAGGGAGATGATTGGGACGAGGAGTTGGGTATGACCCCTTCTCTTTTTGATTTTATATTTTATGATTTTTTTGTTAATACATGTTCTTCCTGACACATTTTATATGTATGCAGACGTGGGTCCAGAGAGACCAGCCGGTATGTCTCCTATCGCACGGAGGACTCTTCCCGCACCTGATCCTCAGGCAGAGGGTGAAGAGGGGGAGGAGTTAATCCAGAATCTCGAGGGCATCGCCCGAGGGATCCCAGACTACGCCCGGCTGGCAGATGTACCGATGGCATACCAGAGACACACGGTGGGAGTGCCTAGTCGCCTCCACCGAATTCTGAGACGCTTAGTGCATGCAGTTACTTGTTATCATGAGCACCATGCGGATTAGACTCCTAGGACTTTTATCATGCATATTTTTTGAGAGACATGTCGTCTCCGGATGTATTAAGATGAACATATATATTTTTTGATTTAATGTGATGCACACTATGTAAACATTTCGATATATATATACATATCTATTTCTGGATGGATCTTTCTCTTTCATGTGATGATGATTTACAAATTGCGCAAATGCCTATCTAAAACCAAATTAGCTACTGCATCAGTTAATGCATTCATATGCCTGGGAATATGTTGGTATGTAATATAGTCAAAATTTCTTTCCAGTAAATGAATACGCAGATACAGACGTAAAATGGATGGGTTTCTGACCGAATAATGACCGTTCAGTTGTAATACTACAAGTTGCGAGTCTAGATACACAAGTAATTCATGGATACCAAGGTTTACAGCCTCGGTTAATAATTCTAATACAGCACTATATTCCGCGATGTTATTTGTAGTACGTCCTAGACACACACCTTGCAGGTTGACCAACTCACCAGCAGGATCGTAGATTACCCAGGCTGCTGAAGACAGATTCCTCGTACTGCGGGAGGCACCATCTGCAAAACCAATGAACGGATGAATGGACATTTGCACAATCAGGAAGACCCAATCAACAGAAAGATGTTTACATGGAAAACCACACCACACATGCACACAAATGAAAAACACACACTTATGTACACACACCACACCAAAAATCACTTTAGGCATAGTATTTTTTGAGGTACAGCCCATTTCTGGGCTGCGCCAGCGGAACTCCTTCATAATCTATAAGCTCATAAGCCCCGTTCTTCAAAACACGTTTTACTATGTAGGGCCCATGCCACATAGGTTGGAACTTACCGGCTCCAAGCTTGTCATGTGCTTGATCGTACAGGAGGACGAGGTCTCCTTCAACAAAGGAACGAGGAGAAACCGATTGATCGAAGTGAGCTTTGACCCGCTTCTTTTGTGCTTCAATAACTAAAGCAGCTAAGCGGCAGTTTTCATCTAACCATTCCAGATACAAAAGAAGCTCTTCCTCAGCAGAAGTGTCGGGTAGAAGTTCTACAGCTAATTTCAACGAAGGAATCTCGCATTCAACCAAAAGAGTTGCTTCCAGACCATACACCAATTGAAATGGTGTGAATCCAGTTGCACTCTTTGCAGATGTCCGGTATGCCCATAGAGCTGAGAACAGTTGGAGGTGCCAATTGGATTTGTGGATACCAACTATTTGTTGAAGCATAGTGACTAGAACCTTGTTCACTGCTTCAACCTGGCCATTCGCCTGAGGGTAATATGGCGTTGAGCTATCGTGACGTAGGCCCAACTTTGACGTCAGCTCGGCCATCATATAATCTTGGAAATGAGTACCATGATCAGTAACGATGGCTTGCGGGACCCCGAAACATGCAATGATATGGTTGAATATGAATTGGGCAGCTTTCTTACCGTCGGCAGCTAGTGTAGGCATCGCTTCGGCCCACTTGGTGAAGTAGTCGACAGCGACAATGATATACGCATGCCCCCCGGCCGAGTGAGGGTTACACGTCATAAAATCCACGCCCCATTTCGCAAAAGGGCCGACGGTAATAACAAGATGCAAAGGGAGAGGCGGCGCGCGCATCTTGCGCTGAAACACCTGGCACGCGTGACATTTGCGGACTGCAACGATAGAGTCTTTGAATATGGACGGCCAGAAGTAACCTGCTTGCAGAATTTTCTGGGCAGTAGCATATCCGGACATATGTCCACCACAAGCGCCACTGTGGCAGTCATTTAGACCTTTCAGCCTCTTCCAAGGTTAGGCACCGACGGAGCACCGAATCTACTCCAACATGGTATAAAGTATCTCCTACGATGCGGTAGGGTTGAGACTGATGCTGAATTCAACGTCGGGAATTTTTAGTCAACTCAGATTGAAATGTGGAGGTCTGAAGATACACGATTATGTCGCCATACCAAGGGTCGTGTGTACTGATGAGGAAAAGAGTTTCGTCCGGGATATGATCCTCGGAAAGTGAAGGAGCAGAGTCTATCGGGAGTGAGCATATAAGATCCGCAAAAACAAGTGATTTCTTTGACTTAGCGGTAGTGAACTCTAAGTCAAACTCCTGCAGGATAACGATCCATTTGGAGTATTTGCCCCCCAACAATTGTCCAGAGAGAATATATGTCATGGGATTGCAATCCGAAACCACTGTTATCGTACGCAATAGGATGTAATGGCGAAAACGCTGCATAGCGTGTACTGCTAGAAACGCCAACTTCTCGACGTGAGCATAACGTGTTTCTATATTGAGAAGGTTTCACGATAGATAATAAACAACATGTTCATTACCATCATCATCATCCTGCACCAGAACCATTGCAATGGTGCTAAACGCGGCGGCGAGATATAAAGTGAAATCGTGGCGATAATCGGGCGGACGAAGCAAAGGAGCATTAACCAATAACATATTTAGCTTCTCAAAGGACTGCTGAGCAATTTCATCCCAATGGAAGGGAACATTCTGCTTTAAAAGGCGCGTGAATCCTTTAGCCACCTCCGCGTAGTTCGGGATAAAGTGTCGAAGGAAGTTTGCCTTTCCTTGTAGACTCTGTAACTGAAATAACGAGGAGGGTGATGGGAGGTTGATGATAGCCTCGAATTTTAAAGGGTCAAGGCGAATTCCATCTTTGGAGACTATGAATCCCAAAAGACGGCCAGAATCCACACAGAAGACGCACTTATGAGGATTGAGCCTAATATTGTAGCGCCTACAGCGAAGGAAAATCTGGCAGAGGTGTTCAGGGTGATCCTCTCGCCCAGCTGAATGAGATGGCAAGTCGTCCAGATAAGGCTGAACGATATGGCAAATGTCATGGAAAGCATAAGACATCGCATGCTGAAAAGTGGCTCCAGTGTTCTTCAAGCCGAACGAGAGATTTTTATACGTGAAAGTACCCCACGGACAGATGAATGTAGTCTTATGTTGATCCTCAGGTGCAATGTTGATCTGATTATACCCTAAGAAACTGTCCATCAAGGAATAAATCTCACTTCCGGCACATTCGTCGATAATCTGGTCTATGAACGGAGTGGGATAGTTATCTTTTGGACAGGCGCGATTGATGTCGCGGTAATCAACACAGACCCTAATAGTACCCTGTTTTTTATCAACAGGAACAATGTTAGAAACCCATTTTGTGAGGGGGATGGGGTAAATAAAGCTCGCGTTCAGAAGTTTTTCAACTTCTGCCTTAATTGCAGTAGCTTTCCGAGGATGCATGGGGCGTAAGCGTTGGCACACGGGCTTTGCACCCGGATAGGTTGGAATCTCATGCACCACGATACTGGGATCAATCCCCGACATTTCCTCGTAGGACTAGGCGAACACATCTCTGAATTCTTTGAAAAGATCAGTATATACTTGAATCTCATCAGGAGAACAAGTCACTCCCACGTGAATATTCTCAACGATCCCCGGTTTGACGGAGATGTTGATCGGGATGGTTTGAGTGATATTACTCAGGTTTCCCTCCGAAAAAACCTCTTGCATCAAGATGGGCATTTGGAGAGGGGGAGTAGGAACCTGAGATGCATAACGCTCCAGAAAATCTAACATTTTCCCCAAGCTAGGCATAAAAGAGGAGCGATGATGTCCATCACCCCAAGGCACCTCCTCGAGAGACATAGTTTCAATGATGGCTTCATTGGAAGGAAAAGTCTCTTTGAGAGGATCAGGTGAATCAGCCTGACCAAGCCAGGGGGATTGAGAGTAAGCATCTAGAGCCATGCTCAAAGGAGCATGCTGAGGAGGTGGAGGATCAGATGCAGCAACAATTTCACAGTAGCTGATCTCTACTGGAGTCAAGGGCATTGATTCTCCAAACTCAAACACCTTCTCAGGCGTAGGAATAAGCCAGGGGTCATCGAACCTGGAAATCATGTTAACTTGAGCGGTGTGCGGTGGTGGTGTAGGAAAGATACCCATGAGGATGGGGTCTTTGAAGAGACCGGGTCCAACACTGTCAGGGGGATTCGGAATCTGATCCACGTATGGTACGTTTTTCTCGGAAGTGGAGGTGAAGAAGGATAACTGATCCACCGTGACGATTTTTCCCTCATGAGGGAACTTAAGAAGTCGAAAGACGGTGGATGGCACGCAAAGCATGGCATGGGTCCAGCTGCGGCTAAGAAGTATGTTGTAGTTGAGCCTGGCATCGACTACTTCTACTTCTACGTTGACAGTCTTCCCTTGTAAAGTGATCGCTAAACTCCCGAGGACACCCAGGGGTTTGGATTCTCGACCATCAAATGCCTCGAGGGCATTGGGAGATGACGCAAGGGCTGGAGAGCCAGTGGCCTTCCAGCAAGCGGATGACATGACGCAGGTAGAAGCACCTTCATCCACAACGGTCCTATGGATGTTAAGACTGTTAATCCCGACTTGAATAACAAGAGCTATCTGATGTGGAAGTCGGGGGAAGAAATTCTCTAAATCGAAGGTGAGAAGACTCGAATTGGCGGGATCAATGCCACCGATTGCAGACAATAAAGCCTTCTGTTGCGAAGGACAACTTTGAAGAACTTCTAGTGCAGACATAGCAGAAGGTGCCTGTGCCAAATCCTCAACAATGCTGTAATGTTGAGCGGCACGAGCATTCAGATTATAAGAATATCTTCGAAGAACACCTTTAGAAGGTGGCTTCACAACAGGTTCAGGAGTAGGCTTGTCGATTTCCAACGAACCGGAGACAGGTGGGGGAGGCGGTCCATCCGCAACTGCCTTCCTGGGTGCCTGCCACGATTCACTATAATCCTTCAAACGCGTAGCGACAGAGATAGGTGCAGCAACCTTCATCATGAAAACTTGGGACCCAAATGGTGCAGATGGTGACGGCTGTTCGACTGTCTAGGTCTGCTGAGACGGGAATGGCTCCTTAAGAACTGCTGGAGGCCCTTTTGAGTCGTTGAGAAGTTGACTCACTTCAGATCATCGTGGAAAATCCTTAGTATAATGGTCTCCTTCACAAATGAGGTAGGGGTACTTCGGTTTACGCTGAGAACCATCCTCAGTGCGAGATTTGGATTCTGGCCTCGGGGCATCGGGTTTGGATTTACCTTTTCCCTTCTTTTTCTCTTTGGAGGCTTTCTCCGTAGGATTGGCCTGAACGGCATTCACCTCCGCGGTTTTGCCAGAATCTGATGGGGCGGGACTAGCAGGAGCATTGTTGGAAGAATTAGACTTCTTCTTCCCATTCGAAGATTTCTTCGAATTCTGATATACAGAACCAAGGACACCATCCACTGCGGGGGTAGGTGGAGCCTTAGAGGTTCCGGACCATGGGGCATCAGGCAAGATATCATAAAGCATGCCGGACTGAGAATATACAAGATCTAGATATTGGGCACGCGCAATGGCGCGTTCCTCTGTCACACATGCTCCCATCGCAATGTCTTGGGCGATTTTGTTCACGAAGGAGGTGGTGAACCAATGAGTTAGTATCTGATCAGGTATATGAAACTTGATCAGTCTACGACGGCGCCGCCACTCATGAATGTGATCGAAAATGTGAGTGGCCTTGTCTTGCTTCAAAGAAGTCAGGAGGTGCGTCCTGACTTCATAACGAACCGGTAACTGAAAGTGCGTCATAAAAGTCATGGCTAAGGAATTGAAATCTTGGAAGATACCACGGGATAACTCGATGTACCTCTTAGCAGCAGCTCCATTTAAAGTGCGTTGGAAAAGGCGTAGACGAATCGAATCGTCGACCTAAGAGTTAGACGAACACCAAAGATGATAGGTCATCACATGCGCTTGGGGGTCTTCTCCAGCTTTTCCCTCAAACTTGGGGCAATCACCTGGTATCTTGGTAGGAGCTGGAGACCAATACAGATTATGTAAAATCGGATCATTGGTCAATTTTGAAACATCCGGCAACTCCAAGGTGGCCAGGAATGGCAATGGTGGATTAACCGGCATGCCAGGTCCGGGATGAGGACCGGTACTTGTACTCCACAATGGTTGTGAATATCCTTGCCCCCATAGGTTCTGTCCCGTAGGATTCTGACCGTAGGGGGTGTAGGTCATATAACCAGACTGATTTGGATGCTGGTAACCAGTGTGTGGGGCTTGATAACCAGAGTGTGGACCCTGGTTAGGATTCGGCCCTGTATAAGCAGCATTTGGATTTGGCTGCTGAGTATAGGTATAACCAGGTGGAAGAGGATAATACTGAGAGCCTCTGGGGTGGTTATAATTCGGTTGAGATTGACCATGAGGATAATAACCGCCTTGAGGATGAGTCAGCTGCTGATAGGTGGAACCCTGCGGAGCCTGATAACTAGGGCGCAGCTGTTGATTTGGCTGCGGGATCGAATGAATCGGCTGCTGGGCAGGGTTAATAGAATGAGCGGGCTGCCCTGAGTGAACAGGTTGACCCGGATAAACAGGCGGCGCCGGTTGCGTAGGTTGACCTGGTTGTAAAGGAGCCCCAGGTTGTACCGGATGGGCCGGTTGGCCTGGAGGCAGAACACTAGGTTGTACCGGATGGGCCGGTTGGCCTGGTGGAGGAATAGGGCCAGGTGTTTGCTGGTAACCGGCTTGACCTAGGGCGGAACCATAGGATGGTCCCGGCTGATATGCAACGTTAGAAACAACAGGATACTGCAGTTGCATTGGTTGAGAAGGCTGGATTTGCCCCCCAGGACCATAGACCGGTCCCGGTTGGTACTCCAACTGAGGCTATACAGGTTGACTAGAAGGGTTGTAATACTGTCCTTGCGGACCGTACGATGGCCCTTGCTGGCCCGCAAGATAGCCCTACACGGGCTGCCCTTGTGGGTCATAAGGATAGCCAGGTTGGCCTAAAGGTTGGCCTTGGAAAGGTTGCCCTTGCGGGTTATAAGCCTGGTTATAAGGTAAACCTTGAGCATGGAGGTAGGCCTCAGGAGCGAGTAGACACAAAATGTCCCCGTGCTCATCATACTGACCTGGAAAAGCATACACGGGTGTACCATCCTGTGCATAGTGCGAAAAGTAAGAGCGGTTGGGATCTTGGGAGGATGGTCCAACCTCGGGGTTCCACTGTAACAAGGACAACCGATACTCCTCCGGAGAGATATTCTCCGGTACAACAGTCTCTAGACAAATGTCTTCAGGAGACGGCATAGCCCTGGCGGAGGGTGCCGTGACAACGGGTGTAGAGGCGGCCACACAAACAGTGGGCCGAACGGGTACGGAAGTAACGGGCGTCTGAGGAGACACCCCTGGTGAAGGAGTAGTTGGCCTCAGAGAAGGAGCTGACACTCCCATAGAGGCAGCAACAGAAAGGATCTGACCCAAAGACCTGTACCCCGGTGGTAATGAGGGACTGGTTGTTGACATAACAGATGATTCAGAGTTGTCTCCCAGAAACAATCTTCGTGGGAAGAGCTGATAGTCTTCACCAGACGTTGGAATTTCCTCACTAGAATCACTCATGGTTGAGCCTGCCGCTAGATCTCGCAATAGACAACGAGGACTAGGAGGAAAAACAACAACTATAAAAGGTGAACCCGATGTAAGAGAAAGGAAATCATCTTCTAATCTCAATTCAGACACAGGGTCCGAAAAGGGCCAATCGAACTCAACTAGTCCCCCAAAGGGTTGCTAAGAAAGAACCGGTCCCCCGTCAGGAAACTCGGAAACAATGGGCTGCTGTGGTTCAGCAGAGGATTGGGACACCTCTGATGAATCGTCCGTGTAAAGACTACCAGTAGACGAAACCGAGGGTTCCGCCACTATGACAAAAACGACAAGAGAAAAGATCAAACACACACATGGGCTGAAAAAGAGTCAAGACACACGATCAAACGGTCAACAAGAAAAATCTAACAGGGCGTATAATCGTGGGTGATTAATTTTTTACCACATTGAAACATAAGAAACTTCACCGTTTCATGTTTTAAGAGTTGAGAAACGGTAAAAAAAGGTGACTCTATCTATTTCAGATTTGACACAAGCGTGAAAGGACAAGTGCTTGGTGATCCTTTCAAATTAAGGGAGTCAGAAAAGATCAAATGACTACTCAGGAATACTAGACAAAAGGGTGTGCCAAATAACCGTGAACTGCAATATACACCTTGGTTTTAATAATGAAAGAGAAATCAACCAAGGACTTTCCGTATGTGCAGGCAATCTCCCCAAATGTTGTGTTCGGTGTATCACGGGTATAGGGCGGCAGACTCGGCTTCCTATGGATAAAGGATTGAAACCTAGAGGGGTCTCCCTTTATATACGCGACGGTACGGGGAGCATAAGTCCGTACTAGTGATGTCTAAAGCCAAGAGGCGAACGACATCTACTAGGTTTTAAGACGCCGGAACACGTATCTAGCCTAGACCTCTAAATATGTTTTGTTAGATTTCAATGCTGCCTTAGTGTAAATTGAGTAGATTTTAAAGTTTATCTTCGATTGCGTTTCAGTTTTCAGGCCCTAACGAATGTGCTGTCTCAAAAATCTCCTAAATGCAAAACTACATGCCACAGTATGTCATTTCGTTCGATGAAAGCTAGCTACAGAAGAGTTGAGAGCTTTTTACACAAACAAAATGATCAGAAGACAATCAATGATATCTCTAATGCAACTAATGAAACTAAAAACCTTTCTTCAAATTCACTAATTACTAGTAAAATCGAAAAAATTTCAATTTGCACTAATCAACCAAAGCAAAAGAGATTTTTTTTATTTTCAATGTTTGATAGCTAGATGCACTAGACAAACCGAAAACAAATGAAAAGCAATCCGAGAAATGATAATAAGAGAGCAAAAACAAGCAAGCTTCACTCAATGGCACAAACAATCAGATCTCAAATCGACCAAAAGTCTCTCAAAACCGAGAAAAGTCCCAAAGACACCAATGAGCTGTGTGATCCAGGCCCAAAATGAAGCAAAGTGAAATTCGAAAGAAAATGAAATCAGTCACTCAAAAATGCAACAAAATGATAGACAACTATCAAACGAATGCAAGGAAGAAATTCCAACATCGACTGAACGAACGAAAAAACCAAAAACTCCCAAGGGAGGCTCGACTCACAAAGGCACCTAGATGCCCTAGGGCTCATATGCAAAATCAAAAGAAATAGGCAAACAACCAAAGGAAGTAGGCTACAACCAGTCAAACTAGCCTTCAGTGCACTCAAACGGCCGAAAAAACAAGATCAAAATCACAAGTCAGCCTCGAAAAGCATGGAACACAGCAAACCCTAATAGCTCACAGGATTGGCGCGACTGTGAGGTTGAAATTAGCGCTAGAAAGGCAATGGCGCGGGTGATACATAAGCAACCTGCGCCAATGGGCGTGACTGTCACGCTAAAAAGCGCGCCAACCGAGTTTACTATGGAAAAAATAAAAAACAAGCAATCTCAGACACAGACAAGTGATGACAAGGCTAAAAAAAAGCCAAACAAACAGGAAAATCCAGTCCAAAGAGCTGACCAAGCAAGCAAGACCAAGAAGTTAACCGGAAAGAGAAGACAAAACTCCAAGTTGTTTAGTCCGTAAACCAAACCGGAGATTGATTGAAGCAGCGTTGATCTACTCCGCTAATGCAAAACAAAAGCGTTTCGAAGGCTATCTGGCTGTGCTTCAGACTCCGTCTATAGTTTACAAATCAAAAAACAAGCTGACTCCCCAGTGGAGTCGCCAAATTTTTGAGGAGGTAAATCCCCTCTCCGGACAGAGGCGATCCCTACTAGCCTAGTTCGGGTCTAGCAACAATCAAACACGCTACAGTGCAGGTTCCTAATTGTAAATAAACCGCCTTGCGAGGAAGGCTTACCTGGAATCCAACGCTATTGTCTGTAGAAGAGGTGGTGCTCTCGTTCCTTTGCCCTGGAAGATCACAATCCTCACGATCTCCGTGATCGAACACCTGCACATGCAAGAAACAACACAAACGCAAGCATAAAATCCAGTGCATACAACTATATATCAGTCGAAGAGGATATAACTCATGAACATAATCAAGAACAAGAGTGGAACCATAACCGATAGTCGCTTATCATTAAAGAGTCAAAAGAAGAATACAACCAAAGCTTCGACGCAGCACTCTCCTTTAGCGGGTCATCAGCACAACATGTCTCGAAAAAGCCTGTCAGGGATGGGACAAGCCTCTCTCTCCAGATACTTGGCAATAGTCTCCTTGCTTGGATTTGGCCTTGGGGAATCAAGAAGGCTTTTGCAGCATGAAAGCTCTTGGGAACTTAGAAATTCTGCCACTCTTTGGAACTAGCTTGCAATGGAAATGGGCAAGCTTTTATAGAAGGAGGAAGGGGAGTTGGGATCCTTATAATTATGGGATTGGCCCTATCATCAAGGAAGCTTCCATGAGAGGTGGCAAACCACTTCCTCTCTATGGAAATCCGTAGCCAAACCACCCAACTCAAGATAGATATCAGTCCAGGAATTTGTTAAGATGAAACTTCCGCCTTTTATTTTTAAAAAACATCTCTTAATATGGTTGGCGCGGGTACGGCTCTATGACAGAGCGCCAATTGGCGCGCCCTCTTTGGAGGATTTCCCTCTTGGCGCGAGGGCTGAACTATGGAACCGCGCCAATGAAAAAAGAGCTATTTTTAGGGTTTTTTGCAAGGAGATGTCTTCAGGGAAATTAAAGCTCATCTTCAGAGGGATGCAATGAAAGTATTTTCAAGTCTTAACTCTGCCCACAGGTCACGGAATGAACCCTCCAATTTGCGGGATGGGGATTACAGGGAAGGTGACAAATTGCTGTGTAACAAGCTCCCTTCCAGTAGTGGGTGGTAAACAAGATCAGGGGGTTGGATCTCCCTTCGAGTAGCAGCTGGATAACGAGAGAAGGTTGCAACCTTCTGCAGGTAGATTCTTGCGCACTGATATGGGTTTGCATCAGTACAACATTATAAGCAGTTTTCTATATAATAAATATTGAAGACAAAGACGACAACAATGGTGGTTTTCTCCCAACTTGGGTATCCACCTTAAATCTTGGTGTTCATGTGTGATGCTCTTGTGTGATGATTAATTTGATTACTACTGGACATGTTTACTACTTAAGTCTTTGATGTATAACTGAGGATTTGAGCTAAAGAATATTTTGAATATTTATCTAAACAGTAAATTTATTTGGGTATATGCAAGTTTCTATTAGGATAATCGTGTACATACACTAGTTGGGCTAATCTAAGTCGCATATAAAAATCAGTAAAAGAAAAAGTAAAATATTGTGATTCTTGTAAATACTGATTTACGCCGCCCCCCCCCCCCCCCTCAGTATTTTTCCCAACAAAGTAGTCCCTAGACCAGAGGACAGATCAGTTGTAGGATCCAGGTGGATCCACAAGATCAAATATGCTGTATATGGCATCATAGAGAAGTTCAAGGCTAGATTTGTAGCTAAGGGATATGCACAGAAGGAAGGCATTGATTATGAGGAAACCTTCGCCACTGTAGCTTGCTACACTTCTATCAGATCCGTCATCTCTTTGGCTGCACAGATGGGATGTGAGATTCACCAGATGGATGTCAAGACAACATTCTTGAACAAGATGATAGAGGAGGAAGTGTACATATAAAAACCAGAGCGCTTCGAGACACATGAGCAGAAAAATTACGTTTGCAGGCTTAAGAATGCCTAATATGGTTTGAAAAAATCCCCCAAGGCATGGTATGGGTGAATTGATAGCTACTTGCAGAAGATGGGGTTTTTCAAGAGTGACGCAGACCCCAACCACTACTACTTAAGAGTAGGAGATGAGACGCTTATTTTGGTACTATATGTGGATGATATTTTTATGACCGGATCATCCAAGCTCATTAAGAAGTGCAAGGATAATGTGGCTACATAATTCGACATGAAGAACCTGGGGCAGATGCACTATTTTCTTGAATTAGAAGTCTGGTAGCAGAAAGGGGAAATCTTCCTAGGTTAAGGAAGATACACGACAGAAATCCTGAAAAGATTTTAGATGGAAGACTGTAGACCGATGGCCACGCCAATGACTAATAACTGTAATAATATAGACACAACGGAGGATGATGAGGTTGATCCCACCTTGTATAGGCAACTCATCGGATCATTGATGTATCTGGTCAACACTAGACCATACAATTGTTATGTAGTGAATACCCTCAGTCAATTCATGGTGGAACCAAGGAGGGATCACTAGGAAGCAGCCAAACATGTTCTCAGATATATGAGAGGGACAATCGAGTATGGGTTGAAGTACACCAAGGGAAATGAGGTCCAGTTGAGTGGGTTCTCAAACACAGACTGGGCTGGAAGCACAGTGGATCGGAAAAGTACCAGTGGGTACTGTTTCAATCTCAGATTAGGGATGACCTCCTAGTTCAGTAGGAAACAGAAGTTCGTATCACTAAGGTCAGCTGAGGAAGATTACATGGTAGCAAGAACAACTTCATGCGAGGCCATATGGCTCCGCAAATTACTCTTGAGCCTGCTCAAGAAGCAGATAGAACCGACTGGTATTATGTGCGATAGTCGGAGTTGCATTAAGCTCTCTGAAAATCCTGTGCCTCAAGACCGGTCAAAACACATTGAAATTCGGTGCCACTTCATCAGGGGCTATGTCCAAAGATGAGGAGTACAGTTGCGATACACTCCCATAGGAGAACAGGTGGCATATATCCTCACAAAGGCTCAGAGTAAGATTAAATTCACTTACTTCAAAGAGAAGATGGGGATGGTCGAGAACCCTTTCCACTAGAGGGAAGGGTGGTATTCACAAACAGAGGGAGCTGCAATATAGATGAGGTAGTGTCACAAGGCACACTACAGGAGGCAACATTGCAGGGATGAAGGACAACATCAACACAACAGACGTTATAGAGTCAGAGCAGTGCAGTGGTATATTTCTTGAACACTTTCCTTGCTAAGAGGGAGTGTTGATTTTTATAGCATCGAGAAGTGTTTTAAGTCTCATTTTTCGTAGGGAGGCTTAGACAACAGTTATTGAGAGAACCCAGAATTCGTTTTTGGAAATTCCACTCAGATATGACTTTATTAAAATAATTAATTATTTTAATGTAGACCACAGCATCGAGAAGTGTTTTAAGTCTGATTTTTTGTAGGGAGGCTTGGACAACAGTTATCGAGAGAACCCAGAATTTGTTTGTGGAAACTCCACTTAGATATGACTTTATTAAAATAATTTATTATTTTAATGTAGACCCTAAGTTTAAACTTAGGGAAATCAAATAATTAAAGTGTATTAATAGAGCAGAGTGTGAATCTTCTATAAAACAAAGATCAAGTCATATTTTAATCTGAGCCATTGATTAACAATATAATCTTGTTCATTGATTCATTAGTGAGAAGACTATAATAAGACTTGAGGGCCATTTGTAAAACAAGTCAAGGACATTCTCAGTACCCTAAGGAAATCGATTATGAAGCAAGAGAATTTAATTTCAGTGGGTGAGTTTGTAGAGGCAGGGTTGTAGAAGCAGAAAGGAGGAGGGAGGATTCAGTTATTGGAGAAGTAGAAGTCAGATGGATGAAGGGAAGGGTGAGCTGACAGGCAGCAAGATCCCGTCCACACAGAGTTATGCAGTCCAGGGAGAGACTGCGTAGAGTTCTCATGCTGGGTGATGCAAAGGGTGAAGGAGTTCACCTCGAGGGTTTGAAATTCTTCTGGGGGTTCTAGAAAATTTAGCCAAGTGTATGTTAATTTTTCTCTGCTCATTAGACTCTTGTAAATACTTTCCATTTTTGAAGATAAATACAAACCCCTCATCTGTTGCATCCGTTTTCCCACATTAGGTTTTTTCGGGGACAATTGCCCAAAAAATAACTGTGTTCATATAGTTGTTTTTATTGTTCTACTTGTGTAATTTTTCTATTATTATGCTCTTGATTAAAGTGAAGATCTAAAAATGTGTTTATTTTAGAATTTACTGAAGAATCTATAAATAACTTACCTAATAAGTAGGAGAAATAAACCGAGTATTGCAGTAATAATTTCCAGGCTTGAAAATTTCACAATTTCTACCATCATGGAACCATCATGAGCAATTAAGGATTTTTGAGCATTGATGCACATCCCTGTGTCTTTGAGAAAAAATAAAGAGAAATTTTCATTTGTTGAATATCCCCTCGATATCCATCACAAAAAAGAGGATTTAGTCTACAAAACAAGAGATGAGTGATGAACATATTAAAATATACTTCAATACCTTTAACCTCTTCTCTTCGCTTAGCATTTAGAATCAACTGAATACGACATTCGGTCGCGAGTAAGAAGAGGAGTGAGGAAAAAAGACACCCCTGTTTGAGTCCGCTGTGACTATGGAAAAAAAGGGAGGCTGCACCATTGATAAGAAAAAAAGATACATTTGATATACATCCCATTATGGTAGTTGATGAAGACAATTTCTAACTCCAAGTGAGTAAGAAGAAAAATAAGATATAACCATCTTATTATATCATAGGCCTTTGACCGGTCAATTTTAACTATCAGGACTTTCCTTTTGCTCCTCTTGATGCTATGCATAGTTTCTTGAGCCACCCCTATCGCTTCATGAATCTTCCTACCATCTAGGAAACCAATTTTTTCCTTATAAATGTTCCTTGAGAGAATTGGTTTCAGAAGGAAGACGATGATCTTTGAAATGATTTTATAGAGACAATTGCATAGGGATATGGGCCTGAATTCCTTAAAATTTGAAGGGTCATTTGTTTTAGTGATTAAAGCCAGCAAGGTGGCGTTGAAAGGTTCATATACATACCCTCTAATCCTAGATTCTTCCACCACCTCCGTAATCTCATCCTCAATAAACTCAAAAAAATAATGATAAAATTCCACCGTCCAACCATCTGGAACATGCCTCTTACTTTTCTGCATTGATTTTATGACTCCTTCAACTTCCCCTTTTGTGATAGGAGCCATGATCATACCATTCTCATCCTCTTCTACATATCTTGGAAACAATTGTGCAACCTGGATTAATTCTTCTATAGTTGATTCCTCTGGAGCTCTAAAAAAACCTTTAAAGTGTTCTCTTCCCATAGTTTCCATCTCATCAAAATATTTTGCTAATCCTCCATCTTCCTATTGCATTTCCTAGATTGTGTTAACATTTTTCCTGCCCTTTGCGCAATTTTGGAAGAACTTGGAATTTTTATCCCCCGTTGCTAGCCAAATGGCTCTGCTTTTATGTCTCCACTATTCTTCAATGTCCAAGAGTATATTTATTTTATAAGATTCCAACTTTTTTATCCTCTCTTTTTTCTCCTCTATCTCATATCCATCCTCCTCCAGGTTTTCTTTCTTAAGAGCTTCATCAATTCTTTTTAGCTCAGCTTCTTCACTTGTCCTCTTTTACTTTTCCCAATTAATTGTAGCCTCTTTCATTCTTTTAAGGTTTCCCATAAAGCTCTTAGAAAGAGAGAAACCTTGCTCAAGGGCCTGATGAATCCAAGTGGCTTTAACAAGGTTGTTGAAACTAAGGTATTTTAGCCAAGATGGATTGAATTTAAAAGGTGAGCCATGCTTCCTACTGGTTCCTTTTAAATTCAGAATGATGGGGAAGTGATCCGAGTCTTTGCCCGACCCAATCGACTGTCTAAAAAAGGGAATATGATTAACAATATATTCTTTCCTCAAGAACCTATCCAATCTCTTAACCACCCTTGCTTCACCCAAATTCATGTTTCTCCAAGTAGGGTTGGATTTGATCAGATTCAAATCTAAGAGCTTTCCCATCATAAGTTCGTTCAGAAAGTATTCGGCCAAACATTCGGCTTGAGCCAATGGCCCCCAAGTTTTAGACATTCCCAATGAAAAATTTAAATCCCCCCTCCCCCACACTAGATTAGAGGGGTTCATAAAATATTTAGAGAATAGGGCATTCCAAAATGATACCCTATCCTAAAAAGACCCATAAATTTTAAGAAAATAAAGTTCCATGTAAAAGTATGAAGAGTAAACTTCCACCCCCAACACTAAATCTGAACCCCAAGAGTTTAAAAATTTTATAACGTTGTCTTTAAACCCAAAAATAAAGTCCTCCATATCTCACCTTAACATCATCTGTCACAAAAGACAATCCCGAAAACAATTTGCAGAGAGATGAATTCACAGTTTCTCCATTTCCAAGTGTTTATTGGAGCATAATAACATCAGGACCATATATTTTAAAAATGTATTTTAAAACTAGCTTCTTACGGGTGCTAGAAAAACCTATGCAATTGAAAGACAACATAATCATTTGGTAACCACCATAGGGGAATGTGTTTCTCTAAGCACCCATTTTAGAGATAAATTTTTCCCATAAAAAATATCCAACTTATCTTTCAACTAAGCCTTAGAAATATTATTTTTCATGTCATTCATCTTATGAGGCATCACAAAATCCCGCAGACCCCCCAACCCTCCTATGGCATCTATAGAGAAATCTCTCTTGTCTCGAGGACACATATTATAGCGAGGCACCCAAGGAGAAAGAACAGGGAGGGTAACACCCTCAGGGCTGATCAAGGAGGGAAATGAAAAATTTAGGGCTGGTATAGAGGTAATAACACTATCCAGAGTAATCGATAAATTACAACAGTGAGTCACATCGAATAGTGGAGGCCTAGAGGGACAAGGCCTAGGGAGAATATCTAATAATGAAAATAGAGAATCATTCAAAGAGGAGTGGGAAGGAAAATAAGTACCCACTGAGTGGGGAGAAGATCCAATGGATTTGGCCACATCCTGGATCTCTCGTTTTTGGGCATCCTCCGGTAAAACATGGATCTGATTTGGCTTTTGTTCTTCCTAAATATCCATGGGTTATGGAACCCTGCCTGCAGATCCCCCATCACCAATGTTATAGGTAAAATAGGGCATCATCCCCCAAGAACTATTCAAACTGGACATCATCCCTAGGACCAATGAAATAGGGTCTATCACCCTCTTATATTTCAGTTGCCATATGCCCTAAGTGAAGAAAATTTCATTCATGGCTTCTATTATAAGATTTCCAAGGTTTGAAGTATATGATATACGACCCACTGACTCACCAACGCTCATCTGCTTGGGACTAACCTCATTGTCGTGCCAATTCCTCCATACAAGGGTGCACTGCAGTGCACTTGCCGACACTCAAGTGTGCGTTAATGGTCACCTGGGAGCAGAATTCTCATTGTTCCAGGAATCTCCACATGGCCAATGCCTTCTAGAAGAGTCCATAGGTGTCATACTTCGAATCCAAGTGTCCATATAACACCTCTGAACTTGGAAACATGTCTTTCCTATTATTAGAAAGTCATTCATTGAGAAACTACCATTAGCTTCCCTATAAACTGAGCACTCATCTTATTGCTAGGGAGGAAGAATTTTGTTCAAATTTATGGTGCTAGATTATCATTTGATAAGAGAGTGAAAGTAATGATATGCTACTGAGATGATGTTGGATATGATGAGGCTGGAATGAAGTTGGAACAGGTTGATGACAAATCGATCCATATTGGTTGTAATCTTCTCCTCCTACTCTCTAATAAAGTTTGATGTTCATTTCCCCATACATATGTCTCTATTTATTTTGCAATGTATTCTTGAATGATGTATGTATTGCATATCTAATCGATTTGATTTGAGTAAGATAAGTATATACTTGTGTATTTTATGTTGTTTGCTGTTCTCTATTTGTGTTTGCAGAAATCGATCTAGCGACTTGAGTTGGATTGAGAGTGACGACAACAACTACAGAAGGAGAAGGAGAAGTGAAATAATCACAAGTAGGCTCTTTCTCATTTCTGTATATTTGCTTTGTTTTAGAGAAAATGAGAGTTATTCTTTCCTCTTTTGTTCTAAGTGATAAACACCACACTTAGAGAATTTGGTTTATCCATAGATCATAATTATGTATAACAAATTGGCAACTCCGTTGGGCAGATCCAATCATTCTTGGTGTTTTTGCCTCTTTTTATCTTCATCAACGATATATAATTTCTGTTATCAGTCATTTGAATGAACAAATTGCATTAGAAGTGTGTCAAGATTCTTGATTGTCAATCTTAGCTGCACCCATCGCACTGTTGGTCAATACAAAGTGCACTGCAATGCACTGTCTCCCATTTAGGGGTGCTTTGCAATGCACTGTCTCCCATTAGAGAATGTGTTTCCACCTTAACCAACCAAATTCCATCAAAATTTGTCATTTCTTTCAGTTTTAGCCACTTTTTTCTTGTATTCTCAGATGTTTGATACCTCTTAGAGATCAGTAAAATTTTTCGTTCTTCCTCCTTTGAAAATTAATTTGTTCAATGTTTCATTAGTGTTTTTATTTATCATTGACAAATCAAATTCAAAGTAGTTAATTTTTGCATTAGATCAATTTTGTTTACGAAAAGGAAATTGTTGTTTCATTCCTCATTTCCTGTAGGAAAATTGTAGTTCCATTCTTCATTTTCCTAAGAGAAAGTGTTGTTTCATTCCTTGTTTCTCATAAGAAAACATTTTTTTATTGATTTGTGCATATAGTTTCCTTTCTTTCATTCACAGTAAAGGGAGCTGAAAAGAAAAACATGCATGTGCATATAGTGAATTGTGTTTGTTGCATTGGAACAAGTTAGGAAAGTTGCTTTTAGTTTGTGATCTTTGTTGTTTGCTCAAAAACTGATTGCTCTTTCCCCTTGGTAGCTAGGATTTTCATTGAAAAATCTAAATTGAAAGGTTTTATTATCATTTAGTTTTCATTTTTAGGAATTTCCATTACATCACGCGGTGAACCTCAAAGACAAACTTTTAAACAAGATCAACATAAAATTTACATCAATCAACCTAAGAAAGCATTGGAACATTGAAAATAACATTTATAAGGTCTAGGGTAGAGACGTGTTCTAGCATCATTAAACATAGAAGTTGTCGCTAACTTTTCTGCGATACATTCTGAGTGTGATACCTCACTCCATGTATATAAGTAGATCGGAGCTCATCCACGTACCTTTGGGTATATATGGTGGTGTTCTAGTACGAAAAGTATAAGGGGGTGCTCTCACTGTGCGGTTTCGCATTAAACAACGCTAATATGGATCATGTGGGCTTCACTCAATGAACTTATGACATATCACATGCGCTAATGCCATATTAAACAATACCCTTAATTTGAATACATATTGGAAAATACCTCTAAAAATAAAATTATTTAACCCCCTACTAATATGAACCCAATACACCTTCCTAATTTAAAAAACCCCCACTATCAATAGATATTGTAGGTATCCATTTTTTCATTAACATTTTTTATACCCGTTTATATTTTTTCATTAACTTTTAGCTCCGTTTTTTATACCTTCCAATATCAAAACCCTTTACCCCGTATTATATGCTCAATATATTATTTCATTTTCTCCTCAATATATATCCCCCAATATGAACCCATGTGGTATGGTATTTCTGCCCCAGTGAAGCCCCCATGATATGGACTTGGGCCTCCATGTACATTCAGGTATATTTGGGAGGAAAAATTTAGGTTGCTTACCATCCATAGGTAACCGAGATGGTCATCTTGTAACTTGTGATACACCGAACACAACATTCGGGGAGATTGTCTTCCCGTACTTCTTTGTATGCGAGGATGTATTCTATAGTTCATAATTACTTGGTAAACCTTCTTGCCTAGAATTACCTTTTTATTTTATTTTTTATTTTTTTTGTAATAAAATCAATCAGTCATCGTGGAAGAAGAACATCCATTTCCCCATCGTTCGCATAGAATAGCACTTAAACCACCTTTACCACCAGAAGACATTTTCCATTGGTGAAGGTGACGTCATTCTACTGAAACCAGTACCATCAGTACCTCTGGTGTTCCATATTCATCACATATACCAGAGTTGTCTCGATTCGTTAATCCAACATCACTTTTATTACTAGGTGAATCATCATCTTCATACTTTGTAAGTGACCCTACAATACTACATTTGTGAGAACCATTCTTTTGTTATTTTCCAAATGTTAGTTCAATGCTTTATGTACTTGATTCATCTTCAAAATAATCCCCCTTCAATAAATTAAAAACTACGCATTAACCTTGTCACATTGAACCTTGCCACATTCAACTTGCAAGTAACTTGATAACTTAATAACTTGCTAACTTAATATCCTATGCATTGGACCTAGCCACATTCAAATATGTGCATTAACCTCGTCACATTGAGCTTGCGCATCCAACCTCACCACATTGAACTTGAGGAGGGTTCACACTATACTCAGTAATTACATCTAAATAAAAAACATCATTAGGAATTTTGTGAAGCTAAATGTAGTGCTCCATTTCTCTCCTTAATTCTGCTGGAGGAATGACACTCCTGATGTCGAGCCATTGTTTAGAAACGAAACGATTATGTAAATCGTTTGTAAATCGAAATGATCATTATGTAAAGGAAATAATGGAGCTAATCGTAAATCGAAACATAATTTTTTTGGAAAAACACAAAATCCATGTACACTTTCCACTTGTAAAAATAATTATATAATTAAAATATGAGGGAAACACATAAGATGATGGTGAGTGATAAATCTCAACCATATAATCTTTTATAAGATTCCCTCATTCTATATGACTTAAATTTGCTACTAAAAATGATGATTAAAATTTACTATGGGTGTTAATAAACATGGCCTAAACTCTATTAACATAGAGATTCTATTTTGGTTTTCCTCATAGTAATTCCATTAATCTCATAGTAAGTCTGTTTATCTTAGGAGGTTCTAATTTATTGCAATGTTCTAGTTTTGGATATATTGATTATTAATAATGTACAATTAGTCGCCAAAAGGAAAATCGCCAACTCACTCATTCAATATTTTATATTTCTAAAATTTTCTTCAATAAGAAAGTAGATAAAGTAAGCATATAAATAACAAAAATTTGAAAACCAAACATAAAATGGTCATCAAAAGTTAAGGTGTAACAAATTCATAGGTATCGTATTCCATTGAAAAAATATGTACTTTAACAATAGTAAATGACCTTGTATATGAGAGGGAAAAATGGTATAAACCTATTTATAGAATGTCACTCAACAAAGATGTTGACTTAATATTTCTTGAATTTTTTTGGTTTACTGGTTGATTCATCGTCACTCTACTTACGAGGCGAATCATCATCCCCCAGTTTGTAGATGTCCCCACAATACTACATGTGTTAAATCATTCTTTTGACACTTTCCAAATGTTACTGCAGTGCTTCCTGTGCTTGATTCATTTTCAAAATAAGCTTCTTCGCCACATTCAAACCTACACATTAGTCTCGTCACATTGAACATTGTCGTATTCAACCTACAAGTAACCTGATAACTTAATAACTTTCTAACTTAATACCATGCATGTTGAAGCTCACCGCATTAAAAAATGATAACTCAATAACCTAACTTAGACTAATAAATTAATAACCTATGCACAAAACCTTGTGACAATCAAGCGCACACATTAACCTCATCACATTCAGGTTGCACATCCAACCTCACCACATTGAACTTGTGGAGATTCACAATGTACTCATCAATTACATCTCAATCATCAACATCACTCGGAATCTTGTGAAGCTCAATACAATGCTCCATTTCTCACCGTAATTCTACTTGAGGAATGACACTATTGATGTTGATTGACTGTTTAGAAATGAAATGATTGTGTAAATTGTTTAATTCTGAAATGACTTTGTAAATCGAAACAATCACCAGGTAGAGGAAATAATAGAGTTCATGGTAAAACAAAACATAGACATTTTGGACAAAAACACAATCCACTTACCCTTTCCACTTATAAAAGTAATTATATAATAAAAAAAGAAGAGGGAAATGCACATGATGATGGTTAGAGATAAATCTCAACCATCCAATATTATATACAACTATGAATATTCCCTCATTCTATATGACTTAATTTTTTTATTAAGAAAAATTATCAAAATTTAATTTGGGTGCTAATAAACATGGCTTAAACTCCGTTAACATAAATATTCTATTTTTATTTTCCTCAGAGTAAATCTATTCATCTTAAGCGTTTATAATTTATTAGAACATGTTAGTTTCAGATATATTAATTAATATCACAACCACATTAATAAATGTGGTTGAGATACAAAAATAAACATATATCAACTACATACACAATTATAATCATATTACTAATTAATTATTAATTATTAATAATTAATAATTAATTAAATACATTTAATTATAGTTCAAAGCTTTTTAAATTGAAAGTGTCCTTTTGTTTTCGTAATTAATTAGTAACTACGGTTTTTATTACCAACAATTGAAGAAATATCTACAATCCAACCAAATTCATATATGGATCACAAATAATGTTTTTAATCATTAGACTACTCTTACATCTCAATGACTAGTATCACTTGGAATTTTGTGAAGCGCAATGTAGAGAAATCACAGTCTTGATTTTTGTGAAGCTCAATCTACTCCTCCATTTCTTGCCTTAATTTTGCTTGAAAGTCATTGACGTAAAGCCATTGATTTGAAACGAAACAACTGTGTAAATTGTCTAATCCTAAAATGACCGTGTAAATCGAAATGGTCACCAAGTAGAGGAAAGATGAGTTCCCGGGGTATATATATATATATATATATATATATATATATATATATATATATTAATTGTCATAGTTAGGTTTTTGATTGTTTATTTTATGTTATGGATTTTTTTTTATTCGAATTTGATCACATATTTTTATGTTTTGGTTATAAATTTATAAATAAAATCGTAATTTCATTTTTTATGACTTAGAAAATTTATAAATCTCAAACTTGTCATTTTGACCATTATTTATCATATATTCATTATACTGACCTAACATAAATTCCAAAACGAATAATTAATTAAACTAATTTTTCAACCCTTACGATGATACAATGTCGTCGTCGACGGCGGGTGGTTTCGTCAAAAAGCTGCCAGCGAAAGAGCCAAAGGAATCATGGGTGAGATTGTTGTGTGATTTTCCGCCATTATTCTTGGCCTGAAACAGTGCGGGGTTCAAAAATATTGGGCACAGAATGGAAAAGCGGTACAGATGATTGCGATAACATCATGTGCGTGTTGGATTAAAGGCAGTTCGGGTAACATCGCAGCCATCGGTCTCAAAATCAATAGATAAAAAAATAAGACGCTAAAGAGAACCAATCCTGTTTTTCCCCGATTCTGCCATCAAAACAAACCGACTGTACCCTCATTTTCTTGATATGGCATCAAAACAAATCGACCTAGCACCAACCTCATCCTTCTCAACTGTAATTTTCACCCAAAAATTTGATACATAATTTATGGATCACAGAAGTCAAATTCCTGATATTGAAACCCGTCTCAACTGTTTTCTGCCATTCTCTGCCGTCCAATTGCCGACCCTGCAAAGCTCAAAATGCTGCATGTTTCTTCTGTTCTATGCATTCTTTAGTGGTGTTTTCCTATTGAGATCACATTATTAAATGTGACCGTTTAAGGGCTCAACTGTATAATTTCCCTAATAATGCACAGGGAGGCAACTATAATGACTTATCAATTGTTAGCTGGGGGAAAATATCACAAGTTTTAAGTCACAACTTATACCTACTTTTCTGCATCTTTAAGTAGATTGTAGATTCCCTGCATATTTTGGGATTGAACGGATAGATCCCAAAATATTATGGGAATCCCTGATCGAGTGAAGCTCACTTTTATTTAAATGGTATTTTGTTGATGTGTAAATGGTTTTAGTGTATTGAAAATTTTAGAATTTTTTTTAAATATAAAGTACTTCGTATTTATATCGAAACATGAAATCAGCTTGAATATCCAAGCCGTATGCTCCACAATTACTAACGTCTCAAAATAATAAAATCCCAAAACCACTAAAAACACTATTACAACATAAACAAATTCCAATTTTTAAGTAGTAACTAAAAATTTACAGCAAAATTAAATTTTAGAAGGTTTGGTTTTTTGGTTTTTTTTTCTTTTTTTTTCTAGAAGATAAAAATGTTAGTTTTATATTAAAAATGAAAAAAATACTAATACATTTGTGAAGTATTTCATCATATGAAATATTCAGAAACTAGTATTGTCTACATATCTTGATATAATATTATTTTAGACATGTTCCAGAAAATTTTCTCAAACTATTATATGATGCAAGTGGAAAAACCATAACAAGAAGTGGTTCCAATACTTCATCCAAAACATATGTATAAGTCCATACATACAAAAATCAAATATGTAGAAAAACCGTGGGATGTTACGATAGCTTGATCAATTCCTCTTCTCTCATGCCCTTATCTTTTGTATAATAGAACTTCATGACTCCATATTTCCCTCTAAGGTCTTCTTTGGACAATTTATCTGCTTGCATGTTGGCTTCCATATATATATGGTTTATTGTGAAGTTCATGAGGGAGCCAATATGTGTTTAATCATGTTAATGCATCCAGATAAAGTAGGTGGATCAAAATATAAGTACCTATGTATGCCTTCAATCATAGATCTAGAGTCCCTATATATATGGAGACTATGTATTTGCTTCTTTTTTGTGAACCAAAGTAATCCTTATAAAGAAATGACTCCTTCTCTAATTGTGCATGGTCCTCCATTCGAGGACACTCGCAAATCCCCATTTGCGCTGCACCATAAAAGAAACCTGCAGGAAAATGAATACTCGGAGGGACCATACAATTAAATGAGATTTTAGGATAATAAATCATAGGTGAGAGGGTCGACATCCAAGATAATGTCCTGTGACATATTCAAGATGTATCAAAAGGTTGTCCATAAAAAGTAAACTTATTTCGAGCATTCCATATCTCCCATACAATGAAAAGGGGCATCTCCTTATATTTACCAGATCCAATAGACCATAAATTGATACTATGTTCAAAATTTGATGCCAAATAATGGATAGGCAAAGGAAATGTGTTATGGTACTCCAAACTAGATGTGTAGTTGGGTAGGCGAAGAAGATATGATCCCCTGTTTCCATTGATTCCCTGCAGAAAATGAAAAATCCATGACCCAAGAAAACTCTCTTCAAGAGATTATCCCACGTGAGGATTTTGTTCCTCCATACCAACCAAGAAAACAATTTGATTTTTAAGGGAATACTCCACTTCGAGATCTTTAAGAACCAAGATGTTTGTTGAAAATCTATTCTCTTCTTAATAAAGACAATGTATGACTCGATCACAATAGGTGCTTGCTTATGTAATCTCCCGGGCCATGAGATGTAGTAACCTTGTTCACTGAAGTAGAGGCATGTTTGACTAAGTCAAGTAGTATACTCCTGCCATTCTATAACACTTTGACCCTCCAGCCCCAAATCAACTACCTCTTTCCATATTGGGCATCCCACATGCTCTCTTTTTATTGCCTGATATAGGAAAATATATCCTTTTATATGCACAATGTACAATGTATGTCCCTGTAAATGCCCGTCACAATCCATACCTTTAATGTTGTTTGTCCCAATCAATGTTTTCTTGCCATTACCAAACTCCCAAGCCATCCTCATGCGCCACGAGTGGATAATTTTAATGAAGCTCCTCCAAATAAAAAATCCTTTTGTTCTGATGGGGTTAATATCTCTGTACAATTTCTCAATATCTGAAAATTTCATAACTTTTCCCAGATGATGTCCTGCCAAATCCCCTATCCATTCGTGACCCACTATAAATATTTAAACAAAAAATAATATCCAAAAGTTCTATGTTCCACAAACCCCCAACCACCAAATTCCTTTGGAATAATAAAATCAACCCACCTACATAAATGATATTTTGAAGCAATTCCCACCCCGCTCCAGAGGAATTTCGAACTGATAGACTTAATCTTTGAAGCAATGGCCATTGGGATCATTAATAAATGTGCCCAAAATATAGAAATATATTGCAAAACAACGTGGACATGAATATATCTTCCACCCAAAGTAAGTTATTTGTGTGTCCATGAATTCAATTTCCTGTTATATTTGTCAACCATCCATAACTAGTCTTTGTTTCTGTAGTTACTAGGCTTGAGATTATAACCAAGTAATTAAGTCCATCCTCCATAGGGGCCATATGAACACCAAATATGCCAGCAATGTAGTCAATGTCTGATCTATCTCCAAAAGATAAATAGAGCATATTAAACTTATTACCATTTGTAAGGATCCTTGAGGCCACACCATATCTCAGGACTATATATTGCAGTGCAGAGCACTGAGATCTAGATATAATGTTGAAGGTTAGTATATCATCAACAAAAAACAAGTGGGAAATGGTGACCTGTCTAGAGATGATTAGACCATGAAAGACTTAAATCATACTAATTGTAATAAAATTTATACAATTGGATTAATTTTTTATTTAAATTTTTGGACATTAAATTACTAAAAATGGTAATCAATAAGATACATTTAATTTAGGAAACGATTGAATTTATAAAGCTTAAATTTTGTTACAACTATTTAATGTTGTGAACCAATTTATATATATCTTAACTCAATATCTATAAATTTCTAAGAGGGATTAAATCTCAAAGTGGGAACCTCTCTGTGACATTTGATAGGAGTTAAAATGAATATATATATATATATATATATATATATATATAAATACTCTGCAGACTCAGCTTCATGGCTTCGCTCCCACCAAGCAAAACGAAGAGGATCGCTTTTGTTGGAACCCCTCAGGCACCAATTACACAGTCAAAATTGCCTACCATCAGCTCTGTTTCAGTGATCGGCCCATGCCTATCTGGGCTCAGTGGAAAACTGTTTGGAAATCAGAGGCTCTTCCAAAAATAAAATTATTCATTTGGGTTCTTCTGAAAGGGAAAGTTTTAACCTCTGATAATTTGAAAAAGCGAGGCCATATTGGCCCCTCCCGATGCCCAAACTGCCAAGCAGCTGAAGAAACTATCCAACACTTATTCATAAATTTCTCCTTCGCCTCTGAATGTTGGAAAGAAGCCTTCCCGAAGAACCAGCTCCCCTGGAATTCCCATAACACGGTTGCTGATCTCCTTTACCTATGGAAAAAGCACTACCCCTGGCAGCGCAAGAAGAACAACGTCGCCAGACGTGTTTGGAACACACTCCCTTACACTCTGTTATGGCGCATATGGCTTGCACGCAATCAAATTACCTTCAGAGATAAAAAAATTGACAGCAGGAAGATTTATAATAAGGCAAAAGGGCTCGCCTTGGACACCATCGTTGTCAAGTGCCAAAGAAGCATTGATGCTGCTGATCTTTTCGTTGAAGAACGAAACTACATCAGATGTCTGCTTGATCAAAGCTACAGGGGTCAAATCTATGGTCAAACCACATGTGACACCAGCAGTAAACAAATCCACAACAGCAGCAGGAAAATTAGAATGAGGGACAAAGATTTTTCAGATTGGGTTAGAAGATGTAATACGCATCCCCTATATTTTGATGGCGCCTCCAAGTCTAACCCTGGTAAGGCTGGAGCGGGTGGAATCATCTGCAATGCCAATGGTGATACTATCCTATCCTTCGAATGGGGATTGGGCCCTCTGTCCAACAACAAGGCTGAAGCACTCGCACTTTACCAAGGCCTCCTCCAGCTCCAAGTTCTCGACATACGCACAACAACAGTGATAGGAGACTCAGCTATCATCATCAGTTTAATGGTTCATAAACGGACTGCCACCAATTTAGCTCTCCAGCAATTAATAATCCGATGCCGCGCTCTCATCCAGCAAATGAATGAAACCCATTTTATACATGTTTTACGCTCCCTCAATAAGGAGGCCGACGCTCATGCAAACAACGCCTGTCACAAACCTCTAGGCAGCCTCAAATGCAACGCTTATGAGACTTTCTGTTTTTTACCATGAACAGGTACCACTTTAATAAATTGTCAGCGGTTTGATGCTCAAGTGTTCATTTGCAATCAAGAAACATTGAGCTCTCTTTCTGCACAGCGAAGGCGGGTTCTACAGGTCTTGATGGCAAACCTTAGTAGGATCTATAGGCTCTAAAAACAACCTCTGTTTATCATGTTTTGTAAATGTCTTCTCTTACTGTCACAGTATGTTCGAATCTACACCAGAACAACCCACGCTACAGTCAAGCATTGTAGAAGCGCAGGGGGCACTGCTCTCACTGCTGTAACAGCAATTTCGCCCCTCTCTCATACATTCTGCCCTGTACCAATGGAGCTTTGACTCCCATTTTCATCTTTTCAAATATAAACAACAACCGATTATGTCAAAAAAAAAAACAAGAGCAATTACTCTCATAGAACTTCATATTATTATACTAGTGTATATTCATTTTGAGTCCTTGGATTTACCAAGGCCTGAAATGGATCAAAGTTCCTTGCAACTCAAAAGATTTGATCCCTCAAGGTGCTTAGTAGATTCACAATAAAGATGGATCTAAGTTGCTTATAATAATATATATATATATATATATATATATATATATATATATATATATATATATATATATATATACACACACACACACCTTGGGTTTTCAAAATCTAGAGCTATAAGAACACCAATTATAAATTGACTATTTTATCTCAATTTTATTTTAATTATCAATTTTTTAAATTTTAATTTAAATTTTATTTTTATTTTTAATGTAACTTGAATGAGCCAAAATGTTTACATAATAGAATAGGATAGGACATTATAACATCTCTTCTAGAGAACCCATCTAGACAAAAAGACATTATTTTAGGAGCACATTTTTTTATTATGTCGTATACCCAACCTAGACCCATTTGAAATAAGAAACTTTGGATCTACCATGTGCCTAGAGAGATTGTAAACCTTTTTTTAGAGTGGAAAGAGACTTGATTTCTTCAGACATTTGGTATAGCTAGAGTTAAGATGGATTTAGGCTTGGCTTCCCCCCTTTAAAAAAAATCTCTTTAAAGAGTTTTTTCCTCTTTAAATAGGCTATATTCCACATTAATACCATGGGTAAATATCATGGGTCAATATATTATTATTATTATTATTTTGTTTGCATAACAAGACAAAAGAGTATAGTACATGACAAGGCATTACAACCTCTCTTCCATACTGTATCAGAAACCATTTCACCACAAAATAAATATATATAAAATTTAGAGTGGTAAATGTTCATATTATTTAGATATAAATTTTAACTATACATATTTACTACCACTTTATCATGCACATTCTTAATATGTAAATAGGCTTTGTCACAATAATGTGTCATGCTTATCAATATGTTGTAGCCGCTACAACAGCACCCAAAATTTTGGGGTATATTTAAAATTTCGGGTTCCCCCTCTGCTCGCTTAGGCGTTAAATTCTTTCACCCGACTTGTAGTCATTCACATCCCAACAACCTATCCCCAACCCCTCATGCGCTCTCTCAACATCATGAACAGACATTGTTGCTGCAATCACAGCATATGTGGGAGGGATCATCCAGCATACCCTCGACCACTCTTACCGCAGTCGCACCATGGGTAATGAGATTTCCATGCGTACATTTGAATGGAATCCTTGTTGTGTATTGACGATTAAAGGCCCTCTCGTCGTGGGTCATTAAGCATGTTGTTTGAATACTTATCTTAAGCTTGTTAGTCTCATATGTTTTATCTGTGGCCATCATTATCGAAGAGTAATTATGATGTTGTAATATTCCACGCAGGTTGACCCCATGGGTGACAAAATCCTCAATCTTTTCATGACATTGAGGGCAATAAAATTGAGCTCAATAACAAAGCCAAAGTTGTGGAACAGGGGAGGAGGAGCAGCAAGTGACCAGTACTGTTAGAAGGAGGATGGTCCGATACATGTGGATCAGAGAAAGAACCTTTTAGGTCACTGACGCCAAAAGGTTTTCCTTACCAATGTGCACCAGATACTTAAAAAAAAAAAAGAAGCTCCATTTGGAAATGTCTGCACCGGATGTCATCTCACATATACTAGGAGCGTTTGCTATGATCTAAGCTTGCCGGATATCTCACCTTAAAGGAAGTTTGAAGATCCTGCGCATACCAGCTCAATGTCGATGCGCACACCAAGGAACATATTTCACCACTCCGACATGCCTAGCCCGAAGTATAGCCCGGGCGAACAAAGTGGATTCAAAAGATTTACATAGAAGATGACAATCTCATTCAAGGCGTTGGCACACCTTTGGGAAATAATATCTATTAAACCCGAGCTACAGGGTGGGCACAAATATGTGGACCAAGGTTATGGTTTTAAGTATGATGTGATTGAACCAAGGCAAAGAAATCATATGGTTTCAAAACCATAGGAGATCGTGGAGAAAACTATGTGCAAGCATTATAAGTGGGCGCACATTCGTGGACTGAGGTGACATTTTGAAAACATTAAGACAAGGCGCAAACATATGGTTTTAAAGCCATATAAGAATGCAGATTAGAACCATAAGAAAGCCCCTTGCAATTGAGCTCGAATATTTCTATGATGGAGTTTTCAAAGTTATGTTTAAAGCATGAAGCGGGATGTTGTAACAAACCCATAGTAACATGTTATGATGACTTTGGTGCGTTACATAAAGTCAAACATTCGATGACACGTTTCAATTTACAATAGAGAATTAGAGGCAAATATATAAGGTGGTCGACTTTACGATTGAATTGACGGATTAGAACCTTAAGACAACTCATTACAATGGAGCTCGAATATTTCTATGGTGGAGTTTGACCTACGGTGAAACATGTTGAGCAGATATATTAATTAAAACTTGTTTTTAAAGCAAAGGTTCGAAGGCATTTTCAACTTACGGTAAAGGTTTAGAGCAAACATATGTATACACCTGTCAAACGTTATGGTAATAACATGGGTCAGAACTATATCCAAGTGCAGTATGTAAGTTTAAACGTTTTATGGCCGTCAATTTTACGTTTCAAATATGAAGCGGACAGTTACAAATGGACGCCAACGTGTTGATGGTGCAGTTTCAATCCACGTGGGACAGTTATATATAGCAGTCAACTTTACGTGGCGCAGAAATGCATGGGAATGTTGCATGGGGCGTAAATTATTTCGATTGGCTCAAATGCTTTCATGCTGAAGTTGCAATCCGTAATGAACATTTGCTTTCATGCCGAAGTTGCAATCCGTAATGAATATATAAGTGGTCAAAGCTACGTTTCAATGGCCAACGTGGAGCGTATAAATATAATGGAATACATATAATGGCCAACGTGGAGTGTATACATATAATGGCGAAATATTATGTTTGAACGTGAAATAGAACCCTATACAAGACCAACGATGACGATGATATAACAATCATCGAGTGGTTAGAATCAGGAGAAATGCAGAATAAATGAAGACATCTCAAGAGAACGCAGTTTTCAACCTTTGGCAAACATTTGGGATAGATATGAATATGGTGGTCAAAAGGTTGTGTTTAAAACGTGGATCGCTCAACTGCTATAAGACTATGGTGTTGTTTACGGTCAAAACAGAGCAGAGTTGGGAAAGTTCGACGATCTATAACCATATGTTGTCAGCAGCGCAGGGTTACGGCGTTGATGGAGGAAGTCAGGTTCTTTCCATCGTATTCTCTGTATATAAGCACGCAAAAACAAGCTGTTTCTAGAATGTTCAGCTGCTTTCAACGCATAGAATGAAAGTTTCTCCCGGGATAAGGGGTCAAGAATATGGAATGTTTCCTCTACGCTGCTGGCTACATCCTTGCTGTATAAGTCGATACTATTTAAGTCGTCAGGTCGCAGAGATTAAGCATTGCCCAAGGCTGCGACTCAGCCGGTTTTGCGACCCAGCGACCCCATCAGGTCGCACGATTGCTCAAGTCGCAAGGTCGTAGAATGATCTGCCCATAGAGAGCTACGACTCAGCCAGTTTTGCGACCCAGTGACCCCATCAGGTCGCACGTTTGCTCAAGTCGCAAGGTCACAGAATGATCTGCTCGTGGAGAGCTGCAACTCAAGGAATTCTCTGACCCTGCGACCTCATCAGAAAACACAAATTCATGCTATAATCGGCTCCATGATGATCGTCCACGTGTTTCATTCCCTGTTAAAGCTGCTGATGTGCCGCATTACATGGACGGGCTACCCAATGCATGCTGCCATGCACGAGCGATGATTGTGCTGCTATGCGCAAACGAGGGAGCGGAAAATCATTAAGTATTGAGCCAGACCTCATAAACAGATCTACGATGGCAATGTGATAATGACTATCGTACTGTTATAACCAAGCTATGAAGATGACTGCAAATATTTTCATACAACAGTTGCAGCTGCCGTATATCATCCAAGTGAAAAGGGAAAAGCAAGGTGAGGGGTGGTTGTCGCTATGTTTGAACGTTTTACTGAAAAAGCCATTTAAGTAATTATGCTTGCTCGGGAGGAAGCAAGACACCTTGGACACAACTGTATAGGTACAAAGCAGATACTGTTAAGTCTTATTGAGGAAGGAAAAAGCATTGCATCCAAAGCATTAAGAGATGCAGAGTGTCAAATATGACCATTTATAAACAGGGTAGGGTTGCGTTTTGCTGGAGAAGGGTACAATACACACAATTGTAAAACCGTTCATAACCAGCGCCATGATTTATGTTTTCCCGGTAAAATATTTGTGTTTATATTTATGTGATTTGTTGCTGGGTTATTTATATTTATTTCTCTCAATAAAATTCTTTATTATTTCTGCCGTAATTTCTAACAACTGGTATCAGAGCTTGTGTTAACGTGTGAGAGCAAGCAGTAGAGACGTGGCTGTTGAACTACGTGGCTGGCCGGTTGAAGGCTGTTGTTTATTGGGTTTGCTGTGATAGTGGACCGTGGCTGAACATGGCACAATTGGTGCAATTCTGTGTATGCCGTGGGATGGCCAGATAAGAAGCTACGTGCTGCAGATTCGTAAATACCGTTGTTTGGAGGATGGTTAAATGAATGTGTTTGCATCAGTGCTGGACTGATGAGGATCCCATGCAAGCAAAGCAGAGCCGTGGGATTTCATTACGTGCAGAGCCGTGAGCTGTGAATGCCCAGAAGCCGTGAGTGCAGATCTGTGAATACCGAGGGCTGTGAGATCCCACACCGTGGGCTGCCCAGATCTGTGAGTGCCGAGGACTGTGAGATCCCAAAACCGTGGCCTGCCTAGATCAGTGAGCGCAGACCAGAGCTGTGTTCTGTGTGGACCATGGACATGTGAGCACAGATCTAAGGGCAGTCGTGTTTATAATGCGTATTGTTATAATGTTTTTGTAACGCTTATTTTTATAATGCATTTGTAATGGGTATTGACATCCAAGCTGCAGTTTAGCTGTTTAGATTGATATCCAAGCTGCGAATAACAAACATGGATTTAAAACTCCGTGTATAACCTGGTAGCAAGCTGCGTGGAGGAGAAGAGTTGCTGGTGTATGGGAGAACAGCGATACCACTACACTCTCATGAAGGTCATGAGATCTGGTTATTGTTGAGGGAAGAAAGAAAGTATCTGCGTCAAAGAAAGGGTGCGGAGGGAGCACTAGAAACAAGATCAAGATGTCACTGGGTCTCCCAATGGCGGCCATGACAAACTACAAAGATAAAACCAGTGCGAAGATATCGTGTTGCTGTTGTGTGTAGCGTTTGTGGAGATAAAAATTCTAGTTATTGCTGGTGGCAACCGTTGAGTTAGTGCAATGTTCGTGGAATTGTCGAATAAACTCTCAAAAATATTTTTCGATGTGGGTATGGTGGTCGAGGACCGGTAGCTGACTACAAAGGACTTAGCATACAGGATAGTGGGAGCATGGCTCATGCATGAATGACTAAATGATATGGCTACATATATTATAATCAGCCACCGTGGTTGGATTTTTTATCAAAGCTCTCAGGAATCACGTTGTGCAAATCTTGCATGAAGGAGTTAATGGAGGCTCCGTAAGAAATACAGATAGAAACTCGAATCGGAAACCTCATTAGTGTCTCTAGTATAGGGGCATGAAAGAAAATAAAAATAAAATAAAAGGAAACTATTTGTGGTAGTAGAGTTAGCGCTGAAGAGGTGCAGAGCAAGGCCGTGGAAACACTCATGAAAAATTAATTGCTTTTATTGCACTTGATGGGCAGATTTATGTACAACTATGATGTTCTCTTTGGAGAGGACATCATGAATGAATCTAAAGAATGGTTATACAAAGACAACCAAAAAAAAAAAATCTATATATATATATATATTTTAATGGAGTTAATTTTACATGTAAATGGGCATACTGTTGTAAGACTTGGTATGACATGTGTACCCATGGATAATCACTGGTAAAATCTGGGTTAGACCTAGGTGATATGGGGGATGTCAAGTTAGCAATTACCCTGGGTAAAAATTTGAGGGGGGAAGAGCTAGAGTGAGCGGGGTTGTCTTACTTAGTAGGTTTCACTGGATTTAGTCAAGGAACCCCAAGTCAAGTTTAAGGGGGGAATGTTAGGTAAATTGACTCGGGGTTAGAGTCAAGTTTGACCGAGTTAAACAATGATGGTTTTGGGGCACATGGTATTGTGCACCCATGGTTTAGAGCCCATGGTATTGCATGTAATGGAGCCTATAAAAAGGTTGGGAAGACTTCATTGTAAGGCAAGGCCTGGAGGTGAGTGGTGAAGGCTCACTTGGCCGGATTGGCAAGGGTTTTGGCCAATGTTTAATGAAATTTCATTGGTTGGGTTTTTCCCCGAAGTTTGGGGTTTTCCCGGTAAAATATTTGTGTTAATGTTTATGATTTGTTGCTGGTTATTTTTCATGATTATTATTCCTCTCGGTAAATTTATTATTTTTTCAGTAAATTCTTAACACTGGCCTCCCACGTATCCCATTCCCCACCAAAGCTTTTGATGCGTGTTCACGGTGAGCTGGCAGAATGAATCCCTACTCCTCATGCCGTGTTACATAGACGTAGATTTCCCATGCATGCTGCCATACATGAACATTAATTACACTGCTATACAGAAATGGAGGTTCCTGATCGAGAAGGGTGCCGATACACAGTTGTTCAGGGATCGTTTAGCTCTACGCCCGACATGCAAGGATATGATAGCCATTTCATCGCTCAAAATAGCAAACGAACACAATGTCGACATCTAATCTCTGATTCTTCATTTTTTCGGTTTGCTCTCTTGATGCCTTTCCCTCATGGCTTTATCTTTTACTAGACACCGTCCCCACAAGGTTTCTCCATGACAGTTTCACTACATTGGTGCATGATTTGTCATTCTCCGATCGAAGATGACAAGTATTGCTCTTCCATGAATGGAAAAACCAATGATCATGAAGACATTCGGCGACCACTGAGAATGTGAATGAAGAAGCCCATGCCTATCAAGTAATCTAATCCAAGACTTGAAGAAAACCTTGTGCATGGGAAAGATTATGATCCTGATAGAGAAAGGGCACAAAGAAAGCTTACCCTAGCCGTTCTCTCTGACGATTCAGTAGTCAACCACACAGGGGTCTAAATTTATTGTTTTTCACTCTTGCAAATTAATTAAAATTCCTTTAGCATTATTATTATTTCAATAATGGAGATATGTGACCTATGTTATTTTATTCCAGGAAAAATCTTTCGGTGTGCACAAAGAGCCAGAGTTTTCCCTCAGCAAACAAGGGGACCTACTCAAAACAAGTCACATATCTTCCCAAGGTCGCAAATCCCCAAAGATCGCAAGTCGCAGTGGTCTCTAGCTTGCTAAGTCACATTCCCTGTCAATATTCCCACGGCACGACCCAGCGACCCAACGACTAAGTCGCAAGGTCGCATAATCTGGGCAGGTCGCAGGTCGCACATTTACCCGGGTCGCGAGGTCGCAAATCCCAGGAGGTCGCAGGTCGCATATCTGCCAAGGTCACAAGGTCACAAATCCTAGGAGGTCGTAGGTCATGGATCTGACGAGGTCGCATGTCTGCCGAGGTCGCAAGGTCGCAAATCCCAAGAAGTCGCAGGTCACAGATCTGACGAGGTCGCAGGTCGCATGTATGCCGAGGTCGTGAGGTCGCAATTTCCCAAAGGTCGCAAATCACAGGGGTCGTCAGGTCGCTAAGTCGCATCCCCTGTCAAATTCCCGACGGCGCGACCTAGTGACCCAACGACTAGGTCGCAAGGTCGCAAGTCGCAATAACAGCTCAGGTCGCAGTTCGTAGAAAAGACTGGGTTGCAAGGCAGCCCAACGGTCAAGAAGATGAAAAGTCAAGGCAGCCCAAAGGGCAGGTTTTGTATTATAAATACTCCTTCGAGAGCTTGTAAAAGGTAGATCTTTTGCTTGGGACTCGAGCTGAGTACATTGTATTACCAGTAGATTATACATTTAATGAGGAATACACGCATTTTGAAAAATCCCTTTGTGGATCTGGTGTTGTTTCATGTATGAGCACTGTTGAGTATTATATTTTCAGTTTCTGAACATCTTTAGGTTAAGGGAATTGTATATTTAACTCACATCACAGTTACGTAATAATTTGCTGAGTATGTTAATGGTGGTTGAGTTTGTTTCACTTTCTTAGCGAATGTTGATGACTTTGTTTATCTGCGTTTTTGTTATCATTTAAAACCTTTAGGAAGTGAAGGGTGTTCTCGCCATGAGGAACTGTTTCTTTCATGGTTAGAACAGCTTACAAGCATGAACCTAATGAATTGTTGCTAACGACACTTCCTTCGGTCTTCATGCTTTATTATTTTCTCTTGCTACTCATAGTATCGGATGTACATTTAATGCATCAATCATATGTATTGTATCAGTTGATTAGGTGTGTATTCACTGTTTTATAGAGTTTAAGCGAGACCCAAAGCAAAGGAGAAATCAGTGGTAGCCAGACCCACACCCGAGATAGTATCCCTAGTCCAAATGGTTCAAGGTCTAATTGGGACCTTTTACCGGGGAGATCCCCTGATCTTGGCAGGATAGATTTTCCCATCAACAGAACTGGCACTAGAAGGAGGGCCAGATGACAAGCTGAGCCCTGAGAGCCTGCAGTTAATCTCATATCTGTAATGGCTCGTTCCCAAATCATTCTCCCGAGATGTTTGTCGGAGTTTTATGAGCCTCGATACTTCATCCCCGATGAACTTATGTATCACTTGTCCCAGTTAAAATTTGATGGTGAAAATGGGGTGTCCATAACTCAACACCTTTTATATTTCTATGACTTTGGTGAGTGCTACGAAATTGAAAATGAAGGTTTGATATGTTTTCTTTTCTTCCTCACCCTTGAGAGTCGCGCTAAGCAATGGTGCCACACATTGCCAGAAGCTTCCATCCATTCGTTTGAACAACTCTCCAGTGAATTACAACAAGCTTTTCACAGGTATGATCTTCATAACATTTTAATAAAGTTAAATGACATAAGAATGGAACCTCAGGAATCTTTAGATGAGTTCTCTATCAGATTCATTCATTATTGTTTTTAGTTCCCTGAAAGGGATGTCGATTGGAAATGTTTAAGTGAACAGTTCAAGTATGTGATTCTCGTTTCCCTTGAACAATTGCAGTTAGATCCTAGTGTTCCCTATGATGACCTGCAAGTTACCGGTCGTTCAGATTTTGTCCCTAATGCTTCATTGTCCGTCTCCCCGAGTCCAGACCACATTCAGGCCTCCAAGGAGAGTGTTGCTATTTGTGATATTCTCACCCCTCCCCATGAGTTGTCGGGTAGTGGAATTGTGACCTCGAAAGTCCTGAGCAAGGATAGACACTGGCAAGAGGATAAAGCCTACTACACTACCTTTGAATCTTTCATGCACCATGTCGAATCAGAGTTTAAAAACCCCAGTGGCTCATTATCCCTCTCGGTTCATGAAACCTACCTCGAACCCACTCGATGTTTCCCTAGACACGGTCCTAAATCTGATTCACATACGGATTATGAATCGAATCCTATCCCGGATGCAGTCGTTTCCCTTGCAGGGCCTTCCAGATCATTGTTTCCTTGGAATGACACGGATGCGCATGTTGAAAAGACTTGTATGATTAATGCCCCTGCAACTCAATCAGTTCGTTCATTATTCCCCGGTTTGTTTCTCGATCCCGCCATACCAGTAATTTCTTCGAGACGTCCAAAATTTCCTTATACTGGTATTGGGCACAATCAAAAGCATGCAAATGGTGTTTCACAATCATAGTTCAAAATCGATGAATCTTTTATATCTGATCTTTCTCACTCAGAATCTCTAGACAGCCATAGGAGCGATTTTTTGTCTGGGCAACCTCAAGATGTCCTCTTTATTGATCCATCCTAGTCGGTAACTCCTGGGGAGCCCAACATGCTAGGTACCCAGCTTAATCAAATCAATGGTTACAGCGACCCCTGCTTATCTGAAAACATACTCAATCATACCGCTGAGGACTATCACTTGCATCTCTTCGCTGACCACATGGAGACACCGGAATTCGATGATTTGCTTTGGGAAGATTCAAGTACCCATCATAAATTCGAAGCGCTTCAGCTTCCGCCAACTGTTTATGAGATAATGATCCCTAAGTATCATGATCCTCCCCGCATAACCACATTCAATCCACCCCACCCTGGCAAATCTAGAGAATCCGATACTTTGGATCATCAATCTATCAGTGCGCCAACATTTGACCGAATTGATACAAAGCCCACTGACATTTTGCAACTCACCACAATCCATGATCACATCCATTCGCCTGTTGATCTCACCAAACCATCAAAGTTGGGAAGCCCCTGCTCGAAGGTCCAGATTTTGGTCAAGGCAGTGAGGAATTGCAGCCTACATCGAAAGTGGATTCGGATCCTCATACCCTTGACCAAACCCAAGAGCAACTCCAAACTAGGGCTTTCAAAATTAGGGTTTCTGCTTTCATATTCGCAAGTATCTATAATTCGCCTGGCACATGCTTATTGTTCCCATACCATAAAACTGATGGTCCTCAACACCATGATGAGATTGTCGGTCAACTCGACCAACCCTATCCAATGGATGTGCCTACAAACAAGCAATGGATTACCTAGCGCCCATCAAACCCAGGATCGTCCATGACTGATTATAAGTCATTTATAAATGTTAAGTGTCAAGAACGTATTGGCGTGTATCAAGATGAGAGTGGGATTCATCTTGCACAATCTATTCTGGCATGTTCGTTGGTAAGTATCTGTGATCGTCTTGCCGTTGCACCTGCTCCTCAGGTAAGTTTTGTTGCTACTACACTTTTTTGGATACTAGCTCTAATCCTGATCATTGTTGTCGTTGCAGGGGGCGAACTAATGCGGTGGATGCACTGGAAAACTGATTTTACATAACCCGGTCACCTCATGGGTTAAACTAGGTTTTAGGTGTAGGCTAGTTAGGAACTGTTAATTTAAAATTTGTTAGCTCAAAGTTGTCGATTAGGTTACTTTCCAAATTTTTACTTTATGATTAAAAGTGTGTTTTCTATCTTTGTTTACGATTAATATCTTAGGCATTATCATGTTACAAGTATTTTCCTTTCATTTCCTTTTCAATTGCTTGTTGCTGCATAAATAATCGCTGCTTGTATTGCGCCTCTTTTCCACCTACAACTGGTTGATCGTTCTCGCACATGGCATGCATTGCATCTTGAGCCCTGCCTATTACATTGTGTCGTACGCTCTCTTCCTTATAGCATTTTTTTTCATATCGCCTGCCACTCCATGAGCCCTCATTGAAACCCTACCATCTTGTGGTCTTGTTTTGCCCCAATTGCTGAAACAATAACCCCATTGTTTTGTGTGAGGTTGCGGTGGCTATCTCAAGAGGAAGCTTTCACTTAGGACCAGTCATCGAAGTCGCATTCTCGACAAGATGCCTATAAGTCTAAACTTATTTAGCCGGGGAGATACAAGCCAGTTGCTTATGGGAGACCTAATGAGTTTGAATGGCCCATACTTGTAGCCTAAGCCTTGTGCCTAGCATAGTCTTGGACACCATAAAATGATCTATTTTGCACGCTTCGCCTATTGTGGTAAATGGGATGTGAAGGTTTGGCACAAGGGAAAACCCAAATCAGGATATATTTCAGGTTCTGTAAAACAAGAAACAACCTCTCTTGCTCGTAAAATAAGTCGGGATCCCTCATCCGCCCATGAAAGATAAGTGCCACGAGCACATGAAAATAAGTGTTGTAAGCACATGAAACAAATAAGGGTAAAGGATCGAGAAAGGCTTCCTGTGCAGAGATGTAATGCAACGACTCCGTCTGGGTACTGACCAAGCTCGCTGGCAGCGGAGCAACGTTTGTGATTTCTTGAAGTGACTCTGCCGAGGTACTTTCCAGGCCTGCTGGCAGCGGAGCAACACCAGAGACTTACTTTAAAAAATCCTGAAAATAATAAACCCCCTGCCTTGCTCTTCACGTCACCAACAAGCTACTGGTGTCTGTGAGCTTTCTCTTTAATGTGTTTTCTGATTAGCGAGACTTAGTTGAGGCACAAGGGTTAGGCATACATGTAAAGGGCCAAAGTAATACAAAGGGTACCCACGGAATTTGTTCAATATTCCCTTGCATCACTATCCGGACTCAGACTATTGTTGCAATATTGACAGAGACGCTGGATTATACCAGTGGTTCGCCATTTGTTGTAGCCGCTACAACAACACCCAAAATTTTGGGGTATATTTAAAATTTCGGGTTCCCCCTCTGTTCGCTTAGGCGTTAAAGTCTTTCACCCGACTTGCAGTCAGTCACTTCCCAGCAACCTAACCCCAACCCCTCATGCGCTCTCTCACCATCATGATCAGACGTTGTTGCTGCAATCACGCCATATGTGGGAGGGATCATCCAGCATACCCTTGAACACTCTTACCATAGTCGCACCATGGGTAATGAGATTTCCATGTGTACATTTGAATGGAATCCTTGTTGTGTATTGACAATTAAAGGCCCTCTCGCCGTGGGTCATTAAGCATGTTGTTTGAATACTTCTCTTATACTTGTTAGTCTCATATGTTTTATCTGTGGCCATCATTATCGAAGATTAATTATGATGTTGTAATATTCCACGCAGGTCGACCCCACGGGTGACAAACTCCTCAATCTTGTCATGACATCGAGGGAAATAAAATTGAGCTCAATAACAAAGCCAAAGTTGCGCAATAGGGGAGGAGGAGGAGCAAGTGACCAGTACTGTTAGAAGGAGGATGGTCTGATACATGTGGATCAGAGAAAGAACCTTTTAGGTCACTGATGCCAAAAGGTTTTCCTTACCAGTGTGCACCAGATACTTTAAAAAAAAAAAAAAAAACTCTGTTTGGAAATGTCCGTACTGGATGCCATCTCACATATACTAGGAGCGTTTGCTATGATCTAAGCTTGCCGGATATCTCACCTTAAAGGAAGTTTGAAGATCCTGCGCATACCAGCTCAATGTCGATGCGCATGCCAAGGAACATATTTCACCACTCCGACATGCCTAGCCCGAAGTATAGCCCGAGCGAACAAAGTGGATTCAAAAGATTTACATAGAAGATGACAATCTCATTCAAGGCGTTGGCACACCTTTGGGAAATAATATCTATTAAAACCGAGCTACAGGGTGGGCGCAAATATGTGGACCAAGGTTATGGTTTTAAGTGTGATGTGATTGAACGAAGGCAAAGAAATCATATGGTTTCAAAACCATAGGAGATCGTGGAGAAAACTATGTGCAAGCATTATAAGTGGGCGCACATCCATGGACTGAGGTGACATTTTGAAAACATTAAGACAAGGCACAAACATATGGTTTTAAAGCCATATAAGAATGCAGATTAGAACCATAATAAAACCCCTTGCAATTGAGCTCGAATATTTCTATGATGGAGTTTTCAAAGTTATGTTTAAAGCATGAAGCGGGATGTTGTAACAAACCCATAGTAACATGTTATGATGACTTTGGTGCGTTACATAAAGTCAAACATTCGATGGCACGTTTCAATTTACAATAGAGCATTAGAGGCAAATATATAAGGTGGTCGACTTTATGATTGAATTGGTGGATTAGAACCTTACGACAACTCATTACAATGGAGCTCGAATATTACTATGGTGGAGTTTGACCTACGGTGAAACATGTTGAGAAGATATATTAATTAAAACTTGTTTTTAAAGTAAAGGTTCGAAGGCATTTTCAACTTACGGTAAAGGTTTAGAGCAAACGTATGTATACACCTGTCAAACGTTATGGTAATAACATGGGTCAGAACTATATCCAAGTGCAGTATGTAAGTTTAAACGTTTTATGGCTGTCAATTTTACGTTTCAAATATGAAGCGGACAGTTATAAATGGACGCCAACGTGTCGATGGTGCAGTTTCAATCCACGTGGGACAGTTGTATATAGCAGTCAACTTTACGTGGCGCAAAAATGCATGGGCATGTTGCATGGGCCGTAAATTATTTCGATTGGCTCAAATGCTTTCATGCTGAAGTTGTAATCCGTAATGAACATTTTATTTCATGCTGAAGTTGCAATCTGTAATGAACATTTTCTTTCATGCTGAAGTTGCAATCCGTAATGAATATATAAGTGGTCAAAGCTGCGTTTCAATGGCCATCGTGGAGCGTATACATATAATGGCATACATATAATGGCCAACGTGGAGCGTATACATATAATGGCCAAATATTATGTTTGAACATGAAACAGAACCCTATACAAGACCAAAGACGACGATGATATAACAATCATCGAGCGGTTAGAATCAGGAGAAATGCAGAATAAATGAAGACATCTCAAGAGAACGCAGTTTTCAACCTTTGGCAAACGTTTGGGATAGATATGAATATGGTGGTCAAAAGGTTGTGTTTAAAACATGGATCGCTCAACTGCTATAAGAATATGGTGCTGTTTACGGTCAAAACAAAGCGGAGTTGGGAAATTTCGACGATCTATAACCATACGTTGTCAGCAGCGCAGGGTTACGGCGTTGATGGAGGAAGTCGGGTTCTTTCCATCGTATTCTCTGTATATAAGCACGCAAAAACAGGTTGTTGCTAGAACGCCCAACTACTTTCAACGCATAGAATGAAACTTTCTCCCGACATAAGGGGTCAAGAATATGGAATGTTTACTCTGCGCTGCTCGCTGCATCCTTGTTGTATAAGTCGATACTGTTTAAGTCGCCAGGTCGTAGAGATTAAGCATCACCCAAGGCTGCGACTCAGCCGGTTTTGCGACCCAGCGACCCCATCAGGTCGCACGATTTCTCAAGTCGCAAGGCCGCAGAATGATCTGCCCGTGGAGAGCTGTGACTCAGCCAGTTTTGCGACCTAGCGACCCCATCAGGTTGCACATTTTCTCAAGTCGCAAGGTTGCAGAATGATCTGCCCATGGAGAGCTGCGACTCAAGGAATTCTTCGACCCTGCGACCCCATCAGGAAAAACAAATTCATGCTATAATCGACTCCATGATGATTTTCCATGTGTTTCATTCCCCGTCAAAGCTGTTGATGTGCCGCATTACATGGACGGGCTACCCAATGCATGCTGCCATGCATGAGTGATGATTGTGCTGCTATGCGCAAACAAGGGAGTAGAAAATCATTAAGTATTGAGCTAGACCTCATAAACAGATCTACGATGGCAATGTGATAATGACTATCGTACTGTTATAACCAAGCTGTGAAGATGACTGCAAATATTTCCATACAGCAGTTGCAGCTATCGTATATCATCCAAGTGCAAAGGAAAAAGCAAGGTGAGGGGTGGTTGTCACTATGTTTGAACGTTTTACTGAAAAAGCCATTTAAGTAATTATGCTTGCTCGGGAGGAAGCAAGACGCCTTGGACACAACTGTATAGGTACAAAGCAGATACTGTTAAGTCTTATTGGGGAAGGAACAAGCATTGCAGCCAAAGCATTAAGAGATGCAGAGTGTCAAATATGACCATTCATAAACAGGGCAGGGTTGCATTTTGCTGGAGAAGGGTACAATACGCACAATTGTAAAACCGTTCATAACCAGTGCCATGCTGGCCTCCCACGTATCCCATTCCTCACCAAATCTTTTGATGCGTGTTCACGGTGAGTTGGCAAAACGAATCCCTACTCCTCATGCCGTCTTACATAGACGCAGATTGCCCATGCATGGTGCCATGCATGAACGTTAATTACGCTGCTATACACAAATGGAGGTTCCTGATCGAGAAGGGCACCGATACACAGTTGTTCAGGGATCGTTTAGCTCTGCGCCCGACATGCAAGGATATGATAGTCGTTTCACCGCTCAAACTAGCGAACGAGCACAACGTCGACATCTAATCTCTGATTCTTCATTCTGTCGGTTTGCTCTCTTCATGCCTTTCCCTCATGGCTTTATCTTTTACCAGACACCATCCCCACAAGGTTTCTCCATGACAGTTTCGCTACATTGGCGCATGATCTATCATTCTCCGATCGAAGATAACAAGTATTTCTCTTCCATGAATTGCAAAACCGATGAGCATGAAGACGTTCGGCGACCACTGAGAATGTGAATGAAGAAGCCCATGCCTATCAAGTAATCTAATCCAAGACTTGAAGAAAAACTTGTGCATGGGAAAGATTATGATCCTGATAGAGAAAGGGCACAGAGAAAGCTTACCCTAGCCGTTCTCTCTGACGATTCAGTAGTCGACCACACAGGGGTCTAAATTTATTGTTTTTCACTCTTGCAAATTAATTAAAATGCCTTTAGCATTATTATTATTTCAATCATGGAGATATGTGACCTATGTTATTTTATTGCAGGAAAAATCTTTTGGTGTGCACAAAGAGCCAGAGTTTTCCCTTAGCAAACAAGGGGACCTACTCAAAACAAGTCGCATATCTGCCCAAGGTCGCAAATCCCCAAAGATCGCAAGTCGCAGTGGTCTCCAGGTCGTTAAGTCGCATTCCCTGTCAAAATCCCCACGGCGCGACCCAGCGACCCAGTGACTCAGTCGCAAGGTCGCATAATCTAGGCAGGTCACAGGTCGCAAATCCCAAGAGGTTGCAGGTCGCATATCTGCCGAGGTTGCGAGGTCGCAAATCCCAGGAGGTTGCAGGTCGCAGATCTGACAAGGTCGCATGTCTGCCGAGGTCGCGAGGTCGCAAATCCCAGGAGGTCGCAGGTCGCAGATTTGACGAGGTCATAGGTCGCAAGTTCCCAAAGGTCGCAAATCGCAGGGGTCGCCGGGTTGCTAAGTCACATCCCCTATCAAATGCCCGACGGCGCGACCCAACGACCCAGCGACTAGGTCGCAAGGTCGCAGAACCCAATCAGGTTGCAGGTCGCAACAACAGCTCAGGTCGCAGGTCGCAAAAAATACTGGGTCGCAAGGCAGCCCAATGGTCAAGAAGATGAAAATTCAAGGCAGCCCAAAGGGCAAGTTTTGTATTATAAATACTCCTTCGGGAGCTTGTAAAAGGGAGATATTTTGCTTGGGACTCGAGCTGAGTACATTGTATTACCAGTAGATTATACATTTAATGAGGAATACAAGCATTTTGAAAAATCCCATTGTGGATCTGGTGCTGTTTCATGTATGAACACTGTTGAGTATTATATCTTCAGTTTCTGAACATCTTTAGGTTAAGGCAACTGTATATTTAACTCACATCACAGTTACGTAACAGTTTCCTGAGTATGTTAATGGTGGTTGAGTTTGTTTCACTTTCTTAGCGAATGTTGATGACTTTGTTTATCTACGTTTGTGTTATCATTTAAAACCTTTAGGAAGTGAAGGGTGTTCTCGCCATGAGGAACTGTTTCTTTCATGGTCAGAACAGCTTACAAGCATGAACCTAATGAAGTGTTGCTAACGACACTTCCTTCGGTCTTCATGCTTTAGTATTTTCTCTTGCTACTCATAGTATCGGATGTACATTTAATGCATCAATCATATGTCTTGTATCAGTTGATTAGGTGTGTATTCACTGTTTTATAGAGTTTAAGCAAGACCCAAAGCAAAGGAGAAATCAGTGGTAGCCGGACCCACACCCCGGACGGGATCCCTAGTCCAACCGGTTCAAGGTCTAATTGGGACCTTTTACCGGGGAGATCCCCTGCTGTTGGCAGGACAGATTTTCCCATCAACACAATATCACATGTATAAAAAAAAACCATAAATAGCTTCATATAATATTTGTTCATATTACATTTTTTTAATTAATCAATTTAATTAAAAAGACAAAAAATGTATAACTATTTTGGAGATGAAAAACAACCATTTATTTTTGTATACTAATATAAATAAACCCTTATTATCTACCTAATAATTATTGATACTTAAATAAAAATCTAAAAAACCATTTTCCAAAATAAACACATCTAACATTGTAATTATCAAAAATTTAAATTAACTTACTTTCTCTACGTGTTATTTATTTATTGGATCTCTCCCAAATAAGCAAGGTATAGGTTAGGGGGTGAATCGAGTAGAAATATAAATAGAGAGGACACAACTTACTTCTAGCATCTTAGTCTTAGAGAGATAACAAAATTCCAAAAATTGCAAAAATTATTAATTTATTTGTATAAAAAGAAACATGCTTTGAATGGTTCTCCATGAGATTTATTTTTTTCTCCAAAAGTTACTTTCCATAATGGAATAATGGATATAATGCAGTCATAGCATTGCATAAATGTATAGATGGAAGTACATGGCACCAAATGTTTGGGCCAGGGAATAATATTTGAAAAAAATTTAAAGCACAATGTGTAACTCACCACACCTAAGCAAAATATTTAATAAGATTATTGAAACTATATATTCATCAAACGCAATCCCTTGTTATTTAAATTCCACAATTACTTACCTTTTTTTATCTAAATTCATAATTCTTGCACTTTTAGAAACAATTACTAGTCATTAGGTTAATAAATTTAAAATAAATATAAGACAACTAACTACTAATATTTTCCACAGCACGCATAGTGTAAAAACAGCATAATATGACACCGACCCAATGACAATCTAAAGTGCTGATTACCACTTTCAATCTGCAGAACACCTCATCGAATCTTCTGCTTCTTGGTGTTGGAGGAGGTAGGGAAGAATGGACAGCTGAGATCTCCGCCAATCGCCACGCCCAATTCTCGGGGCTTGCCACTGCCCACCTCATCTATCCGGTAACCGTTTGGATAATTCTCCGGCTTATACTCGCTGTATCTCAATTTATGCACCTTTTCCCCTTCCTCTTCTTCGGCACCCTCGTTCACTGAAATCCTCTCTGTCGACCACCTCCGCGGCCTCGGCGGTAGAAACCATTTCACAAAACTGCCAACGCAGAGCTGCAGGAAGACCTCCACCATCCAGATCAGCCAGTAGGGCTGACGGGGATAACCCATGGCGTCCAAAACCCTCTCCTCAAACAAGCAATATACGATCCGTCTGCCTACCGGACGGAGGCAGGCGGGCACAGTCGACAGCAGGAGATCCAACGTGGCATCGCCGACCTCCCTGTTGGAATCGGAATACACCATTTTCTCGGCTTCGTATTGCTGGCTGAACATCTCCACTCCGTCCACCGTGTCGGGAATATCTCGGATGCCCATTCGTGTGCCGATGTCGCGCCACACCACGAAGTTCGCCATCGTTTCTTTTTCCGTCCATTCCCGGTAACCGAACCTGCAAACGGAAAAACGAAGATCCGTTTAAATTTCTCTGAAAAGCAGTTAAATGCACCGGAAAAGAGAGTGAGCGAACGTACTTGGAGGCAAATCGCTTGGGCTCCAAGATGAAGGTGGATAGAGTGTAGAGAAAATCTTGGTTAGAGATGTTGTAGCGGCCGTGAATGAAGTTGAGGCGGCGGAGTGCAACGGATCCCCTGGAACTGTCAACGTGATTGAGGAGCATTTCCTGTAATAGAATGTCAGTGTCGTCGTATCGCTTGTTGACGGCGGCTGGTGAGAACTGGCGAGTGGCAGCCAACAGTTTCGATATGGAGGGAATGGCGAAGGTCTTGAAAAGGGCAAATTCGAGAGCCTTCTTGCTAAGAAGAGGGAACTCCACGTAAAGTGTGAGCTTCGACAGAGCCACGGCGTCGCGGACGGGATCCATTGATGAAATTTGACGCAAGCGTCTGTGCCGGAGGAGATTGCACACGCCTACCCACAAGAAGAGCAAGGCCAAGGCCAGGAGGAGAATCATGGCCGAAGAATGTGTTTCTATGAAAGGCTTATTTTGCAGATCTTCACGGCCTCCTCCTGGATTTATCTTGGCAGTGGGAGTGCCCAATACCAGAATGTGTGCCACTACGCTTTGGCAATTATTTAGCCACGTATAAAGTCAGGTTGAATTTATTATTCCTCACCCACATTTTCATAGTTATCCATCGAGATTACATTATAGAACAGAACGAAAATATCCTTTCGTAGACACTAAAACACCAAAGTTATTGATAATTAAAACTACCTACTCTCTAATATATATACTTAAAAGTTCAAATGCTATTTTAGTACACCAAATCCCCTCCTTTAGTACTAAATTCACGTAATTTTCAAGGCCTAACAAAGCAGCAGAAATGTCCCCACCAGTGATGGCGTAAAGGTGGTGTCATATCAGGTTCCCGGTTCTTACGACGTGTCTACCTTTCTCATCCACAATATCAAAGTATTAATTAAAGCTAACTAGACTGTTTTTTCGTCTTCGTCTTGAAAATCATCGGAATTTTTTTTTTAATTTGTTTTTATTTTTTATTTATTTATTTATTTTTTTAAGATTTCAAAAATTATCAAACTTTAATATTTTGGGTGTTTTAGAGGATTTTGATGGTGTTGAAACCATTTTCATCATAGAAATCATGATTCAAACATTGTTACTTTAAGGTTTCTTAAATTTTTTTTGACCTAGATTCCGACCAATTTTAACTATCAAGACAATTTCTCTGGTCATTAGACAGCTCCTTGATTAAATTGAAAAATCAAGTCAAATGGTGAAACTGAACATTTACGTTACAGTATCTAATCTTACATCAAATTTACCGATATTTCTGTTTTAAAGTGTATTAATTTCTAAATGAAATGAACCTCGTTGCTTTTAACTTAACTTTTGAAAAGTTTTAAATTTAATTTTTTGAGAAATTTATTAAAATCAAAAGTTTAGTGAGTAAATTTTGCATAATAAAAATACTTCAGTGATTTTTCAAAATGCTAAATACATAAATACATATATGTAGTAAAAAAGTTCATCCAAACCAACTTCTAATTTGAAAATTCACGTGAACCCTGACATCTAGAAGCAATTCAATGAAGTTTCGTGTTCCCTGATATTTACACCCATTACTGAAAGAGTGTAACCATATAACGTTTCGTAAAACTTTTGTTCACCTGTTGCGTAGGGAATATATCAAAACTAATAACTACATTATTGGTGCTTATGTGGTTGGTGCCCACACTAACAGCGTAAACGGAAACTGGCCAATGTTGTGCAATGTTGGCCTTGTGGGGACTACAAGTGTTTGAAGGCTAGGTGTTCATGATTTTCGATTTGTGGCTTATTTTTGCAGTGCTATATTGCCGGGATTCCTTTTAATGCGTCTGAAAGTATGCTCTTTAATACAGATACTTAATTTAGTTGATCAATTTCGTTGGTTTTCGCTTTCTTTTGAAGTTTTTTTTCTTAGTACTAATATAACAAAATGTGAAGCAGTGTTTTGAAATGAGGGTTTAATATAATTTTAAACTGTGTACTGTAAGAACATAAAATTGCTATTTTTGTTAGCCATAACCGTTGTTATGTTGCCTACATAGCTTTTGCTAGATTATATATCTATAAATCAATTCAATGGTACTTTAGCAGGGCCTTTACATATTATGATAACAGCAAGTTTTGCATGTAATCAGCTGTCATGGGTTTTTCTCCCTTTTAGTCATGAGCAGTTTAAAATCTGCTTTTAGTGCTTTGTTATAAAGACTTTAAAACTAAGACCATGTCTTTTCCAGAGAATTTTCTCTAGATTCTGATTCAACAAAAAAAATGATGATGCTATTATGCATGGCATTATTTGATAACATTTCTTGATATTAGCTCACTAGTTGAGTTCAGAGGGGTAAACTTGGATTGCTCCAGTTAGGGTATATATTGATATCCCTTGGCCTTTGCATTTAAAGATCCAATGTTGGTAGTGATTTTGGGACTGGGATTTGCATTTAAATTCTAAATTTTTGCTACTGCCTTTTTAGATGAATATTACATTGGTAGGAAGCTAGAAGATATTACCATAGGAAAAGTGATTAGAATAAGAATTGGCTTAAAAATTGATCCATGTTATTAATGATATCCACTGCTTTGTATTGTTTTATATGGTTAATAACTTTGAGTGGCACTACCTTCTAGTGATTAATATTGACATGAGTAAATCACTTGAATTGAGTCACTAGGAATAGAGGTTGAAAAGGGACATTGCTTTGTATGGTTAATAAGTTTGGGTGGCACCACCTTCTAGTGATCAATATTGACATTAGAAGAACAAAAAAAATGGGTAACAAAGATGTGAGGTTATGACTTTGAAATCGTCTACAAAAAAGAGAAGAAAATTGTTGTTGCAGATGCACTCTCAAGAAAGGATGAGGATGTGGAAGCATTTTTTTGTGCCATTTCTATTATCCAACCAGATTGGATAACCAAAGTAAGGGATGAATGGAAGAATGGCGAAGAAGTGTGGACACTTATTCAAAATTTACAGCAAGATCCCAGTATGTTTAATACATTTAGTTGGAAAAATGATTCATTATGGTATAAAGATTGCTTATAAATTTGTAAGAATTCCCAACTTAAACAAAAGATTATGTTAGAATTGCACACCTCTCCCTTAGGAGGGCACTCAGGATTTTTGAAAACATACCACAAGGTCAAGAAGGATTTTTTTTTTTTTGGATGGCCTTAAATTTGATATTCAAAAGTTTGTGGCGGAATGTTTGGATTTCCAACAGAATAAAGTTGAGACAATTAATACCCCGAGTCTGTTACAACCTTTATCCATATCAATTCAACGCTGGGAGGAATTTTCAATGGATTTTATCACAGGTTTACCCAAGTTCGAGGGAAACAATGTCATCATGGTGATAGTTGATAAACTTACCAAGTATGCACAATTTTGTTCATTATCTCATCCATTTAAAGTGAGCACAATTTCTACTGCATTTATGGAAACAATTCAAAAGCTACATGGAAACCCAAAGATTATTGTAAGCGACAAAGATCCCATTTTTATAGGAAATTTTTGGACAAAATTATTTTCTTGCATGGGTACTTAATTAGCTCATATATCATCCTCAATCTTATGGGAGAACCGAGATAGTGAATAAATGTTTGGAAGGATATCTTCACTACTTTGTATTTGATAAAAAAACACAATGGGTCAAGTGGTTACCTCTCGTTGAATGGTCGTATAACACTTCCTTCCATATTGTAGCAAAAATGATCCCATTTATGGCACTTTACGGATATCATCCACCTTCCATCACACCATCTTTAAGAGAGAATTATAAGGTTCAAGCAGTAGAAGTTCACATCGAGCATCAATAACAAGTTCTCCAACTCTTAAAGGATAACCTCACTTTTGCACAAAATCGAATGAAACAACAGGAATATCAACATCGCAACAAAAGAAGTTTTGATGTAGACAACTCGGTATTTTTACGGCTACAACCATATAAAAAAATGTACCTCAAGCAAGATAAGAAGAATAATAAATTATCACCAAAGTACTATAGTCCTTACAAGGTGTTGCAAAATATTTCTACTATGGCATACAAATTGGAGCTTCGTGCATCATCCCGAGTGCACCCAGTTTTCCATGTTTCATGCTTAAAGAAGGTTATAGGTGACAGACTTCCAGTTCAAACAATATTGCTAGAACTTGATGAGGAAGGATATATGATATTGAAACCTGAAGCAGCCACATAAACAAGAACTGGACAACTACGAAATCGATCAATTTCATAGTATCTCATCAAGTGGAAGAACTTACCCGCTGAATATTCTACATGGGAGGATGAGAACTTTATACAAAAGCATCAAGAACTACTCAAGCATTGAGGACAACACACTTTTGAAGGAGATGGGCATATTAGGTCCCTATAATACTAGTGTATCCCTTTATTTTTATTATTAGTGTATCCCCCTTGTTGTTATTGTTGTGCCCATGTAGTCCCCATATTGCTATTATTGTGCTCCATAGAAGCCCACTATTGTTATTTTTGTGCCATTACATTATTATTGTTATGTTGAATTTGATTATATGGTGACCCCTTAGACTCCTATATATAGAAAGTAGGTTTTGTCATTTGAATCATCCAAGAATTGTTCATTTATGTAATGTAAAGAATTTTTCCCCCTCGAAGAGGCTCTTTTATAACTCGTTGATCTATATTTTATTCTATTTTTTGAAGTGGTTGCATAACATTATCCAACCTTCTCATCCAATAATCAAAAGGAACTGGGTCAATATATTTCCTTTCACCACAATGGTCCACAAATTTTCCTTTGTTAATATGTCCTACCCATATTTTGCTGCAAGGGAAGATGCAAAAAAGGGAGATTCTTAATTCCCCACCCTCCCCATGCCTTAGGTAGGGCTATATTATCCCATGAAATCCATGGAAAGATTTCCTCCTCCTTTGAACCCATCCATAAAAAATTATCACACAACTCCCTGATATGAGAAAATGTTCCTTTTGGGAGCCAAGTGAGAGCTATCTGGTAAACTAGAATAGGAGTTAACTCCGATTTGATTAAAACCAATATTCTAGTCCTCAACAACCACTTGAAACTGCATTGATTAATTCATTTTTCAACATTGGCCAGTAGCCATTTCTAATCATGTTTTCTATATTTATCAGGTTTGAGAGGGAAAGCCAGATATTTGAAGCTATCCATCATAGAATTTTCTTCAAAGGGGAGGAAAAAGAGCACACAGTTTATTTCTGTTGATTTTTATAACATTGAGAATTGTTCTAAGTCTCATTTTTTGTAGAGAGGCTTGGACAATAGTTATCTAGAGAACCCAGAAATTGTGTGTGGAAATTATACGCAGATATGACTTTATTAAAATAATTAATTATTTTAATGTAGAACCTAAGTTTAAACTTAGGGAAATTAAATAATTAAAGGGTATTAATATAGCAGAGTGTGAATCTTCTAGAAAACGAAAATCAAGGCATATTTTAATCTGAGCCATTGATTAACAATATAATCTTGACCGTTGATTCATCAACGAGAATAATATAATAAGAAAGTTGAGGGCCATTTGGAAATCAAGTCTGGGAGATTCTCAATACCTGAAGGAAATTGATTCTGAAGCAAGAGAATTCATTTTCAGTGGATGAGTTTGTAGAGGCAGGGGTGCAAAAGTAGAAAGGAGGAGGGAGGATTTAGTTATCAGAGAGGTAGAAGTTAGAAGGATGAAGGGAGGGGTGAGCTGACAGGTAGCAAGATCCCCTCCACGCAGAGTTACATAGTCTAGGGAGATACTGCGCAAATCTCTCATGTTGGGTGATGCAAAGATTCAAGGAGTTCACCGCGAGGGTCTAAAATTATTCTGGAGGTTCTAGAAAATTCAGCTAGGTGTATGCTAATTTTTCTCTGCTCATCAGAGTCTTGTAAATGTACTTTATATTTCTGAAGATAAATACAAAACCCTCATCTACTGCACCAGTTTTCCCACATTGGGTTTTTCCAGGGACAATTGCCCAAAAAATAACTGTGTTCATATGGTTTTTTTTATTGTGCTACTTGTGTAATTTTTTTGTTCTTATTCTCTTGATGAAAGTGAATATCTGAAAATGTGTTTATTTCAAAATTTACCGAAGAATTTGTAAATAAATTATCTAATAAGTAGGAGAAATAAACCAAGTAGTGCAGTAATAATTTTTAGGCTTGAAAATTTCACATGGTATCAAAGAAAAGGGCTAAATACATAAAGGGAAGATCTTCCATGGACCAGAGATCCATCATCCGGAAGGGTTCACGCAGTCAAAGGGACTTACTCAGTCCTCCAGAGCATGCAGAAATGCAAAGGGAACATGACATAAAAGTGCTGGAATCCAGATTAGAGAAGGATCTTACTTGTGTGTCGAGCACAACTCCTACAAGTGTTTGGTATATTGACAGTGGAGCATCTGCTCACATGACAGGGGTTCGAGAATTTTTTTTGAGCTACCAAGAATAAAAGATGAATTTCTAGATAACTATGGGAAATAAGGAAAAATGTACCCCCATTGAGAGAGGTACCATAACATTTAAGACTAAAGAAGGAAACAAAATTGGAGCGACGAATGTTCTGCATGTACCAGGGTTGGGGATGAATTTACTCTTAGTGTCTCAGCTACAGAACAAGGGATATGAAGTATATTTTATTAGAGATAAGGTGTATGTCAAACACCCTATCTGGAGAAAAAAGGCACAAATTGGAGTAAGGAGTCATAAGCTATACAAACTCCAGCTTGAATCTCCGGTGGCACTAAATGGCAGTACAAACGACAGTGATATAATGAGTTATGGCACATAAGGATGGGGAATCTACATCATGGAGCCTTGGGAATTCTCAAAAATATTGTCATAGGGGCTCCTAAACTCAACACGAAGAAAGACGAAGTTTTCAGGGGGTGTATACGAGGGCGCTAAGGCATCGTTTCCAAGAAACAACAACAGAGCCAAGGGTGCATTGGAGTTAATACACTCAGAAATTTACGGTCCAATTTCCACAACCACTCTCAGTGGAGCAAAGTATATTTCTACCTTCATTGATTATCATTCTAGAAAAAATTGGATCTATTTTATGAAAACCAAAGATGAAGTCTTTGATCGATTCAAATAATTCAAAGCCTTGGTGGAAAACTCTACAGGAAAAAATATCAAGAATTTTCTTTCAGATAACGATGGAAAATATATCGATAAGGACTTCACAAGTTTCTATGCAAGGGAAGTCATCAAGAGAGAGTGGAAAGCTCCAAACAATCCAAAGCAAAATGGAGTTGCAGAACAGAAGAATCAAACCATAATAGAAGCTACAAAGGCAATGATCTACGACCAAGATATGCCCAAATTCTTATGGGCAGAGGCCTGCAATACAAAATTATATATCCAGAACAGAGTTCCCGATAGAGCCTTTGGGAAGGTGACTCCCGAGAGTGTGTTCACAGGTAGCAAGGTAGAGGTGAGCCACATCAGGATATTCAACAGCATGGTGTATTGCCACGTTCCAGATGAAAAGAGGAAGAAGTTGGATCAAACTGAAGAAAAGGGTTTTCTTATGGGGTATAGTGAGAATGTGAAAGAATATCGCATCTATATTCCAGAGAACATGAAAATCATGGTAATAAGGGATGTAAAATCTCGAGAGGAGAGAGCCTTCGGGAAATCTCGGTAAATGGCCACAGATACACAGATTGAGGAAGATCCACTAATACAACTTGAACGACCTAAAAAGGATGGGTCAAGTGCCTCTCCAAGGCATAAGGATTCTGAGTAAAGCTCCTCCGAAGAAGAACAGGAAGGAGAGCAGGTGAGACCGCCCACCACTGATGGGAGGCCGAGCATAGAACTTCAACAAATTATTAAGGATGCAAAAGAATTTGTTGATTTGTTGGAGCCCCAAGAGAGGGAAAGAGGATAAGGAAGCAGCTAGATAGATATCAATCATTGATAGCTCAGGTTGGTGAACCATCCACCTTTTGGGAAATAGCTCATCATCAAGTATGGGTGGATTCCATGATGGAGGAGTATAGCTCCATCATGAAAAATGATGTCTAGGAACACACTCTGATCAAGCAAAAAATGGCATATTTCTATCACAAGAAAAATATCTCAAGCAAATCCTGAAGAAGTATGGGATGGAAGACTACAAACCTATGAGCACTCCAATGGTGACTGGATGTAACCTTAGTTCTCATGATGATTCTCTCATGGTAAACCAACTTGAGTATAGATCTATGATTGGAAGTTTTCTTTATCTAACTGGGACTAGACGAGACATTATGCATGTAGTTGGGATTGTTGGATGATTCCAAGCTAATCCAAAGGAGTCACACCTTCAAGCTGTAAAAATAATATTCAAATATCTATAAGGGACACAAGACTTTGGTATATGATATCCAAAGAATTTTGATCTTACTCTTCATGCTTACAGATATGCGGAATGGGCTGGAAATGTTGATCATCGAAAAATAACTAGTGGTGGTACATTCTATATGGGGCCCCAATTAGTATCTTGGTTCAACAAGAAACAGAGTTCCACTGCCTTATCTAAAACAGAAGCAGAATATGTGGCTGTCGCATTATGTTGCACACAACTTCTTTGGATGATGCAGACATTACAAGATATTCAAATTAAATGTTCTTCTCCAATATCCATCTTATGTGATAATACAAGTGTCATCAGTATCTCGAAAAATCCCATTATGCATTCCAAGACCAAGAACATTCCTATAAAGTATCACTTCTTACGAGAACAAGTGCTTGAGAAAAAGGTTAAATTGAAGTATGTTCCCTCCAAAGAACAAGTTGCAGACATATTTACTAAACCTCTTCCCAGGGAAAAATTTGAATATCTCAGACATAAGCTGGGAGTTGTCTCTGCCTCACTTATTAAATTTTCTTTATTTCAAAAGATTAAAATCAGTATGCAGAGTTCATGGAGGTGAGTTGCGTTTATATGCGAGGTTCTCTAGATAAAGTCATGTATGGTTTTTGCTGACATAAAATCTATGGGTAAGCTTTTAGAACAGGCTGGGTCATATCTTTGTCCTCAGGTGTTGATGGGTAATTTCTGTTGTTTTGGTATTCATCTTATAGTTCCTTTCTTTGATATTTATCTCCTTGATGAAGATGCTTTGATGAATTCGTTTTTGAAGGTGTTCAGGATGCACAGGTTTAGGGGGGGAATTTTCCTTGTTGAGAAGACTGCATTGTTGGCATGAAGATTGGTGGCTATGTTATGATCTCCTATTTGAGATTCTTTGATCATGGTTATAAAAATTCATATCTGTAATTTGATATAAGGTCATTAATGTAAATATTGTCTTTTTGAGTCATGTATGGACATGTTCAAATATTTCAACCCACTTATTTGGGTAGTTAAGTCAATATGTAAATCCACTCGGTTGGATCCTTGATGTAATTTTGTGTCCTTGGTGATAAGAAAGGACATGAGCTATAGAGTCATTCAAAATATGATGCCTCAGCATGTGTTTAGGGGGATTATTTGTCCACCCTTTGCTCTTGATGTCAAAGGGGGAGAGTAATTGGTGTTTGAATCATGTTTATATCTTACATATCTATAGGTTGTGGTGATAAAAGTCAAACATGGTCGCCATCAAGTCCAAAGGGGTAGATTGTTGGCAATATGATTCTTATGATTGCATATGTTGTCCTTGATGGAAACTCTCTTGCAAATGATGAAGTATATGAATTCTGGAGAAGCACAGTGGTTTAGTAGAAGATCTAGCAAAATAAGGGTATAATTCCATCAAAAGATGGTTAATATTCATATTGAAGTTTCCATACGCGATTTTGTGCAGGCCAAGTCATGTATACACACATAAAAGAATGATCCAAGTCATGTATGACTTTTGTGCTCTAAAATTATGATACCATGGGGCATTACCATGGTTTTAGTCCACAATATTGAGTGATGTGTCGTCTATTTGATTCCGTCCAAAAAATACCATCGACACTAGTGTGGTTTTGGCTCATGATATTGGTAAAGGCTAAAAATATACAAGGAGAAGAAGATTATAATGCAAAAGGGGAAAGAATATGGGTTTTAACTTAATACTTCTCTATGAAGTATATCTATATAGAATGGTTTTTTTTATTGGTAGATTTGAAATTATGATGCACCCATGGACACAATGATGGATCAGGATCTCTAGACCTGAAATGACTATGTATTTTCTTGATCTATTGGTGAGATGTTTAGATATGTGACCTGGCGCATGGTTGCTGAAGTGAAGGGTAAATTATGGGTAAGTCTATAGACCTGAAAGTTTCTGCAGTCTTGAATATTTATAGATATATACGTTGGTTTTTCATGGTGAAAGTGCATATACATGTAGGTTTGTGTCAGCAAAAGTGCGTATGGAAGTCAAGGTTTTATGAAGCTTAATGGAGAGGTTCTCTATTTATTACTGCTATATTTCTGTTGTCTGTCAATGATGTCTTCATGTAGATTTGGGTTGTTTGAATACTGTATACGATGCTCGTTGAATATGTAAAAATATGGTCAATGAGTGATTAAATATGATTAATTATGTTGAATGCATATGGTTTCTACAAATCTGAAAAGATATATGACTGAAAGCTTCTGATTTGTTTCTGAATTTGATCAAATTCTGGAAATTTAGTATTCACAGATCTATCCATAGGTTGGTGTGCAGGAAAGTGCATATACACATAGGTTACAGTAAAGTGAAGTAGTGTATGCTTTTAATGAGATGAATGATCAAGGTTAAATTTGGTTCTATAGGTTGATTCAAAAGTCATGGTTTATTATTGTGTTCTTGTTAAAGTGATCTTACTGTTCTGCTTAAATTTTGGGTTATGGTTGTTAGTGTTGATCTATTTATTGAGTAGTGTTGAAGCTGTTGGATCTAGTGTGAAAATTGATGAAACATGGTCTATAGTGGGTCTGAGGGTTGAAGCCTTTAGTGTGGAAGTAGAAGCTTCCATCTAGTAGAAGTTGGTGTTCTGATTAGGGGGTTGTAGCTCCCTTCTAGTAGTGGCTGGTAAACAAGATTAGGGGGTTGGATCTCCCTTTCAGTAGCAGCTGAAGAATGAGAGAAGGTCGCAGCGTTCTGTAGGTATATGCTTGCACACTGATATGAATTTGCATCAGTACAACATTGTAAGCAGTTTTCTATATAATAAATATTGAAGACAAAGATGACAACAATGGTGGTTTTATCCTAACTTGGGGTTCCACCTTAAATCTTGGTGTTCATGTGTGATGCTCTTATGTGATGATTAATTTGATTATTACTGAAAATGTTTACTACTTAAGTCTCTGATGCATAACTGATGATCTGGGCTAAAGAATGTTCTGAATATTTATTTTAACAGTAAATTTATTTTGGTATACGCAAGTTTTTGTTAGGATAACTGTGTACATACACTAGTTGGGCTAATCTAAGTTGCATATAAAAATCAGTAAAATAAAAAGTAAAATATTGTGATTCTTCTAAATACTTTCACCCCCCCCCCCCCCCCCCCCTAATATTTTTCCCAACAAAGTAGTCCCTAGACCATAGGACAAATTAGTTGTAGGATCCAGTTGGATCTACAAGATCAAATATGCTACAGATGGAATCATAGAGAATTTCAAGGCTAGATTTGTAGATAAGGGGTATGCATAGAAGGAAGGCATTGATTATGAGGAAACCTTCACCCTTGTAGCTCGCTACACTTCTATCAGGTCTGTCATCTCTCTGGCTACGTAGATGGGATGTGAGATTCAGCAGATGGATGTCAAGACAATGTTCTTGCACGAGATGATAAAGGAGGAAGTGTACATATAAAAACCAAAGGGCTTCGAGACACATGAGCAGAAAACTCATGTTTGCAGGCTTAAGAAATCCTTATATGGTTTGAAAAATTCCTAGGGCATGGTATGGGTGAATTGATAGCTACTTGCAGAAGATGGGGTTCGTCAAGAGTGACGCAAAGCCCAACCTCTACTACTTGAGAGTAGGATATGAGTTGCTTATTCTGATACTATATGTGGATGATATGTTTCTGATCGGATCATCCAAGCTCATCAAGAAATGAAACGATAATGTGGCTATAGAATTCGACATGAAGGACCTGGGGTAGATGCACTATTTTCTTGGATTATAAGTCTGGTAGCAGAAAGGGGAAATCTTCCTAGGGCAAGGAAGATACACGACAAAAATCCTGAAAGGATTTCAGATGGAAGACTGTAGACCCATGGCCACGCCAATGACTACTAACTGTAATAATATAGACACAATGGAGGATGATGAGGTCGAACCCACCTTGTATAGGCAACTCATAAGATCATTGATGTATCTGGTAAATGCTAGACCATATATTTGTTATGCAGTGAATAACCTCAGTCAGTTCATGGTGGAACCAAGGAGGGCTCACTGGGAAGCAACCAAAAATGTTAGATATCTGAGAGGGACAGTCGAGTATGGGTTGAAATACACCAAGGGAAAATAGGTCAACTTGAGTGGGTTCATGGACGAAGACTAAGCTGGAAGCACAGTGGATCGGAAAAGTACCAGTGGGTATTGTTTCAGTCTTGGATCAGGAATGACCTCCTGGTGCAGCAGGAAACATAAGTCTGTAGCACTAAGGTCAGTCGAGGGAGAGTACATGACAGCAATCACAGCTTCGTGCAAGGCCATATGGCTCTACAAATTACCCTTGAACCTACTCAAGAAGTGGATAGAACCGACCGAGATTATGTGCGATAATTAGAGTTGCATTAAGATCTATGAAAATCCTTTGCTTCAAGACCAGTCGAAACACATTGAAATTCATTGCCACTTCATCAGGGACTATGTCCAAAGAGGAGCAGTACATTTACGATACACTCCTACAGGAGAAAAAGTGGCAGACATCCTCACAAAGGCTCTGAGTAAGGTTAAATTCACTTACTTCAAAGAGAATATGAGGATGGTCGATAACCCTTTCCACTAGAGGGAAGGGTGGTCTTCAAAAATAGAGGGAGCTGCAGTATGGATGAGGCAGTGGCAGAGGCAATGTCATAAGGCACAGCACAGGAGGCAACAACATAGAGATGAGGGGCACCAGTTAGGACAAGATCAGCACAACAGATGTTATAGAGTCAGAGAAGTGTAGTGGTATCTTTCTTGAACACTTTCCTCGCTAAGAGGGGGTGTTTATTTTTATAGCATCAAGAAGTGTTCTAAGTCTCATTTTTTGTAGAGAGGCTTGGACAAAAGTTATCCAGAGAACCCAGAAATCGTTTGTGGAAATTCCACCCGGATATGACTTTATTAAAATAATTAATTATTTTAATGCAGACCCTAAGTCTAAACTTAGGGAAATTAAATAATTAAAGGGTATTAATAGATCAGAGTATGAATCTTCTATAAAACAAAGATCAAGTCATCTTTTAATATGAACCATTGATTAACAATATAATATTTGACGTTGAGTCATTAACGAGAATACTATAATAAGAGAGTTGAGGGTCATTTGTAAATCAAGCCGGGGACATTCTTAGTACCCGAAGGAAATTGATTCTGAAGCAAGAGAATTCGATTTTAGTGGGTGATTTTGTAGAGGCAGGGTTGCAGAAGCAGAAAGGAGGAGGGAGGATTCGGTTATCAGAGAAGTAGAAGTCAAAAGGATGAAGGGAAGGGTGAGATGACAGGTAGCAATATCCCCTCCACGTAGAGTTATGCAGTCCAGGGAGAGACTGTGCAGAGCTCTCATGCTGGGTGATGCAAAGGGTGAAGGAATTGACCTCGAGGGTCTGAAATTCTTTTGGAGGTTCCAAAAAATTCAGCCAAGTGTATGTTAATTTTTCTGTGCTCCTTAGACTCTTGTAAATGTACTTTCCATTTCTGAAGATAAATACAAAATCCTCATCTGTTGCACCGGTTTTCCCACATTACGTTTTTTCGGGGACAATTGTCCAAAAAATAACTATTTTCATATGGTTGTTTTTATTATGCTACTTGTGTAAATTTTCTATTCTTATGCTCTTGATGAAAGTGAAGATCTGCAATTTTTTTTATTTCATAATTTGCTGAAGCATATATAAATAAATTACCTAATAAGTAGGAGAAATAAGCCGAGTATTGCAGTAATAATTTTCAGGCTTGAAAATTTCAGAATTTCTACCATTCTAAAACCCTCATGAGCAACTAAGGATTTTTGAGCATTGATGCACATCCCTGTGTCTTTGAGAAAAAAATCAAGAGAAAGTTTCATTTGTTGAATATCCCCTCGAGATCCATAAAAAAAAAAGAGGATTTAGTCTACAAACAAGAGATGAGTGATGAACATATTAAAATCTACTTCAATACCTTTAACCTCTCCTCTTCGCTTAGCAGCTAGAATCAACTAACTAAGGCATTCGGTCGCGAGTAACAAGAGGAGTGGGGAAAAAGGACACCCCTGTTTGAGTCACCTGTGGCTATGGAAAAAAAGGGAGGCTACACCATTGATAAGAAAAAAAAGATACATTTGATATACATCCCATTATGGTAGTTTATGAAGACAATTTCTAATCCCAAGTGAGTAAGCAGAAAAATAAGCTATAACCATATTATTATATGATAAGTCTTTGATCGATCAATTTTAACTATAAGTACTTTCCTTTTTCTCCTCTTGATGCTATGCATAGTTTCCTGAGCTACCCCTATTGCTTCATGGATCTTCCTACCATCTAGGAAACCAATTTTTTCCTTATAAATGTTCCTTGAGAGAATTGGTTTCTGAAGGGAGACAATTATATTTGAAATGATTTTATAAAGACAATTGCATAGGGATATGGGTCTGAATTCCTTAAAATTTGAAGGGTCATTTGTTTTAGTGATTAAATCTAGGAAGGTGGCATTGAAAGGTTCATATACATACCCTCTGATCCTAGATTCTTCCACCACCCCCATAATCTCATCCCCAATAATCTCAAAAAAATGATGATAAAATTCCACTGTCCAACCATCTGGAACATGGCTCTTACTTTTCTGCATTGATTTGATGACTCCTTCAACTTCCCCTTTTGTGATAGGAGCCACGATCATACCATTCTCTTCCTCTTTCGCATACCTTGGAAACAATTGTGCAACCTGGATGACTTCCGTTATAGTTGATTCCTCTAGAGCTCTACAAAAACCTTTAAAGTGTTCTCTTCCCATAGTTTCCAGCTCATCAAAATATTTTTCTGATCCTCCATCTTCTTGTTGCATTTCCTAGATTGTGTTAACATTTTTCCTTCCCTTTGCGTAATTTTGGAAGAACTTAGAATTTTTATCCCCCGCTGATAGCCAAATGGATCTGATTTTATGTCTCCACTATTCTTCAATGTCCAAGAGTATCCTTATTTTATAAGATTCCAACTTTTTTATTCTCTCTTTTTTCTCCTTTGTCTCATATCCATCCTCCTTCAGGTTTTCTTTCTTAAGAGCTTCATCAATTCTTTTTAGATCAACTTATTCACTTGTCCTCTTTTACTTTTCCCAATTGATTGTAGCCTCTTTCATTCTTCTAAGGTTTCCCATAAAGCTCTGAGAAAGAGAGAAACCCTGCTTAGGGGCCTGATGAATCCAAGTGGCTTTAACAAGGTTGTTGAAACTAAGGTATTTTAGCCAAGATGGATTGAATTTAAAAGGTGAGCCATGCTTCCTATTGGTTCGTTTTAAATCCAGAATGACGGGGAAGTGATTCAAGTCTCCACCTGACCCAACCCACTGTCTAAAAAATGGAATATGATTAACAATATCCTCTTTCCTGAAGAACCTATCCAATCTCTTAGCCACCCTTGCTTCACCCAAATGCATGTTTCTCCAAGTAGGGTTGGATTTGATCATATTCAAATCTAAGAGATTTCCCATCATAAGTTCATTCAGAAAATATTTAGCCAAAGGATCAGCTTGAGCCAATGGACCCCAAGTTTTAGACATTCCCAATGAAAAATTTAAATCCCCCCTCCCCCACACTAGATTAGAGGGGTTCATAAAATATTTAGAGAATAGGGAATTCCAAAATGATACCCTATCTTGACACGACCCATAAATGTTAAGAAAATAAAGTTCCATGCAAAAGTATGAAGAGTAAATTTCTGCCCCCAACACTATCTGAACCCCAAGAGTTTAATAATTTTATAACGTTGTCTTTAAAACCCAAATAAATTCCCCCATATCTCACCTTAGCATCATCTGTCACAAAATACCATCGCGAAAAAAATTTGCAGAGTGATGACTTCATAGTTTCTCCATTTCCAAGTGTTTATTGGAGCATAATAACATCAAGACCGTATATTTTAAAACTAGCTTTTTACGGGTGCTAGCAAACCCTCTACAATTGAAAGACAACATAATAATTTGGTAACCACCACAGGGGAATGCATTTCTCTAAGCACCCATTTTAGAGATAATTTATTCCCATCAACAATATCCAAATTATCTTTCAACCGAGCCTTAGAAATATTAGTTTTCATGTCGTGCATCTTACAAGGCATCACAAACTCCCGCAGACCCCCCAACCCTCCTATGAAATCTATAGAGAAATCACTCTTGTCTCAAGGACACATATTATAGTGAGGCACCCAAGGAGAAAGAACACGGAGAGTAACACCCTCAGGGCCGATCAAGGAGGGAGATGAAAAATTTAGGGCCGGTATAGAGGTAATAACATTATCCAGATTAATCGATAAATTATAACAGTGAGTCACATCGAACAGTGGAGGCCTGGAGGGACAAGGCATAGGGAGAATATCTAATAACGAAAATATAGAATCATCTAAAGAGGAGTGGGGAGGAAAATAATTACCCGCCGAGTGGGGAGCAGGTCCAATGGATTTGGCCACTTCCTAGGTCTCTCGTTGTTGAGCATCCTCCGGTAGAACATGGATCTGATTTGACTTTTATTCTTCTTAAATATCCATGGTTTATGGAACCCCCATATATTGATCCCCCATCACCATTGTTATAGGTCAATTCGGGCATCATCCCCCAAGACCTAGTCAAACTGGACATCATCCCCAGAACCAATGAAATAGGGTCTATCACCCTCTTATATTTAAGTTGTTATATGCCCTAAGTGAAGAAAATTTCATTCATGGATTCTATTATGAGATTTCCAAGGTTTGAAGTATATGTTATATGACCCACTGACTCACCAACGAAGATCTGCTTGGGACTAACTATGTTGTAGTGCCAATTCCTCCATACAAGGGTGCACTATAGTGCACTTTCCGACACTCAAGGGTGCGTTGGTCATCTGGGAGCAGAATTCTCATTGTTCTAGGAATCTCCACATGGCCAATGCCTTCTAGAAGAGTCCATAGCTGTCATATTTCGAATCCAAGTGTCCATATAACACCTCTGAACTTGGAAACATGTCTTTCCTATTATTAGAAAGTCATTCATTGAGAAACTACCATTAGTTTCCCTATAAATTGAGCACTCACCTTAGTGCTAGGGAGGAAGTATTTTATGAAAAGTTATGTTGTTGGATTCTCATTTGATAAGAGAGTGAAAGTAAGGATATGCTCCTGAGATGATGTTGGATGTGATGAGGCTGGAATGAAGTTGGAGCAGGTTGACAACAAATCAATCCATATTGGTTGTAATCTTCTCCTCCTACTCTCTAATAAATATTGATGTTCATTTCCCCACACATATGTCTCTATTTCTTGTGCAATGTATTCTTGAATGATGTATGTATTTCATATCTAATCGATTTGACTTGAGTAAGATAAGTAGATACTTGTATATTTTATGTTGTTTTTTGTTCTCTGTTTGTGTTTTCAGAAATCGATCTAGTGACTTGAGTTGGATTGAGAGCGACGACAACAACAACAGAAGGAGAAGGAGAAGGAGAAGCGAAAGAATCACAAGTAGGCTCTTTCTCATTTCTGTATATTTTCTTTGTTTTAGAGGAAATGATAGTTATTCTTTCCTCTTTTGTTCTAAGAGATAAACACCACACTTAGGGAATTTGGTTTATCCATAGATCATAATTCCATATAACAAATTGGCGACTCAGCTAGGGAGATCCCATCATTCCTGGTGTTTTTGCCCCTTTTTATCTTCATTAGTAGCATATAATTTATGTTATCAGTCATTTGAATGAAAAAATTGCATTAGAAGTGTGTCAAGCTTCTTGATTGTCAATATTAGCTGCACCCATCACACTATTGGTCAAGACACAGTGCACTGTCTCCCATTTAGGGGTGCTCTGCAATGCATTGTCTCCCATTAGAGTTTGCGTTTCCCCCTAAGCCAACCAAATTTCGTCAAAATTTGTCATTGCTTTTATTTTCAACCACTTGTTTGTTATATTCTCAAATGTCTGATACCTCTTAGAGACCAGTAAACTTTCCTGTTCTTCCTCCTTTAAAAGGTAATTTGTTCAATGTTTCATTAGTGTTTTTATTTATCATTGGCAAATCAAATTCAAAGTAGTTAATTTTTTCATTAGATCAATTATGTTTTTGAAAAGGAAATTTTTTTTTTCATTCCTCATTTCATGTAGGAAAATTGTAGTTCCATTCTTCATTTTCCTAAGAGAAATTGTTCTTTCATTCCTTGTTTCTCGTAAGAAAACATTTTTTTGATTAATTTACGCATATAGTTTCCTTTCTTTCCTTCACATTAAAGGGAGTTGGAAAGAAAAACATGCATGTGCATATAGTGAATTGTGCGTGTTTCATAGGAACAAGTTAGGAAAGTTGCATTTAGTTTGTGATCTTTGTTGTTTGCTCAAAAACTGATTTCTCTTTCCCTTTGGTTGCTAGGATTTTCATTGAAAAATCTAAATTGAAAAGTTTTCTTATCATTTATATTGCATTTTAAGGAATTTCCATTACATCATGCGGTGAACCTCAAAGGAAAACTTTTAAACAAGATCAACATAAAATTTACATCAATCAACCTAAGAAAGCATTGGAACATTAACAATAACATTTATAAGGTCTAGGGTAGAGACGTGTTCTAGCATTGTTAAACATAGTAGCTGTCACTAACTTTTCTGCGATACATTCCGAGTGTGATACCTCACTCCATTTATGTAAGTATATTAGAGCTTGTCCACGTACCTTTGGGTATATAGGGTGATGTTCTAGTACGAAAAGTATAAGGGGGTGCTCTCACTGTGTAGCTTCACATTAGAAAACGCTAATACGGACCATGGGGGATTCACTCAATGAACCTATGACATATCACGTGCGCTAATGGCATATTAAACAATACCCTTAATTTGACTACATATTGGAAAATTCCTCTAAAAATAAAATTATTTAACCCCCTACCAATATGAACCCAATACACCTTCCTAATTTAAAAAACCCCCACTGTCACTAGATATTGTAGGTATCCATTTTTTCATTAACATTTTTTATACCCCTTTATAGTTTTTCATTAACTTTTAGCTCCATTTTTTATACCTTCCAATATAAAAACCCTTTACCCCCTATTATATGCTCAATATATTATTTCATTTTATCTTCAATATATATCCCCCAATATGAACCCACGTGGTATGGTAGTGCTCCCCCAATGAAGCACCCGTGATACGGACCTGGGCCTCCACGTGCCTTCAGGTATATTTGGGAGGACAACTTTAGGTTGCTTACCATCCATAGGTAACCGAGTCGGCCACCTTGTAACTTGTGATACACCGAACGCAACATTTGGGGAGATTGTCTGCCCATACTTCTTTGTATGCCAGGAGGTATTCTGCAGTTCATAATTACTTCGTAAACCTTTTTGTCTAGAATTACCATTTTGTTTTATTTATTTGTTTTTGTATTAAAATCAATCAGTCATCATGGAATAAGAACATCCCTTTCCCCATCGTTCGAGTAGAATAGCACTTAAACCACCTTTACCACCAGAAGCCATTTTCCATTGGCGAAGGCGACATCGTTCTATTGAAACTAGTACCATCAGGACCTTTGGTGTTCCATCTTCATCACATATACCAGAGTCATCTCGATTCGTTGATCCAATATCACTTTTCTTTCCATGTGAATCATCATCTTCATACTTTGTAAATGACCCTACAATACTACATTTGTGATAACCATTCTTTTGTCATTTTCCAAATGTTAGTTCAGTGCTTTATGTACTTGATTCATATTCAAAATAATCCCCCTTCAATACATTCAAAACTACACATTAACCTTGTCACATTGAGCCTTGACACATTCAACTTGCAAGTAACTTGATAACTTAATAACTTGCTCACTTAACATCCTATGCATTGAACCTAGCCACATTCAAATTTATGCATTAACCTCGTCACATTGAGCCTACGCATCCAACCTCACCCCATTGAACTTGACGAGGGTTCACACGATACTCAATAATTACAACTAAATAAAAAACATCATTAGGAATTTTGGGAAGCTAAATGTAGTGCTCCATTTCTCTCCTTAATTCTACTTGAGGAATGAAACTCCTGATGTCGAGCCATTGTTTCAAAATGAAATGATTATGTAAATCGTTCGTAAATCGAAATGATCATTATGTAGAGGAAATAATGGAGCTAACCGTAAATCGAAACATAAATGTTTTGGAAAAAAACATAATCCACTTTTCCTTTCCACTTATAAAAGTAATTATATAATAAAAAAAAGGAGAGAAATGCACAGGAGAAATCTCAACCATCCAATATTATATACAACTATGAATATTTCCTTATTCTATACGACTTATTTTTTTTGTCAAGAAAAATAATTAAAATTTAATTTGGGTGCTAATAAACATGGCCTAAACTCCGTTAACATAAATATTCTATTTTTATTTTCCTGAGTAAATCTATTCATCTTAGGGGTTTCTAATTAGTAATTAATTATTACTAATTAATTAATTACATTTGATTATAGTTCAAAGCTTTTTAAATTAAAGTGTCTTTTTGTTTTCGTAACTAATTAGTAGCTACGAATGTCATATTGGGTTTTTATTACCAACAATTGAAGAAATATCTACAATCCTTCATATATGGATCACAAATCACTACTACATAAGGGGGGGTTTTAAGACAATATTTAAGACAATATTTAGGTAAATTGTCTTAACTTAAGACAAAAGAAAACTTGTCTATTGTCTTAAATATTGTCTTTAAGCGGGTGTCTCAAATTAAATTGTCTTAAAATTAAATTGTCTTAAAATATTGTCTCTATAAAGACAATACATAACACAAGCATTTTTGTCTCTCTAGAGACAATAGTAGCACTACAACACAAATGGGGGTTTTAAGACAATTTTTGGGTAAATTGTCTCAAATTATTGTCTTAAAATTTGTCTCTATAAAAACAATAGTTGGAATTAAAGACATATTGTCTTTAGGGAGACAATGTCTTTAATCCTATCTATTGTCTTTCTAGAGACAATATAAAACAACGAATCCAGAAAACTATCTCACCATTAAAATAAATCAATATAAAATTATTTAATTAAAAAAATCTACAATATCATTAAATAATTTATATTAGGGTACAGTGGAATCAAACCACCACCTCCTGCATGGCAGGTGCTCTTCCATTGAGCTAGCACTCTTTAAAGAATTATGTGAGGTGTTATGGCAGTCCTTGAAATTATATAATAGGCATTGATTTTTAAAAAACGTTCAACACACAATGGCATAATCCTTGTAAAATATATAATCATGCAAGCCCTTATTTTTAACTTAATAAAAAAATAACTCAATGGAGTTAGCTCAGTATGAAACCCTTGTAGCTTGACTTGCACAAAAAAGCTAATAATAAACAATAATCTACAAACACATTAATCTAGCCATACAAAGAAAATTAACTAGAATTAGCACAAGCAATACAATTACTACCCAAAGAGCTACACCAACTTGCTAGTAGGCACTGATGACACATGATGTACACAACAAGCCATCACTGCATTTTCAACTCATTCAAGACAGATTGGGCACTCTCCTCATTCACCGTTACTAATTTCTTTGACCACTTCTTCAATGTAAACTTTTGAACGTATAGAACTAAAATCTCCATTAACACATATTTAGCTTCCTAGAAGAAAAGGCCTTGCCTGATTATACATATCAGATGACTGTTTTAAAGATTTATAATCTTTAAACATTAGATTTTATGTTTTTTCACAGGAGAGTGAAAAAGAAGGGGAATAACCAGTCAAAGCCGAAGGGTACTAAAAATTACTGGCCGCCTTCAAGTAATTTTTCTAGAATAAAAGAGGTGCTTTCAAAGGGAATAGAGGGCATTGTATGTATTGAAGATAATTCATAGTTTAATGATAATTACTTCTATTCAAATGTTCTCCGGTAAAAGTGCTCTTACTTCTATGTGTTCATACAAAGAAAGATGTTCCTACTAGCAACGCGAAGCAAATCGCTCAGGAATGGGGATGGTCCACATGGCTACTGCAGGTTTTCTTGTAGTGGCATATATTTTGGAGCGGTGCGAAGCAATCTCTGCTAATAAAGGAGCCTGCCTGTCCATACTTAAGGAGATGGATAAATTGGCCTGACATGTTAATGAACTTCGAAAACGCCCTGAATTAAAGGAAGGGATGGTCGATTCAATCAGGGAAGCAATAGCATTGATTGTTGAAGCCTCTATCGCTTGCAGCACCCAAATTAATGCTCCAAAATTTTCTAAGTGAGTACTTACTTAACATAATCTCATTAACATTGTCTAAATGGATGCTAAATTCCTATGTCAATCTATATCGTTTTTTAAATGTTGGATTTATGTGGGAGTTCGAGCCCTTTTTATCACATCGACCTCTAAATAAATTTCTTAATGCAGGTTTTTCTCAACCACGGTGGACGACGAAGAACTGTCAAAATTTCAAGAAAGGTTAACAAAGCTAGACACCCATATGCAGGAAAATTTTAATCTATGTCTTTACAATGCCATTGTGCGCCTACGAAAACCATTAGAGCTATGCAGGGAAATAGTAATAACTGGTGAAAATTATGCTATTTTAAATATTCATATAGTTTTGGAGCTTATAGAAGTTTATGATTTTTTTGTTTAAATATGTTGCAACAGTTGGAATTGAAAAACCATTGAAAAAAGTTATTGAACTGCCAGAGTGTGGAAGTGACAAAAATGTGGTGGTAGTTACCTTGCACGGCTTTAGTGGCATGGGAAAGACTACCCTTGCTGATGCTGTGTTTGTACGGTTGCTAAATGCAGAAATAGAAGGATGTAGATGTCCTTATGTTAGACTGTTTGATGATATAACTTCGGTTCCAGATGTAGTAAAGTTGCAAAAATTCATAATAAAATCTTTGACGATGGGAGAAGAGCCAAAAGAGTTCCAAAGGTATGAGGAAGGAAAGCTACAAATTAAGAGCATATTAGAGAAAGAGATGGTTTTTATTTATATAGACAATGTTTTGTGTCCAGATGCACTTGAATGGCTTCTCCCAAAGAAAATGGGAAAATATGCAAGAAAATTGAGGTTGCTTCTCACTGCAAGGGGCAAAGAGGCAGTGAAAATAAGTGGAGTAGAAACAAAATTAATCTACCGTATTGAAGGCCTTCACACAGCAGAGGCATTGGAGCTTTTGAAGAATACAGCTGATGATGATCGTAAGAAACAACTAAATCCTAGCCACTTGAACCTGATGGTCAAGATATGTGGAGTCGTCCCGAAGCTTCTGGATGTGGTCACGGGATTTATCAATAATCATGGAGAAACGGCACTACAAGCTTATAATACAGTGTTGGAAGAGAGCGAAAAAAACTGGAAAGGTGAAGTAGGGAATGATATAGAGACGTACGTATTTGCCTTCGACAAACTTGAAGATAATTTGAAGTATCCATTTCTGGATATTTGTTCATATTTTCAAGGATGGGACTGGAAATAAGTTGCAGATATTGTGGGAAATTCAGATCTGGAAAAGCTAGAAAAGAGGGCACTTGTCGCCCAAGATGTGAAAACCATGACTGCAAGGGTACACGATGTCATCTTGGAAGTTGGTCTCAAGAAGACAAAGGGAGAAAGACTCAGATTGACCAGTGCGACTGAAATCGACGAATTTTTAGATATAGAAGACGAGGTACGCAATCTTTCAACTAAAATATTTATCATATACAGTTTTGTTTCAAATTGACTGGTTTTGTTCCAAAAGGACTGATCCTAATATTTAATAACTAGCAGTTGACCCAGGAGGTGCAAGGAGAGGCCGATAGGAGTATCTGGATGGTCCTCCCTGAAGGATCACTTTGACAACGAGTCTCGTTCATTAATAGTTTTTCACAAACTATCCAAGAACCTTTTTGACAATACCCTTGGAGCCATGGGGCTGATTATTTATAACTGGTCAACATTTCTTACTGCTGTAAGTAACTTGGCAAGACAGAGGTTACTATACATTGACTATAAGAATGGTATTCAAATTCAAACATCCCTCATCTCATGGGCCACATATTTACTTCTGTATTTACGAGCTGCAGCAACATATAGAGCTAAATTGAGCAAACTCAATGCAGCCCAGAGCCAAAAATAGTAGTCCAGGTGACCTTCATTCAAGTTATTGGGTATCCATCCCACACTTCCTCCTCTGGTGGTGATAAGCATTACAACAATGACTAGTACAGAACTAAAATAGTTACTGAATGCGGTACTAAGATGGGACAGAGCACTGCACAAGGTGCACATGGCATCAGGTGCCTCTTCATAGAAAACATGGCGAATAAGTTACCTATACCCAGTCGTTGCAACTCCGAAAATCCCTTCTCGTTTCTCTTCCATTTTCTCATTGCTGGTGTGATGCTTAAAACATATAGTACAACCCAGTGCATGCAGGTTACACTGTTGAACATGTACAGTGAAGTTGCAGGTATATTGAAAAGGCCACCGATGTTAGTATTCATTGTCTTTCCCTGTTCCACGAACATGGTGTGTGCCTAGGCATATGCTGATGCATATATTATAGCTGTTGCCCATATAGGCATGATTCGAAGCAATATTTTCACTTCTTCCACTTGGGTTACTGTACAAATCCTCCAACCATTCAAGCACAACTCATCATTCTTTCTCTCACTATCGCTTATTGTTGCAGCCTTATCTAAACACCTGCAAATGTTCGATTGATTTTGATATTCAAATATCATACCATTCATATTGGGGTTTAAATTTCTTGAGAAGAACAGAATTTACTAAATGAACCTTGAGTTTCAGGGGCAAAGAAGAATATATAATTGCAAAGAAGAAAATAGTCACTTTTAATCCAGGGCGAAGAGAATTACTTGAATTCATCTGTGTAATTTAGTTTTCGACTTCCAGGAACAGAGGATTCCTCCTTGTGTTCGTTCTCATAAAGGAGGTTCTTATCATAGGGGACCTGAACCCGCAGTTTATACAAAGAGGCAACAATCACTTGACATATTCGTGTGAGGGGACTTCCACCTGGATTTTGGTATGTGTAAATAGGAGTACCAGAGTAAAAAGCCCCCATTGCAAATCCCATGACTAGAGTTGAAATCCCAAAGCCCAACGCCCAGCTGACGTTGTCTTCTACCCTCACCACACCAGTGCTAGAAAGCAGAGTTCCAAAATTACTGACAAAGAAAAACCAATTGAAGAATGAACTCTTCATCATCCTTTCTTTTGGATTGGTGTCATTAAATTGATCTGCTCCAAAAGCTACAATGCATTGCATGAAGCTTCCACTTCCCAAAGCCATTACATAAAGACCTAGGTAAAATACAATAGCTGGGAGCTTTAAGACACTCACCAATGTCAGTGTGGCTAATCCCTGCAATAAAATTAGATGTGAGAATTTATCATTATGACATCAGAAAACGCAAGGGCTATCTGAATTATGTGGGAATCTTCTTGTAAATGATACAGGAAGCTGAAAATTCCGTTCATTGGTAACTCTGATCTAATTTAAATTTTGTTTTTTTGGGAGCCAACCCACCACATATTAAACTTAATCAGAGACAAGATCATACTGAAACATTGCTCATACCTGAAATTCCTTATCAAATTTGTTTAGAAAATTCATTTCAAGACCATGAAGTTTAAAGGGGCTTAAAAAGGGTGGGTGATATTTACCATGAAATAGAGCGTGGAGGCAATAGCCATGGTCGTGTAGTGCCCAAAGTATGCATCTGCGACTAGGGCTCCTACAAGAGGTGTGAGATTGCATGTGCCTAACAAGGTGGTTGAAGTAGTTGCTGCCACAGCGTTGCTCTGCTTCAGTTCTTCTGTGAGATAAGTCACTAAATTTGTGTGCACTCCATAAAATGCCATCCGTTCAAAGAACTTGGCACCTGCAATGCATTGCAATTTGGAGTGGAGAAGACCATAAAAAAGAATCAATAAGCAGCAGCTGAAATGAATCAATATGCAGTCAAATTTGAAATGGAAATGAATCAATATGCAGTCAAACCTTGAAATTGGCTAGAAATGAATAGGGAAGAGGACCTAGAATGAAAAGGGATCCCTAAAAAATGCTTAGAGGAAGTACTCTGCTAAAGTGATACCTGTGAAGTATTAATTCAAGATCATGGTAAGCGGTTTTCCAAAACTCGAAAAACAGTTATGTATAGTACCAGAGAAAGGCAAAATCCACAATGAATGAACTCTTCTATTACTGGAAACACGGTGCAAATTATAGACCCTCTAAAAGGTCCCCTAGGGCTCTAATTTCAAAGCCAATCTATTTGCGTATAAATGTGTAGCAAATTTTGCCCCAGAAAAAATACCATAAATGCATGCCCTGCCTACAGAAATATCATCATTTGGCAGAATAAGTTATACTAAGGACCAGCAAAATATCCATTAACAGCAGCTACATAGTAAGCATCTAATGGAAAACAAGCTTCATGTTCTCCACAGATCATTAGCCATTTGACCATGAAGTTCATATGGCAATCCCTTCCACCAATAAGAAAAATCTGTTCAATTTGCATATTTCCTCCAATTTTTCATCAAATAAACAGGAAAAAAAATTAAAATTTGGGTTACGGAACAAAATGATATCAAATATGGAATTTATACAACCAAATCACTCATTACATAAATCACCTGTATAAATGGATGCCTCTCTGGCTGCGACTGGCATGTTGGATGTGTTTGCCACAAGAGTCGTACGCTTCATCACAGATTCTTCTCGCCCATCAGGCAATGTCATTGTCAGTTGTGGAAAATCCATTTGAACCTATAATACAGTGGTGGAAAGCTATCAGTCTAATTTACAACAGAGTATTTGACATGTTATTTGCGATAGTTTAAAATACTGGTTTAGAATCTGTTCACCTCAGCCATCTCATTTCCTCTTTCACCACAACCAACATATACAACAGTATCAGAGTTTGAATACTGCACAGAGTTCATGAATGAGTCAGCAATTTCTATGCTTTAATGTACATTAGCATGCCTATTAAAAATAAAAAGGTTCTACAATAAGAGAACATCTAAAAGTTACCTTGGAAAGAGCTCGACTGATGACAGTTTTACCACAACCAAATGCACCAGGTATGGCACATGTTCCTCCATCACATCATCTTTACACTTCTAGACCTACTCCATCAAATCTTTACTCATACCCTTCCAATAAAATCCATAATTGTATAGTTGTATTCAACAACATTTATCTTTCGTGTAATGCAATAACATGAGAGAGATGGTAGAAATTCCCGCTAACAAAACCATATCTCCCGAATCCTTCACGAACCAATAATTGTTGTACATACATGATGTGATGTGAGTTTGAGTGGAATTCATGGTAAAAGGCCTTAGAAGGAAAGAATATTCTTGAGTAACATGATAGAGAAGCGACATTGGTGACAACTGGATAATATAATGAACATTTCCTTAAATAATAATAAAAATGTCAAATAAAAGATAGAAGCATTTTTTTGTGTATGAACAAAAAAAAGCACTTTTGTGTATAAACTGTTTTAAAGAACATATATGTAGCACGTTATGACTCACATGAAGACTAAATGGATTATTATCAAGATCACGTCTTCTTATTAAATAGACGATGATCCAGATTCTGAAATCAAGAAGTGCAATATCTGGACTTCAAATAATCTTGGGCACATCATGAACGATATTTAAAACACAATTCCAAAATTGTAGGAACGCCATAATCACAAATTACAATTAGTTTAAAACACTAGTTTTCTGTCAATCCAACCTAGAAAGTGTGTGAACCTGTACTGATCATGAAAAACACAAAAAATTGTCTTTAAGAGGTAGTTCCAAAGTTGCAGTACACAATTTTTCCTTCAAACACGCACAGGAAATGTGTGGACCTGAATAGATTATGAACAGAAAAATAATCTTTGAAAGGCAGTTTCAAAGTTCTCGCACAACATCCAATTGTTCGTCATCTATACACATATAAGGCGAAGCAGCTTTCTGGAATGACATTGTTGTTGAGAAGCCAACTAAAATAACCACATGACATGTCAACCTCTTTTCACCTTAAAAGTTGTCTCTAATGTAAAAAGAAACACAGATGTAAACATAATACCAGACAGCTTCACTCCAGAAGTTGTCTATAGAATTATCCCCTTGACCTAAAATCGGAAATATTTCACTGCTGATATGAACATTCGACCAATCATAATGGAAATAAGGAATGAAAAAAGACATACAAACACGAATCGAGCTTAAAATTAACCAGGTATGGAGTTTCTGAAGAATTTTCCAAAGACATCATTCTTCCTAAAATTATCCTGAATTTTATAGTCTGCCTCTATTGGAGTAGAATGTCAGTTTAAAAACTTAGTTATGGATTGAATCAGTCACGGTTCAAACCTGAGACACCACCTATTCCCTAATCGCCTAGTTACTTGAGTATGCCAGATAAGATAAAGTCTGAGCAAGTAAACCCAGACAGTTCAGTTGAAATAGAAACTTTCAAGTACCCTTAAATTTTATGAACCATTGGCCGAAAAACATTTGTAATCCATGGAAATTTCACGAAAATTTCAGAAAATTTATAGCAACCAAAAAAAAGACAATTTTATATAAAATGGCATGGAGCAGAATCCTGCCTTTAAGCAGGCTTATACATAAGCGCCAATGGAAAACCCCAATACAAAATTTTCAAGTTTCAACATTGTAGGGATAAACCCTCAGCCAATTTTGAGATATTCCCATAAGAATTGGGCATTGAACCATTACAACTTGTACTACGTCTGAAAAATCGCCACTAAAAGACAAATCATTAATCGGACTTACAATATGTTTTTGCTGCAGTGCAAGTCCAATCTAGTCCTCTGATTTATCCAATTGTTTCCCCTTCCCATAGATTATCCCTGTCTCCTGTTAATTGCAGAGAAAATTAAACAATTGAACAAGATAGTCAAAGGCTTTTTAATTTTAGCCCTATAAAGATTTGTTTCTCTTACCTGACGATCTGGAATGGGTCATATTTTTTCGACATACCGATCTAAATTTGCGGCCAAAGCGGCCCTAGCCTGCAAGAATATAGCCCTTTATACTACTTATTGAAGAGGTCGATAGTCATAAGACTAATTTCCAACACAAATAACTGCTAAAATAATTGAAGAAAAACAAAATAGAAGGATTTGTAAGCCCGACCTCCTACTCCCTGCGGGTTTCCCGGTCGGGTTCAGGAGACAACCCTCCGTAGCATGCAAAACCCTCAAATATATAGCGGGTATGTAAAACCCACAAACTTAAAAATGAAATATAAGACACCATGAAACAATACCTGATGAACTTCATGGCTGCAGAGCCTTGAGAAAATGTAGTGGAAGCAGATGTTCTGTAACAAAATGCAGCGTCCGATTCCAACTTCTGGGTTGAGCTTCTTACACTCTAAATAACAACAAAGGAGAAACCACTTGCAGATCTGCGGAAACTGCAATGCGTCTGCGTCATGGTGCGCTATGAAACTGGCCTTGAAAGCCACAGATGCCCTCAATCTAGCAAAAATCCATATTCATTCAGGGGTAGCAAAAATCCATATTTTATCTGAAAAAACAAAGGGTTAAGTATAGAACCTGTAATGGTCCCATGAACTACAATTCCGTTCTTGAGCTCGATGGAGACTGTCTCTTCCCAGTGCCGTCAATGCAACCAAGTGGGTGAACTACTGCCTCTGAAACTGGCCTTGCGGGGATGAAAACTGGAGGCGCCCAGTTTTTGCTAACAGATCAGAAGAGTTGTTAGGCAACAGCTGTCAGCCAGAGATTAAAACTGTCAGGAACATGTGTCAGCGAGATATTAAAAATGTTGACGATGAAAAACTAGTTCTCTTTCAAAAGAGAAGGCCTATCGGCCTAAATATTAAATACATAGGACCTTAAAAATATCAAGGGCATATGGGCAAGTGACAACAAAGATCCACTGCGTATACCCGCGAAAAAGCTAGATTTGATGTTTGGATCTTTAAGAGTTCTTAAACTCGGACCCTTAACAGATGTGGAGGGAAAATGTGAAAAGAAATTTAACGAGCTGGTTTTCTTCAGTGCGACAATTTCTCATCCTCCTTTTGACGTGTCAAAGTTTAGGAAGTTCAATAAGCTGGCACATTTATGTTACCACCCTGAAGATTTACAAAATCTGAGTCAAGTAAGTTCTCTTCTTAGTCTTGTTGGAGTATCTAAAACACTATATCATGCGCAATTTTATTAGTTTTAATGGTTAGTAAAAGATTTTCATATATTCCTAATTGCATAAATTGCAGATGCCCTCCACTCTTAGACACATCGATATCAAATTAAATTCCCCTCTCTTCCAAATATCTTCCAAATGTATTAGGCAACTAAAACTAAACAATTTACGAGTACTGAGACTGACGAATACTTTAATGGTTTGAGTATCATGATTTTCATATATTACAGATTGCATAATATGCAGATGCCCTCCAGTCTTAGACACATCGAATTTGAATTAAATTCCCCTACCTTCCAAATCTCTGCAAATTCTATTCAGCAACTCAGCAATTTGCGAGTATTGAGACTGAAAAATGCACGGTTGAAAAGATTACCACAAGAACTAGGAGATCTGGGAAATGGTTTGGAGGAACTAGAACTTTCATATTGCCAATATCTAGAGGAATTGCCGGCATCAGTTTCAAGGCTTGGATCTTTTAGAGTTTTGAGAATGCACAACTGTTCTGGTTTGACGCAGCTGCCAGGAGATTGGGGATCATTGAATTCTTTGCATGAACTCGATTTGGGTGGATGTAGAAGTCTAGAATCGCTTCCTAGCAAGCTTGAAAATCTTGCAGCATTGCAAAAACTCAATCTGTCCAGGTGTGAAAGTCTAAAAGCGCTTCCTAGCCATCTTGGAAAGCTCACATCATTGCAAGAACTCGATCTGTCCTGGTGTGAAAGTATAGAAGCTCTTTCTAGAAGTCTTGAGGAGCTGTCATCATTGAGATTATTGGACTTATCCTGGTGTACAAGAATAAAATATCTCCCTTCTGGCTTAGGAAAGTTAACAGCCCTTGCAAACCTTAATCTATATTGTTGTCAGAGACTTAGTACTATTCCTGAAAGCATTGGTTAGCTGAAGTTGAACTCAATCGACTTAGATCGGACCTGTTTAAAAGGACTTCCCGATGGGTTTTGCAAGTTCTCCACTTTAACAGAACTTGACATGTGCTGCAGCCATCTAGAGAAGCTTACGAAGCGATTTGGAGAAATAAGAAGTTTAAGAAAGCTAACGCTGGTCTCTTGTCACAGTCTAAAGAATCTGCCAGAAAGTTTCAGCCAACTCAAGAACTTGGAGCACTTGGATTTATCAAACTGCTCGACTCTTGAAGAATTATGTAAAGATTTCAAAGGTCTATCACCACTGCGAGTTCTATCACTGGAAGACTGTGAGATGCTCCCCCTAGAACTTTATGTGGCTACACTGGATCATATATTTCATTTTAGAAATAGCGTTAAGGATGATATTTTGGGGTTCTCAAGTGCTCCCCATATGAACACTTGTCTCCAAGTTGGACAAGTTGGAGGAAGATATTACCCACAATCATGTAGGGTAACATTGAGTGGTCCTATAACTACTTATTGAAGGCAATGATGTAGGCATCAAGGGATAAATCAGACCCCTTGGTTTTTTATGACATTACAAAATTGTTGCAGACTATTAGAATATTAGGCAACTAAAACTAAACAATTTGCAAGTACTGAGACTGACGAATACTTTAATGGTTTGAGTATCATGATTTTCATATATTACTGATTGCATAATATGCAGATGCCCTCCAGTCTTAGACACATTGAATTTGAATTAAATTCCCCTGCCTTCCAAATCTCTGCCAATTCTATTCAGCAACTCAATTTAGCTGGCCCAGAGATTGAAGAATGCATGGTTGAAAAGATTACCTCAAGAGCTAGGAGATCTGGGAAATGGTTTGGAGGAACTAGAACTTTCATATTGCCAATATCTAGAGGAATTGCTGGCATCAGTTTCAAGGCTTGGATATTTAAGAGTTTTGAGAATGCACAGCTGTTCTCGTTTGACACAGCTGCCAGGAGATTTGGGATCATTGAATTCTCTGCATGAACTCGATTTGGGCGGATGTAGAAGTCTAGAAGCGCATCCTAGTAAGCTTGAAAATCTTGCACCATTGCAAAAACTAGATCTGTCCGGGTGTGAAAGTCTAAAAGCACTTCCTAGCCATCTTGGAAAGCTCACATCATTGCAAGAACTCGATCTGTCCTGGTGTGAAAGTCTAGAAGCTCTTCCTAGTAGTCTTAAGGAGCTCTCATCATTGAGATTATTGGACTTATCCCGGTGTATAAGAATAAAAGATCTCCCTTCTGGCTTAGGAAAGTTAACATTCCTTGCGAACCTTAATCTATATTGTTGTCAAGGACTAAGTACTATTCCTGAAAACATTGGTCAACTGAAGTTGGACTCAATCGACTTAGGTCGAACATGTTTAAAAGGACTTCTCGATGGGTTTTGCAAGTTCTCCACTTTAACAGAACTTGACATGTGCTGCAGCTGTCTAGAGAAGCTTCCGGAGCGATTTGGAGAAATAATAAGTTTAAGAAAGCCAATGCTAGTCTCTTGTCACAGTCTAAAGAATCTGCCAGAAAGTTTCAGCCAACTCAAGAACTTGGAGCACTTGGATTTATCAAACTGCTCGACTCTTGAAGAATTATGTAAAGATTTCAAAGGTCTATCACCACTGTGAGTTCTATCACTGGAAGACTGTGAGATGCTCCCCCTAGAACTTTATGTGGCTACACTGGATCATATATTTCATTTTAGAAATAGCGTTAAGGATGATATTTTGGGGTTCTCAAGTGCTCTCAATAAGAACACTTGTCTCCAAGTTGGACAAGTTGGAGGAAGATATTACCCACAATCATGTAGGGTAACATTGAGTGGTCCTATAACTACTTATTGAAGACAATGATGTAGACATCAAGGGATAAATCAGACCCCTTGGTTTTTTATGACATTACAAAATTGTTGCAGACTATTAGAATATTAGGCAACTAAAACTAAACAATTTGAGAGTACTGTGACTGACGAATACTTTAATGGTTTGAGTATCATGATTTTCATATATTACTGATTGCATAATATGCAGATGCCCTCCAGTCTTAGACACATCGAATTTGAATTAAATTCCCCTGCCTTCCAAATCTCTGCCAAATTATATTCAGCAACTGAGAAATTTGTGAGAATTGAGATTGAAGAATGCATGGTTGAAAAGATTACCTCAAGAGCTAGGAGATCTGGGAAATGGTTTGGAGGAACTAGAACTTTCATATTGCCAATATCTAGAGGAATTGCCAGCATCAGTTTCAAGGCTTGGATATTTAAGAGTTTTGAGAATGCACAGCTGTTCTGGTTTGACACAGCTGCCAGGAGATTGGGGATCATTGAATTCTCTGCATGAACTTGATTTGGGCGGATGTAGAAGTCTATAAGCGCGTCCTAGTAAGCTTGAAAATCTTGCACCATTGCAAAAACTAGATCTGTCCGGGTGTGAAAGTCTAAAAGCACTTCCTAGCCATCTTGGAAAGCTCACATCATTGCAAGAACTCGATCTGTCCTGGTGTGAAAGTCTAGAAGCTCTTCCTAGTAGTCTTAAGGAGCTCTCATCATTGAGATTATTGGACTTATCCTGGTGTATAAGAATAAAATATCTCCCTTCTGGCTTAGAAAAGTTAACATTCCTTGCGAACCTTAATCTATATTGTTGTCAGGGACTAAGTACTATTCCTGAAAGCATTGGTCAACTGAAGTTGGACTCAATCGACTTAGGTCGGACCTGTTTAAAAGGACTTCTCGATGGGTTTTTCAAGTTCTCCACTTTAACAGAACTTGACATGTGCTGCAGCTGCCTAGAGAAGCTTCCGGAGCGATTTGGAGAAATAATAAGTTTAAGAAAGATAATGCTGGTGTCTTGTCACAGTCTAAAGAATCTGCCAGAAAGTTTCAGCCAACTCAAGAACTTGGAGCACTTGGATTTATCAAACTGCTCGAATCTTGAAGAATTATGTAAAGATTTCAAAGGTCTATCATCATTGCGAGTTCTATCACTGGAAGACTGTGAGATGCTCCCCCTAGAACTTGATGTGGCTACACTGGATCATATATTTCATTTTAGAAATATTGTTAAGGATGATATTTTGGGGTTCTCAAGTGCTCCCAATAAGAACACTTGTCTCCAAGTTGGACAAGTTGGAGGAAGATATTACCCACAATCATGTAGGGTAACATTGAGTGGTCCTATAACTACTTATTGAAGACAATGATGTAGGCATCAAGGGATAAATCAGACCCCTTGGTTTTTTATGACATTACAAAATTGTTGCAGACTATTAGAATATTAGGAAACTAAAACTAAACAATTTGAGAGTACTGTGACTGAAGAATACTTTAGTGGTTTGAGTATCATGATTTTCATATATTACTGATTGCATAATATGCAGATGCCCTCTAGTTTTAGACACATCGAATTTGAATTAAATTCCCCTGCCTTCCAAATCTATGCCAATTCTATTCAGCAACTCAGCAATTTGTGAGAACTGAGATTGAAGAATGCATGGTTGAAAAGATTGCCTCAAGAGCTAGGAGATCTGGGAAATGGTTTGGAGGAAATAGAACTTTCATATTGCCAATATCTAGAGGAATTTCTAGCATCAGTTTCAAGGCTTGGATATTTAAGAGTTTTGAGAATGCACAGCTGTTCTGGTTTGACACAGCTACCAGGAGATTGGGGATCATTGAATTCTCTGCATGAACTCGATTTGGGCAGATGTAGAAGTCTAGAAGCGCATCCTAGTAAGCTTGAAAATCTTGCAGCATTGCAAAAGCTAGATTTGTCCGGGTGTGAAAGTCTAAAAGCACTTCCTAGCCATCTTGGAAAGCTCACATCATTGCAAGAACTCAATCTGTCTTGGTGTGAAAGTCTAGAAGCTCTTCCTAGTAGTATTAAGGAGCTCTCATCATTGAGATTATTGGACTTATCCTGGTGTACAAGAATAAAAGATCTCCCTTCTGGCTTAGAAAAGTTAACATTCCTTGTGAACCTTAATCTATATTGTTGTCAGGGACTAAGTACTATTCCTGAAAGCATTGGTCAACTGAAGTTGAACTCAATCGACTTAGGTCGGGCCTGTTTAAAAGGACTTCTCGATGGGTTTTTCAAGTTCTCCACTTTAACAGAACTTGACATGTGCTGCAACTGTCTAGAGAAGCTTCCGGAGCGATTTGGAGAAATAATAAGTTTAAGAAAGCTAACGCTGGTCTCTTGTCACAGTCTAAAGAATCTGCCAGAAAGTTTCAGCCAACTCAAGAACTTGGAGCACTTGGATTTATCAAACTACTCGACTCTTGAAGAATTATGTAAAGATTTCAAAGGTCTATCATCACTGCGAGTTCTATCACTAGAAGACTGTGAGATGCTCCCCCTAGAACTTGATGTGGCTACACTAGATCATATATTTCATTTTAGAAATAGTGTTAAGGATGATATTTTGGGGTTCTCAAGTGCTCCCAATAAGAACACTTGTCTCCAAGTTGGAGGAATATATTACCCACAATCATGTGGGGTAACATTGAGTGGTCCTATAACTACTTATTGAAGACAATGATGTAGGCATCAAGGGATAAATCAGACTCCTTGGTTTTTTATGACATTACAAAATTGTTGCAGACTATTAGAATATTAGGCAACTAAAACTAAACAATTTGCAAGTACTGAGACTGACGAATACTTTAATGGTTTGAGTATCATGATTTTCATATATTACTGATTGCATAATATGCAGATGCCCTCCAGTCTTAGACACATCGAATTTGAATTAAATTCCCCTGCCTTCCAAATCTCTGCCAATTCTATTCAGCAACTCAGCAATTTGCGAGAACTGAGATTGAAGAATGCACGGTTGAAAAGATTACCTCAAGATCTAGGAGATCTGGGAAATGGTTTGAAGGAACTAGAACTTTCATATTGCCAATATCTAGAGGAATCTCTGGCATCAGTTTCAAGGCTTGGATCTTTAAGAGTTTTGAGAATGCACAGCTGTTCTGGTTTGACGCAGCTGCCAGAAGATTGGGGATCATTGAATTCTCTGCATGAACTCGTAGAGCTTCATCAACATCAATTGATGAGCATATCTAAAGCAAATATGTGGGTTGGAAGTGGGGATAAACCAGATCTCCAATTTGGGCTTCATTTCCAATGATGTAATGGAAGATCAAGAGTTATTGTCAGCCATTTGTTGGTATTTGTAACAGATTCTAGAAACCCTATTTATTGCAAATTTGATTAATTTGTTGGCAATATCCATCTTGTAAAATTCTACACATTTTGTGGTGTTTTTGGATGTAATTCATGGAATAATTTTGTCAAAGTAGAATACCAAATTCCTACTGGCTAGTGTTATCCTCTCCTCGTGCCTACAATCGGACTGTAGCTCGGGAAGCCAAAGGGAAGAAAAGTACCTTGTGTTGGTAGGGTGGACAACCAAGTGGACCAGCAAATTTAGTTAAGCACGGTGGGAATTGCAAAAAAAAATCATTGCAACCACAAACTTCCTGCAACTGCAAACTCCTCATAATGCTTGCAGATACAGAGCCTGTAATGGTTATTCATTAAAATTCTGTTTGCACTTGCAGTGCTCTAATCTCAAATGATAAATATAATTTCATCAGTGATGATAATGGATAGAAGGGCTTAGAAAAACTCAAAAAAAATCATTGCTTTGTCTGATCACAAGCCTCAACCACCCAAACCTTGCATCTAACATCACATTTTTCCAAAATCCACCTCCAACGCATTTGGCTTCTTGAAAAATGTGGAAGTGTTTTTTCAGGAGATGATTGAAAGCTTCTGAGATGTTTGGTGAGGAAATGTTATATGTGTATTTGTGCAAATGCACCATTTTTCTATTTCCTGAAATTTTTAAAGTGCCATTTTGAAATGCATTCATAACATTTCACAAATGCATACAAAATACAGAGTTATGTTCATTAATATCAATATTTCAGCAATTGTGTATCAATTATATAATTACTTGTGCTGCTTTATTCAATTCTCATACAGTCTTGTATCACAATTGACATGTTACCACATATGTTCCTCAACTATGTGATGTATGTGCAGTCTCAGGTGTCCATGTGACTTTATCCTTTAATTGCTAGAGATGTTTATCGAGTCAGAACCTAAAAAGTTACTTTAGTTGAATTTGTAAGTACGTATGTTCATCACAATTATTATGATGTAATCCATAATCCATCTTTTACACTCGTGGTATTGGTATTAGTCAACCATCTAAGAGATTCGCTAAATCTATAGGAAAAATATTGAAATTCTCCATTGTAGCTGCTTACTGGTACCGTGTTGATACAAAGCAAGGTTGTCAATAGATTTGAGATGAGCCGTTTATGTATTTAGACTTTCTTACATCTGTAAATGCTTCTATTTTTAGGAAAGCACAAGGTGTGGATTCTGCACTAGGACAGCAATCCTCGTTCTCTCGTAGTCACTACTATACACTTATTTCTTAATCTATATTGTTAACTATAAATGTTTATTGTCCCCGCTTGACTTTAAAGTGATACATGTATATGATTCTGAAGCATATTGTGTATTAATGTTAAGCTAGATTTAGTTTCCCTGGAGGCTGGGACTAAACATTTAGGTAGAAGGTGGGCCTATTTGGCCAAACACTCATAAAACAATATTATTGTGAAATTTTGTTCCCTTGTAAGGAAATACAAATTCATCATATCTGTTTTCTTTTCCACATGAACAATTAACAAGAGAAAGCATCAGTATGGTTTCGTTAACATGCAATGATTACCACCACAAGCTATCCAAATCCACTGTAGTTGGCTAACGAAGGACCAGCTTCATTGGTTAGCTGAGATGATGACAGGCTGCCCACTGACATTGATTTCATATCGCTAAGTTTCAAGTTATAACACTAAAGAAACTAGTGTTCTTCCCCATTGAGGGCAACTGACCTTTGCCATTCTCCTCTGCACTCCAAGATCAGTCAACAATGCGCAATTAGCCTTTCTGCCATTCTCCTCTGCACTCCAAGATCAGTCAATTTTGTTGACTGATGCACAATTAGCCCTTCTTTTGTCTTATGCATAATAGGCTACAAAAACAAAGATGTCGATTACGTTCTACTTTTCAATATATTCTTGATGCCAAATTGGCTCCTTGTTATCCTGGAGGACAGGAATCCACTGTCGATCTTGACGAGTGTCCCATTTTTTTTCTTTACTATCGAAGCCTTAATAGGTCAAGATGTTGCCTAAAAGGCATTTGTACAGAATGTTTTTGCAGACGAGGCCCCCAAATTGTAATCGCCCCTACACAATGTCCCTTTTGCAAAACGTCAAACTATGTTGTGGAGTATAGAGGTGCTAAAACACAAGAGGAGAAAGGCATTGAACAAGCTGAAGAGAAAAAATTGGTTGAAGCAAAAATAAGGACGCAACAACAAGAGCTTCAAGCTGAGGAGCAGAGAATGCATAGAAGACAAGAGACTATGCATGCTGGACTGACACTACCTTCTGAAGAAGTTGACAGACAGGATCTTCCTGTTTGCAATGCAATATCAGATACTAATAGGGTCAATGCCACTTATGGTTCCTCGTCAGATCTAAATGGGATTCATTCAACTCATGTTTCATCTGGGGTTGCTGATACAAGGTCCAAACCTTTGCCTGGTCGATACAACAGGGACGATGAATTTGAATTGGACCTAGAGGACATAATGGTTATGGAAGCTATTTAACTCTCTATCTAGGAGCATGTTGCACATAGAATCTCATGACCCTCTTCTTTTTCCTTGGAAAACATTCTTTCGTCTAGACCTGGTCAAACATCTAGGTTGAGGGATAGTTCTGAGTCTACTATGTCACGTCCAACATCCACTGATTCAAGAGAGGTTGTGCCAAGTAGCTCTGTGACAGGGGACCTTGCTTGTGCAATTGCAACATTAGCTGAAAGACAAGTACTAAATAGTGATTAAACATCTGCAAGGCAAAGCTCTCAAAATCATCAAAGTTGCAGAGACCCTATTGGAAGTGGTGGAATAGAGTGACAGGAGGTTATATATCATAACCCAAACAGTGAGCAAGAATTATCAGTCTCTCATATACAGGAAAGAGGGCATGGAAACCGAGAGACAAAAGAGCAGCAACAATAGTTATGCACAGAAGAGGATAAAAATAGTGTGGATATAGGTGGTGGTGACAGAGCTGAGGCCCATGCACCAGACAGTTGGATATAGGTTTCACCTGAAAGTGGACGTGCGTTTTCTCCATGTATAAGAGAAGGAATTCAAGGCTCAATGTTTGATTGGGTACTTGATCATAGTTCTGAAGTAGTTGAAGTTGGGACTAGTTTTTCAAGTAGTGTACCCTCAGCTTCAGACTTACCTTGGGAAGCACCTGAGGTTCCTCACAATACTGAAAATTATGCTGATCCACCTTCCTTTAATGCACAGCCTTATGGGGTCCCCGAGAGTTTTGAAGAGCAGATGATGCTAGCATTGGCCATTTCACTTGCTGAGGCCCAAGCACGCTCATGAATTTATGGAATCCTCGGTTATACGGACAGAACACATTTTGTGATTATAAGCAGATTTTACTTTCAACCTTCCCACCATGTTAGCATCATGTACATGTCTGGCAAATACTGACTTGTCATTGACAAGACAGCTTATGACCAGCCAGTTAGAAATTGTTTTCTAAGTTGGAGTTATCCATACATTCTGAAGGTTTGTTTAAAAGTCACAATTATGAAATCAATTATATGATCAAGGAACTACACTAGAAGATAAACGGTATTAATGGTGCAACTAGACAAAGTGAATGTTACGTGTGCCTCATTCTGTATGGAGTCTGTGCTGCAGACACCTATACATGAAAATTTTACGTGGTTGTTCTCGACCTGATCTGTCATTGGTCTTTAACAACTGCAAAGGAAAATTGGATATAATCTTCTTTGCAGACTGTTATGGTTTAGATATTGTATATGGGGTCTGCTTCTAAATTTTTTGTTGTTATGGATGAAATCATGAATAGATTATCGATCAGAAGTTGGAAGCTTGCATATTCAAGCAAGTGTTTTTTTTTTTCTTCGTAAAAACAGTTTTCAACAAATTGATATTTTCCTTCCTCTCCTTGTTTATCATATATTCGCTCAGTTAATTTGTTAGAAAGGGCTCGATGCCTCTTACTTCCAGGTATTTATGAAGGGCCTTCTGTAAACTCTCATCCAAATCGCTACAACCCAGTAAACATAAGATCCAATCCAATCAATAAGATCCAATATATAAACCGAACCTGTATATATTTAAAACCCTCAAAAGCCTAAAGTTCCAAAGCTCTAAACCCTAGAAGCCTGAAAATTCAAACCCCTCAAGCCCTGTAGGATCCTAGAAAACTTGAAAATCCAAACCACTAGACCCAGAGAAATTTGATAGCCTGCCCCTAAAGACCCTTTAACCCTGAGAAGACTAGAGTGACAGAAAAAAAAAAATTAAAAACAGAAAGAGAGATAAGGCATCATGATACTCACTTGAATTAAGTTCCATCATCCGGAATTCGATCTCCTTCATCTGCTGTATTTTTCTGTGGGTGTTTGAAGGCCATTGCATCGATTGAAACCTCTTTGGCATACCCAGTGCAAATAAACTCAAGGAAAGGACCTTCTCCTTTAGAAATAGTGACTGTTAGATAAACATGGGGTTCAACAGAAGCGATATCACTGTCGCTATCTTCTTCCTCCTCCTCGTCACCCATGTCCCCTGGCATAACTTCAACTTTTATATCCTCGTTACCATGTTTCTTCCGCAAAATAACAGCCTGATTGCCCAGCATATCTTCGATCTCCCAGGGCATGGTGCCCGGGGGTTTAGGATCCTCTAAACACATTCCATACAAAGGAATCATGACTATATGCAACTCTTCAGAGAAAGATCATAAGATCTTAGGGATTTTTTTTTTACTTTACCTCGGTGGGAGGATCTGATTCAAGCGCACAGTGAATCTCGTCTTCGAGCATTTCTACTAGGTTTTCGTTCGATTTCGTATAGACTGCAACTGAAGTAACCGCCCGGCTGGAAACCCATGGTGTTCCCTTGATTGTTTCTTTCCTACAACATCTTTCAAATGCAGACGCAGTGGCCGAAACGATGAGCCTCTGATGCTTTAAGCCTATGAAAGCCTTTGGTGCTACAGAGAAGGCTACCCTGCGAGCAAAGCAGGCGATGCGAGAGTCATTGGCAGTTACGAATTTGGTTCTCTTGAGGCCACCGTTATAAACCTGAAACCCTGCTCTATGCCACAGAAAAAAAAGCTAAAGTCCATCCTGGAAACCCTGCTCTGTGCCACAGGAAAAACAATGGCAATCCAACTTAGAAACCCTACTCTGAACCACAGGCAAAACAGTCGAAATCCTGGTTTAACGATAGCTGGAACAATGAGTATTATTCGCTGGAAGTCTCTGGTCCCAGACTAACAACGAATTTGGGGATCGATAGATGGGTCAAGCAGAGGCGGTCCTATTGTTGGGCGGTGAAAAAATCCTATTATCACCTTAAAAGAAAAATAAAATAACCCAACAACATTAATATACAAACATCTTTCATCTTGTGATAATTCAAGCTTTAATATTTTTAATTGATAATTAATATCATTTTATAGTATTTGTTTGTTCAATAATCTCAAATATCAAATGTGATAATAATCCAATATCATTGAATATCAGAATCAAATGTAATAATAATCAAATATCAGCATTGGATATACATTATTCAAGATTCCTCTTGTCATATTCACTTGCATGAGGGATAGCAATTTCTTGGCTATTAAAATAATACTATTGTCATTAATTGTCACTATGGATCTATACGGAAGGTCAAGTGGATTTATATTGGACTCGTATGTTTTTGTTAGTGTTTGGAATGAATTTTGTTAGCGTTATTGATATATAACAAAATTATTATTTGGTATGATGAAATTTATGCATTAATATATTATAAGTAAGAAAAATTATAGTTTTTTATTATTCGAGCATTGTTATTTCATATATGCAGTTTATATATTTGTGTTTCATTTTGTAAATGGTGCAAAAGGAGTATACTAGATTTTTTAAATTAGATGAATCTAGTGACAATTGATGTTTACTGATTTGATCTTGTAAGTGATGGTCAGATGTTGCAAAATAACTATGTGAGATTGCCTTATATTAGATGTATATAGTGCTCCCCAAAAACAAAAAACAAAATTCATGACTCTCCAAGGAGTTTTCAAAAACCTCCACTAAATCCCTAAAAGAATTTTAGAGACGATTTTGACAAGACTTTCGCAAGCCTAAACCGCCCCTGAAGGTCTTTTTTGTAGTAGTGTTTTCATTATATGCCCATTACAAATAAGTTAATCAATATAAAATTGACATCAAATCTACATTCACAAGATTGATGAAGGGGAAAATAAGGGAATTTCAAATTTAGGAGGGCACAAGTTTTAGAGATATATCACAACAAAGATCAACAATCAAGATAGTCTACAAATTAGGGTTTTGAAAGGTACATAACTTAGCATTGGCATAACATTGATTAATATGTAAAATATAGTTGTACCCTAAGTCTCCTATATAATATGGAAGATAAGGGAAAACCCTTGCCTAATGAAACTATCATAACATAAGTGGAAAACATGGATGATCTTGATTTGTCACCCATGGCAGAGGCTTGGAATATAAGAAGAGAGATCTAGTGGAATGCCCATAATTTGGTTTTGTTGTAGTAGTTCAATCAAAAAGTCTCAAGAGAAAAAGATGTTTGGGTTAATTACCATATAGAGTTAGAATATTGAGATTGTAGTAGAGTTGAACTAGTTCTTTAAAATGAAGAGAAGAGGAGTAGTTCAAGAAATGAGCTTATAAAAGGTTGGTTAAGGAGATCCTGACATGGATAAATAATTTTGTGGTGGAAGAGGATTATGTGTCTTTTAGTTCTCCAACCATGGAAGTGTAAGTGTCAATGCCTGGAGGTGACCTATAATGGATTAAATCATATTGAATAACTAAGGGAATAAGGTGCCATGGAGGAAACACATGCATTAAAGAGGGGAAAATAGGATTTAAATCAAAATGCAATAATTAAGTAGTGGATGAATAGAATGAAGGAGATTCATCACAATACTATGATAATGAAAATGAGTATTGGTGAGGATGGAAACATAGAGGCACAAGTAAAAGAGTTCAAAAGGTTTCAAAGGTGTCAAGAGAATATCAAAAACTTATTAAAATAGGGGGATTTAATAATTGGAAAGAGCTTGGAGAGAAGAATAGGTGGGGAGAATATGTCAAGAAATTTGGAAGAGAAAAAAGAAGTGATGGCTCAAGGAGGTGAGAACGTTCAGTTAGATGGATCATTATTGTCTAAAAGGAAGCCTTAGTTTGTAAGATATTGATTAGCTTGTGGAGAGAGATATCATCACAAAGAAAGAAGAGGAAGAAACACTTAGCAATGTGTTCTAATTGTTTGAGCTACAGGAAGGTCAAGTAGTAGACATAAAATAGCCTAAGAAAAGTGGATCCAATCCAAACCAACCACCCTAATTATTTTAAAAGCCTAGAGGTAATCCCAAATTTTTATTCTACTTTTGACTTGAAAGCACCTTTTCTTAGTAGTTTGGGATATAGTTGTAGTGAAAACAAAAGGAAGGTGGGAATACAAGTGGAAGTGGCATATGTTATGTTTGAATTTTAGTTCAAGTGGGGGAGTAGGCCTAATTATTCAAACATGTCTATAAGGTTTTATCTTGGTGAACAATCCAACCAACGATATGGTTATAGTCGTTCCAAGAACTTTATGAAAGTTAATGGTGATGAAAAACCACATTGGTTCTTATGTGGATTCATCTAGAGGGTGAAAAGGATTGTAGTGCTAGTTTCAAAGTTGATAAAGTTCCTAACCACATTGTGGGGGAAGCTTCTCTAATGGTGCATGAAGTTCATATAGATTTATACCTAGGGTGTAGCTAAGGCCTTGGACGAATTAAAGGTGGTATTTATAGCTAAGTTCTAGAGGCTAACATTGAACAACAAAAAATGACTAAGTTGAAGGATATTAAGAAAATGGTTGGAGAAAGTTCTCAGGAGTATGATGAAAAATTGCAAAACTTGATCAACAAACTCTCTTATATTATCCATGAAACTCAACACAAAGAATGATCCATTCAAATTTTGTTGCTATTTAATAGTGTACCATTAATGCAATAATTGTGGGTGACATAGAGGGATGTATTGTATTAGGCCATGACGATAGAATATTGTAGGTGAACATCCATTTTACTAAAAAATTTCATGGTTGGTAGGATCTAAGAGAGAATTATGTAAGGAGTTCTTTCTAGGTAAAGGACATGGGTATTACTATTGTTAAAAGGGGTTGCCTACGAGGATACATTGGTATTACCTCTTGCAATTGAGTGGCATCTAGGGTGTTGAAGATCCTTATAAGAGTCCCCTTTGTACTAGCAGTCGCAAGGAGGTTGCCATCAAGGTGAGTGCAAAGCAAGCGATGCGAGAGTCATGGGAAGTTAAAAATATAGTTCTCTTGAGACCATAGCGCTTGACTCTCATTTTCCCATGTTGCAAGCCTGAACAAGCCAACATGAAGCTATTGGGAGCATGAGAAACAACACACAAACCCTTGGGCTTTGCCATCATCTCAATATGGTGCACCAACCTCAAATCCACGAAATTGTACACAAATCTTGTGCTCCAACACCACCACAATCCATCCTGTCTTAGCTTCACGACTCAAACCTCGGACTTGAAGGACAATTCCCTAAGACAACAACTTTAATGATCATCCCAGATCATGATCTTATTGGGCGGGTACTGGGGATTCGAAATCCTGCCCACGAGGGTCAAAATATTACATCAAAATAACATCTCCACGACACCAATACCGTCATTGTTGAATTCCCTTCTAAAGATTTCTCTGAATAGATCACAGTTGTAAACCTAGAAACCCTGCTCTGTGCCACAGGCAAAACAACCGAATTCCATCCTAGAAACCCTCCTTGGGTGTAGCTAAGGCCTTAGACGAAATAAAGGTGATATTTATATCTAAGTTCTAGAGGCTAAACATTGAACAACAAAAAATCACTAAGTTGGAGGAGATTAAGAAAATGGTTGGAGAAAGTTCTCATGAGGATGATGAAAATTTACAAATGTTTAGGGGTAAGGGTTTAATGGGTTAGGGGTAAGGGTTTAGGGGGTTAAATGGGTTAGGGGTTGGGAATTAATGTTTAAGGGGTTAGGGGTTAAGGGTTTATAGGTTTAGGGTCTAGGAGGTTAAATGGGTTATGGTTTTAGGGGTATAGGGGGTTAAATGGGTTAGGGGTTGGGAATTTGGGTGTAAGGGGTTAGAGGTTTAGGGGGTTAAATGGGTAAGGGGTTGGGAATTAGGGTTTAAGGGGTCAGAGGTTTATGTTTTAGGGGGTTAAATGGGTTAGGGCCGGTTTAGAGGTTTAAGGGGTTAGGGGTTTTAGTAGTTAAGGATTTTAAAGGGTTAGGGGTTAATGGGGTTAAATGGGTTAGGTTTTTAGGGGTTTAGGGTGTTGAATTTGTTAGGGGTTGGGAATTAGGGTTTAAGGGGTTAGGGGTTAAGGGTTTAGAGGTTTAGGGTTTAGGGGGTTAAATGGGTTATGGGTTTAGATGTTTAGGGGGTTAGGGGATTTAGCAATTAAGGATTTTAGGGGTTAGGGGTTAATGAGGTTAGGGTTTAGGGGGTTGGGAATTAGCGTTTAATGGGTTAGGGTTAAGGGTTTAGGGGGTTAAATGGGTTAGGTGTTTAGGGGCTTAAATGTGTTAGGGGTTTATAGGTTTAGGGGGTTAAATGGGTTAGGGGTTGGGAATTAATGTTTAAGGGGTTAGGGGTTAAGGGTTTAGAGGTTTAGGGTTTAGGGGGTTAAATAGGTTACAGGTTTAGGGGTATAGGGGGTTAAATGGGTTATGGGTTGGGAATTAGGGTTTAAGGGGCTAGAGGTTTAGAGGGTTAAATGGGTTAGGGGTTGGGAATTAGGGTTTAAGGGGTTAGAGGTTTAGGGTTTACGGGGTTAAATGGGTTAGGGCCGGTTTAGAGGTTTAGGGGGTTCCTCTTAGAGTTCCTCTGCCTCCAGTTTTATGAACTGGCTCCAACTAGACTCTTATGCTCCACAATTTGTTAGATGCAACGAGTCCAAAGGCATGACAAAGAGCCTAAAAAACCATGCAAATGGAGGCGAGGCTAGCCCTATCAAAATCCCTGTAAATGGAGGTGATTTTGGCCTTATCCTATATTTCAAGGGGTTGAAACACGAAATCTGCAAATAATAATTTGTTTTGACTACAACACCTCTCAAACTTTACCTTTTTCATTATAATAATTAGCATGTGTGGATGAAAATAGGTCTAACTCGACTTCATGAAGAAATGCAACCTTGCTTATATGGCTAGGTTGAATTGCATCATTAGGAGTTTCCAAGAAGAGGCTCATGTACAAGGTGTGGGAATAAAGGTTTATTTTCTCTAAAATAGTATGATACCTAGAGACTAAAATAACAAAGGATAAGGTGTGTAAAAATAGCAAAAGTCTCTTAAGCAAGCACCCCTTCCTAGGCTAGATTAGAGCTCTAGGAATCCTCCAATTTTGAACGAATACTGATGGTGGAATTTCAAATAAATTGATGCCCTAGCTATCACACCAAACCAAATATATAACCGTGGCTCTCTCTACTCATAGTATTTCATTGAGATTATGTTAGGTATCTTTTATTAACCTATTCTTGTGTCTATCTAAATGGATACTATATTGATAGTCCAAAAATGAGGCATTTTGGATTGTCTATAATTTGTACTAGTTCTGAAAAACAACTAGCAACAGTTAATCTCTTTGGCTGCAAAAATTATTCTACTTGTTGTGTTAGGGAGTTTCTCTCAGGAAATTTATGGATAACCCGACATATTTTTTATATCCGTACTGTGCATAACCTTTATAAATCTACCTTTCAAATCAGCGTCAACCCAATGCAACAACATTTTCCCCACAAAAAGCACGAGATCAAGCCAACATGTGTGTTGTGTGCATTTAAAGAGATTGATGGGTAGGTTTACCATTACGAGAACATGGCACCTTAAAATCCGACCACAATTGGTGAGTGCTAGCATTTGCGAAATGGCATCATGAGTGGAGCCTTTTCCAAAAGAGATTATTCATTTACATTACAATATTTACAACATGTAGTTAGCGTTCCATCCATGTTAGTGCACACACCTGATGGTATCAGTCCTTAAACTGATGGTGTCAGCGAGTTAAGGGGTTAGGGGTTAATGAGTTTAGGGGTTAGGGGTTATGGGTTAAGGATCAAGGTTTAAGAGGATATGGGATTAGGGTATATGGGGTTCAAGGATTCTAAGTTAGGGCTAGGGGTTAGTGGCTTTGGGTTTAAGGGATCAAGGGGTTAATTTTTTATGACTTATGGGTGTAGGGGTTAAGGGACTATGGCTTTGGGGTTAAAGGGATAGGTATTTTAGTGGTTAGGGGTTAAGTGCGTATGGGTTGTGATAATGTGGCCCCTAATCCCCTTGTCAAAAATATTGGGGTTTCCCCTATCAATTTCTCTCATTGCCTTACCTATAGGTCCCCTAGCCCCTATGTCATAAGGCCCTAAGGCTCCTTCTCATTCTCTAATGTTAGGATTATAGATCTCAGTAAACCATGCTCGAACCTCTCACTTCTACCCATCCATGCTACCCTTATGTCCCCTTGCCCCGCTCAATACACCAAAAGAACCCCCTCCCCCAAAATTCATGAGAATTGAACATTTGGAGGCGATCATTTAACAACAACTTCACAACTACTCCATTTATAATGGTGTCTTGGAGCTATTAGATGTCATTTCATTGAGCTATAGTGATAGGTGAGAGCTATGCATAGCTCACTAAAGGTGTATCAAGAGACTATTAGTCTATTGGCTATATAATTTGACTCTTTTATTGTAACTTAGCGAAATGGAAAAGATGTGGAGACAATCTCCATTCTTCTTCTTTCACCGGGCCATGTAAAATAAATGAATCAAATAGTCTCAACCCCTTGGAGAAGGAAAGTTGAGAACAATAATTAGCATGAACAAACAAAGAATCCAATGAGTTAAGCTTGGAGGGGTCTCCCTTTTTCAAAAAGCATCCATAAGCTTGTTAGAGTTAGTATGAATCTTTACTAGAGGTTGAGTAGTCTTCACATCACCAACCACATCCAATAGAAAGGTACCAACCCCTACAATAAAAATGATGTCTCCAAATAAGGTGTAGTTAATACCAATAATATCACCTTATGAATCTATTACAATATGATTTGGAAAGTATGTTTCCATACATGTGTGAAAGAAAAAATCCATTTAGTTAGCAAAAGGAAGTCTTTTTTAAGACCTCCAGAAACCCACTTGAAGGAGACAAGAAGGGTTTGAAACCATATAATACAAGTCGATCTATGAACCCTATTTTTGATGTTTTCTATGCATGTGTTTGTTCACTCGGTTTGACATGTGATAGACAATATATGAAGCCTTTTTTTCCACATATCATCTTCATTAGATATCATGTTGCTAAGAATGAAGTGTCTGGATTAGAGTTAAAGTTCCTATTTTAGTTTGTTGTCTTTTTTTGTCTTTTCGAGTACAAATCTTTCTGGTATATTGTGCTAAGGTAGTTTGGCTTTCAAATATTCAAGGAATATGTGAGCTAATATAAGAAAATATTGTAATATTTGAAATAACATGATGAAATATTTAGCACAATTTATGGTGTTGGATTGATTAAGATGTTTATTTTGGATGGATGGATGTACATCTCTTTAGCCAATAGACATAACTCATTAAGCATTGTTGCAAGTATGTTATTGACATGTTGAAGTGTCATTGAGACTTAGAGGTAGAAGATTTAGACTTGTATGTTTTCACCTATCCGGCTGTGATGATACCTTATGGAGGTAAGCAAAATTTCCATTTTTTTAACTTTTAGATATATTCTATATGCTCTTGAGAGAATTTCAACCTTTTAAATAAAACTACAAACAAATGTACATTCATGCAATAATTACTAATTGATTTGGGGTTGACTCAACAAATTGTAGCATGTTGGCTTGTTGAATTTGTTAGTAAGTTAATTAGGGCTTGATAAATTTGTAAGCTTCAATGGGATTTATTGCAGTTGTATTTTTTTTAGAGAAGCGAGTTTGGAGTGGTGGTTGTGCTTCCTTTATTGAATTTGATTTCTTTGGTTCTTCTTCTTGTGCATGCCCACTGTGGTATATTCTCGTTAGTAGTTAAGGGGTTAGGGATTGGGGGCTTAAGGGTTAGGGGCATAATGAATTAGTATTTAAGGGATTAGGGATTGGGGTTAGGGGAATAATGAGTTAATGGTTAAGGGGTTATGGATTGGGGGTTTAGGGGTTAGGGGATTTAGGCACATTTAGGGGTTAGAGGAATAATGAGTTATTAGTTAAGGGATTAGGGATTGGGGGCTTAGGTGTTAGGGGATTTAGGCGCAGTTAGGGGTTAGGTGAATAATGAGCTAGTGGTTAAGGGATTAGGGATTAGGGGCTTAGGGCTTAGTGGATTTAGCAATTAAGGATTTTAAGGGTTAGGTTTGAGGGGTTAATGGGTAAATGGTTAAGCGTTAACTGTTTAGGGGTTTAGGTGTTAGTGGTTTAGGGGTTTAAGGGTTTAGAGGTTTAGGGTTTAGGGGTTAAATGGGTTAGGGTTTTAGGGGTTTAGGGGGTTAAATGGGTTAGGGGTTGGGAATTAGGGCTTAAGGGGTTAGGGGTTAAGGGTTAGATGTTTAGGGTTTACGGGGTTAAATGGGTTTAGGGGTTTAGAGGTTTAGGGGGTTAGGGGATTTAGCAGTTAAGGATTTTAGGGGTTACGGGTTAGGGTTAAGGGGTTAGAGGTTTAGGGGGTTAAATGGATTAGGGTTTTAGAGGTTTAGGGGGTTAGGGGATTTAGCAGTTAAGTATTTTAGGGGTTAGGGGTTAGGGGTTAGGGTTTGGGAGTTAAATGGGTTAGGGTTTTAGGGGTTTAGGGGGTTAAATGGGTTAGGGGTTTAGCGTTTAGGGGGTTAAATGGGTGAGGGGTTATAGTCATTTATTAGGTGAACAAGGCACAATTTAGTTGTAGTAACTGTAACTTGGTCAAGTTGTTATATTCAAGGCAAGACTTGGTTGGGTTCCCAAGTTCCAAAAAAGTAAGGGTAATTGTGAGGGCATGATAACTAAGGAGTGTCAATGTGTGCCAAGGAACGAAAAGGCGTGCTAACACATGCCAGAAAGTGTCAATGGATGTTGAGGACTGTTAGGGAGTGCCAGGACAATACAAGGGAGAACTAGGTCAAAATGCATGGAAATGAACAAATAAGAGTGTGTGCCAAGTAGTGTCAACGAATTCCAAGTGCCTCAAGGATAAAGTGTGTTAGGAGAAGGTCAAAATTAGACTTGTAGGAGGTAAGCCTATGGTTACATAAAGGGTTGGACAAACTAGTTTCAGACAAAGGGAAACTTTGGGCTAGGCACAACATCGATTTTCCAATGACTTGGTTGGGTTCCCAAGTCACAAAAAAAGCAAGGTTATCTATGAATACCAAGGTGTGTCAGGGAATTCCTAGAAGTACTAAGACATGTTAGGCTGTTCCAAGGCATGAAAGCTAAGGAATACCAAGGTGTGTCAGGGAATTCCTAGAAGTACTAAGACATGTTAGGCAGTTCCAAGGCATGATAGGCATGCCAAGATGTGGCAGGTGCCAGGGTGTGGCATGAACACATGCTAGGGAGTGTGAGGGCCAAGTGTCAGGGAAACACGAGGGGGCACTAGTTTAAAATGCATGGAAATGAAGTATAAGCCAGTTCTAGGTGTGTTAAGAAGGGAGCGACACGGTATTCTAGGAAGTGCCAAGGCATGTTAGAGTGCTAGGGAAGCATACAAAGTTGTTCCAAGTGCCTAGGTGTGCCAATGTGTGCTAAGGATTGTTAGGGAGTGCCAGGAAAACATAACAGAGGCACACTAGGTCAAAATTCATAAATGAATGATTAAGCATGTGTGACAAGGAGTGTTAACGAGTTCTAGGTGTCTCGAGGAGGGAGTGATGGGGTATGATAGGCAATACTAAGTCATGTTATAGTGTCAGGGCGACATGCATCCAAGATTTTATATATTCACATACATGACAGTCACAAGATGTCAACAAAATCACATACGTATCGAAATCCTCAACCAACAATATGCTGCATTGCTTCTTAATGTGCTTGCAACTAGGTAGGCATCAAAGACAATCATTGCAATGGGTTAAGGGGATCTAAGAGAGAATTATGCAAGGAGTTCCTTCTAGCTGGTAAAGGACATTGGTATTACTATTGTTAAAGGGGGTGGCCTACAAGGATACATTGGTAGCTATTGATGCAAGAGCATAATTTCAACAATTTATTTCAAAATTTGTATTTGTCCTCCATAAGGTCTTAGAGATTTTTGGAAAAGGAAGTTGGTTTCCTTGTTACCCTATAATTTTGTAGAATTTCTAATTTCATATTTGAGATAGGAAATTTTAGTAATTTTAGGCATAAGTTAAGATGCTTTTTTTAATTTATTTTTAAGCCTCCTAGTCATTAGGAAAGTTGAGTCTTATGATTAGGATTAATTGTGGCATCCTATGTATTTTTCAAACTCCAATACACCAAGGAAAATATGTGGAGGACATTTGGGGGAAATGTGATTGTCCATGAAATGTAGATCGGATTTGGGGAACTTGTAGCTCTTTTCTTTGGACCCTACTAGTTCTTAGAGGTTGTATTTGGAGTGGTTAGCAGGAAAAAACATAATATGCCCAAGAATATTAGTGTTGGAGCAGTTATGGTTAAAACACGAGATTCAAAGTTCAAATCCCCTTGAGTTGCCAACCAAAAAAATAATATTTTTTTATCTATTTATTTATTAAATTTTTAGAATGTGGTTTAATGAAAAAAGAAAAATATAATATAAAAGAAATAAATATGACATGATTAAATTTCATGTGGTTTGAATATCGATTTTCAAAAATAAAAAATATAATTTTATCCACTATCCACTCATGGATATTTCAATGCAAACTTCTCAATGCTAATGATTTTGTCTTAATTGCTAACTATCTTAAATGGGTTTCGTCTTAATTGTCATTGTCTTAAGTTGCCATTGTCTTAAATATAAAGTTATGTCTTAAATATTTTTGTCTCAAAGTGCTTTTGTCTTAAATCTAAAATTTTGTCTTAAAATATTTTTGTCTCAAATTGATTTTGTCTTAAAATATATTTGTCTGAAACTGCTTTTGTCTTAAATATAAAGTTTTGTCTTAAAATATTTTTCTCAAATTGGTTTTGTCTTAAATATAAAATTTTGTCTTAAAATACTTCTGTCTTAAATTTTTTTGTCTTAAATTTTTTGTCTCAAATTATTTTTGTCTTAAATATTTTTGTCTCAAATTGTTTTTGTCTTAAATATAAAATTTTGTTTCAAATTATTTTTGTCTCACACTATTTTTGTCTTAAATTTTATATTTAAGACAATTCAATTGATGTTAAATTTTAACATAAAATAACTAAAATAAAAAGTGGTTTTTAAAGACAAAAGATTTCTTTTGTCTTAAACAAATGTCTTAAAATGCCCTTGGTGTAGTAGTGAATAATGTTTTTAATCATTAGACTACTCTTACATCTAAATGACTAGTATCACTTGGAATTTTGTGAAGCTCAATGTAGAGAAATCACACTCTTGATTTTTGTGAAGCTCAATCTACTCCATTTCTTGCCTTAATTTTGTTTGAAAGTCATTGACGTAAAGCCATTGATTAGAAACGAAACAACTGTGTAAATTGTCTAATCCTAAAATGACCGTGTAAATCGAAATGGTCACCAAGTAGAGGAAAGATGAGTTCTCGGTATTTTATTATATATATATATTGAATTGTCATGGTTAGGTTTTTGATTGTTTATTTTATGTTATGGAATTTTTTTTATTAGAATTTGATCTTTGGTCATAAATTTATAAATAAAATCGTAATTTCATTTTTTATGACTTAGAAAATTTATAAATCTCAAACTTGTCATTTTGACCATTTTTTATCATATATTCATCGTAATTTCATTTTTTATGACTTAGAAAATTTATAAATCTCAAACTTGTCATTTTGACCATTTTTTATCATATATTCATTATACTGACTTAACAAAAATTCCAAAACATAGAATAATTAATTAAAGTAAATTTTCAACCCTTACGATGATACAATGTCGTCGTCGTCGGGTGGTTTCGTCAAAAAGCTGCCAGCGAAAGAGCCAGAGGAATCATGGGTGAGATTGTTGTGTGATTTTCCGCCATTATTCTTGGCCTGAAACAGTGCGGGGGTCAATAACAGTTCGGGTAACATCGTAGCCATCGGTCTCAAAATCAATAGATAAAAAAATAAGACGCTAAAGAGAACCAATCCAGTTTTTCCCCAACTCTGCCATCAAAACAAACCGACTGTACCCTCATTTTCTTGATATGGGCATCAAAACAAACCGACCTAGCACCGACATCATTCTTCTCAACTGTTTTCTGCATTCTCCGCTGTCCAATTTCTACCCATGCAAAGCTCAAAATACTGTGTGGCACACGTGTAGTGATATAAATTTATTAACTGGAATGGGGAATGGACGCGCTGCGGGAGCCCACGTCAGGCCCACCCATGTTCGTGATTTGAAGGGAATTCTTCAGTTAATTGTGGATTCTCCATATTTTGGAATTGAACTCATAAATATCATAATATTTCGGGAATATGCAATTGAAATTCAAAGTTATAGAACATCTTTGTTTTAAATAGTATTTTATAGATATGTAAATAATTATATTATAATTTATATTAATATAAAATATGAGATCAATTTGGATATCAAAATCATATGTTCCACAATCAGTATCTTTCTCAACAAAACCAAAATCCCAAAACCACTAAAACACTATCACAACAGTAACATATTCCAATTTTTAATCAAAAATTAAAAATTTACAACAGTAACATATTCAAATTTTCAATTAACAATTAAAAATTTACAACAGAAAGACTCACATCATACTAATTGTAATAAATTTTTAAAATATGTTTAAAAAAATATTTAAATTATATAATTTAATTAATTTTAAGTTAACAAAATTTTTTACAATTTAATTAATTTATTATTTAAACTTTTGCATATTACATTAGTAAAAATGGTAATTAATAAAATATATTTAATTTAGAAAACGATTTAATTTATAAAGCTGAATTTTTGTTACAATTATTTAATATTATAAACCAATTTAGATTTATCTTAACTCTATATCTTGAAAACTCTAAGAAAGATCAAATCTCTCAAAGTACAAGTCTTTCTCTGCACTTGATAGGAGTTAAAATGAATGAAGGATATATATATATATATATATATATATATATATATATATATATATATATATATATATATATATATATATATATGTGGTGATGATGATGATTAACGTCCACTAAGACCAATGATATCTATCCAACTTCAAGAAAAGAAGAAGAATCTAATTGTGGTTCTTCAAAATATTATTTTTGTGATAAAAAAAGAAGAGAAAGAAGAGTTCCAAGATGAAAATAAAAAGAATCTAATTGTGGCTCTTCAAAATCTTATTTTTGTGATAAAAAATAAGAGAATAGTTGGGTTGGCTTAACAAGTTAAGAAGATTGCAGGCGTGGGAGATGTTAGTGAATTGAGAGAGGATGTGAGTAAGGGTGGAACAATATAAATGAAGTGTTTTGCATCTTCCACCTTCTTTGTATCGCAAATCTGTTAGATTCTATCATCCCAAAAAGTCTTGGGAGTAGACCAAAAATTTCCAACCCTAAATTGACTCTATGATCTCAATTTTATCAGAACTACCAAAGTAATATTTATTTATTTAATTTTATTTTAGAGTACATGACTCCAATGGTTTGAATGATATATGATATACGTATCATTACCAACAAGATCCATTATTCTCTTATAGAACTTCATATTATTATACTAGTCTACTCTATTTTATCGTTTTGGATTTACCAAGGTTGAGATGGATCAAAGCTCCTTGCACCTCAAGAGATTTGATCCCTCAAGGTGCTTGGTATATCCAAAGTAAAGATGGATCTAAACTTGTTATATATATATATATATATATATATATATATATATATATATATATATATATATATATATATATATATATATATATATATATATCCGAGTTGTCTAAATCTATAGCTCAAAAAACACCAATTATAAATTTACTATTTTGCCTCAATTTTATTTTAATTATCATTTTTTTTAATTTAAATTTTATTTATTATGTAATTAGACTAAGCTAAAATGTTGACATAATAAAATAGGATAGGAAATTGCAACATCTCTTTGAAATAACCCCGCTTGACACAAAGACATTATTTAGGAGAACATTTTTGTATTGTCATATACCAATGTAGATCTCAGTCTAGATCTATTGCAAACTTTTTTAGAGTGCAAAGAGAGTTGATTTCTCTAGACATTTGGTGTAGACCGAGTAAATATGGATTTAGGGTGGTCTTCCCCCCTTTAAAAAATCTCTCTTTAAAGAGTCTTTCCCTATTTAAATAAGCTATATTCCACATGATTACCATGGGTGAATATCATGGACAAGAGAGTATAGTACAGGACAAGACATTAAAACCTCTCTTCCATACTGGGTCCAAAACCACATCTCCACACAATAAATATATACAAATTTTAAATTTTTAAATGTTCATATTATTTCAAGAAATATTTATATAATTTTTAACTACATATTTACTTCCACATTATCATGCACATTCTTAATATGTAAATAGGCTTTGTCACAATACCATGTCATAGTTTATCAATACTACAAGCCCAAAAAATCATAACTCACTTTATATGATATTGGTTCATATTACATTTTTTAATTAATAAATTTAATTAAAAAAAATGTATAACTACTTTGGAAAATTAATTTGTGTTTACTACTATAAATAAATCCTTAACATTTATCTAATAACTATTAATACTTAAATTAAAATGTAAAAGGATATATATATATATATATATATATATATATATATAATTCCTTCATTTAAAAAAATTAAAAAATTACTTTAAAAATATAAAATAATATTTTTCAAAACCAAAGCATTTATTTTTTATTTATTTTTTTATTTTTTAATAATAGTAAACTCTTCACATTTACAAAATACCTCCTAATTTCTTTTTAATATTAAAAAAAATATTCACTATAAATCAATAATCTTTAAACAAATTATTTCAATAAAAATCAATATTCATTAAACAAATTATTTCAATAAAAATTAATAGTCTTCATAATGGCATACTCCCATTAGACATGACTAAGATGACTTTATAATACGTGAAATAAAAATTAATTAATCATCATAATGGCCTACCCATTAGAGAGATGACTAAGATGACTTTGGAATCCGAAATATTATCAAGTTATATGTATATTTTTCTAATATTTAAAAGAAAAATTATTTTATATAAAAATTATTTCAATAAAAATTAGTGATATTTATCATTATATTGTATTTCTATTAGATTAAAGATATTTATTAAGGATATTTTTAAATAAATTAGGTTAAATTAATGTTTATGAGTTTTGGATAGATTGTGTGATAGAGTGTTTTATTAAGAAATTTCTAGATGTTAAGTTTTTGGTTCAATTCCCCATCATTTTAAAGTGTTATTCTTGAACATGACCATGATGTAACCTGACTATTAACGAACTTACTAAAAAAGAAAAAAAGATATAAAAAAGTGAGTTAAAAGTTAGTTAAAGTAAGATAAGTTTGTTTATGTATAAGGAGCATATAATTAGGCCAATAAGTCTTTCTTTTGAATCAGTTCACCTCACATTTCAGTCTACCATTTTCATCTACACATGACATCTCTGCATTATATGATCACATCTCTACCTGACACCTGTGCACCATATGATTCCTTCTCAATTTGCTACTCTTCCACGTCATTAAACTGTTAGGAAACTTACTAAAAAAAACAAAAAATAAAAAACAAAGGTCGTTAAAAGTTAGTTAAAGTAAAATAAGTTTGTTTATATATAAAGAGGATATAATTAGGCCAATAAGACATTCTTTTGAATCATCTCACCTCATATTTTAGTCTACCATTTTCATCTACACATGATATTTGTGCATCATATGATCACATCTCAACCTAACATCTGTGCACCATAGGATTCCTTCTCAGTTTGCTACTCTTCCACATCATTAAACTGTTACGCTTGGTGAACCGGCTACATGAAATATCATTATTCTTGTTAGTTTCTGCTCGAAGCTTAATCAGGGTTCACTAGGGGTTGGCTATGAGAATGGGCCATGTTTCTGTTTTCTATTCCCTAATTTCCACTTGAAGTAATTCCATGGAAATGCACGCAAAATAGTGATCTTCTTTGTAAAAGCTTTTCCCACTGCTCAAAAATAATTTGGCAAAGCCCTCAAGTGTGCCGAACTTAGATCTCAATTTTGCTAAAAATATAAGAAAAAACTTATATATTGAAAACCAAAAACTCACAGGTGAGCAAGTTGCACCTAGAGATTGGCGAAGAAAAAAGTTCTCTTCTCATTAATCATTAATATCAAGAATATATAAGTTTACGTGAGAATAGGAGAGTTAGAACTAGCGCTTAGAAAATAGGAACTAATTCCTAAAAGAGGATACACATACAACTAATGAACAAACTCTCTCCAATAATACACATTATCCATTAATTCGAACACTCCCCTTAATGGAGAGAGGGTTCACTAGTACTCCTAACATCTCCCTAAATAATTCAAATTTAATTCTTCCAAGGGGCTTGGTAAAAATGTTTGTTGCATTATTGTCAGACCAGGAGGTAACTCCGCGAAAATAAAGATGCATTAGCTGGATATTTTGTGTGTACTTATACATGGAGGTGAGACTATTGGGATTCACTTCCCAATGTCTCTTGGCCTTCCTTATTTACTAAATTACAATAATATACAATCTCACTCAATCCCTTAGGATTAGGTGTCAACATTCCCCCCTTTAATCTGAAGGGATGTTGGTGAGTCCAAGCATCTTTCTGAACTTTTCAAAATTTTATCTTCCAAGCGCTTTGGTGAAGATGTCTGCGGTCTACTCATTTGTGGAACAATGAAGTAGATGGATAGTTTTGGCCTCAACATGATGTCGAATCAGATGCTATTTTGTATTTATGTGCTTTGTTTGACCATGGAACTTTAGGTTCATGGCCAAATTTATTGCAGAAGTGTTGTCAATCATGAGTGGTGTTGAATGCATTTGTTTCATCTGCAAATCTTCTAGGATTTTCCTTAGCCACACAATTTCCTTTGTTGCTTCAGCTGCTGCCACATATTCTGCGTCGGTTGTGGAATCTACTGGAACTGATTGTTTGCATGATCTCCATGAGACAGTTCCTCATCCAAGACTCATGGTATAACCTGAAGTAGACGGCCCAGTTTCTTTGTCCCCATAAAAGTCTGAATCAGAGTATCTGATCAAGCTGAAATCACCTACTTGTGTATATTTAAGTCAAAAGTCTTGAGTCCCCTTCAAGTACTTTAGAACTCTTTTTGTAGCAAACCAATGTCCTTCATAAGTTTTTTGCATAAACCTCGAGAGGATTCCAACAAAAAATGAGATGTCTGGTCTGGTGGTAGTTAGGTCGATAAGACTTCCTACAAGCTGTCTATACCTTGTTGCATCCTCGAATTCCTTCCCTTTAATGGATGTGAGCTTTAAATTTTTTTCCATTGGAGTGGTTAAGGGATTGCATTCATCCATGCCAAACTTGTTCAAATATCTCCAATGTACTTCTTTTGAGAAAGAAATATAAATTTAGGATGTTGAGTTACTTCAATACCCATATAGTAATGAACATAGCCCAAATCAGTCATTTCAAAACCTTTCTTTAATTCTTTCTTTATGGATGAAATATAACTCTCATTGTTCCTTGTCATCAAAATATCATCTACATACACCACAAGATATACAGTTTTTTTTTCCAACTTTCTTAACAAAAAAATTTGCATCATCAAGATCAAAATGTTTGAAGTCAAGTTTCAGAAGATGCTCAGTTAATTTCTCATACCAAGCTCGCGGTGCTTGCTTGAGGCCATACAAGGATTTTATAAATTTGCATATTTTGTGTTCTTGGCCCTTCACAACAAATTCTTTTTGTTGGGACATAAAAAATTTCTCCTTTATATCTCCATTCAAAAAGGCGGTTTTTACATCCATCTGATAGACTTTCCATTCCTTCTGAGTTGCTAGGGAGAAGAGTGTCCGGATGGTGGCCCATTTTGTTGTGGGGGAAAAATTTTCTTCATAATCGACCCCTTCTTTCTGTGCAAAACATTTTTCCATAAGCCTACCTTTGTGCTTGTCAAGTGAGCCATCTGCTTTGTACTTGTTCTTGTAGACCCACTTACAGCCAATTGGTTTGGTTCCCAAAGGAGGATCAACTAGCTTTCAAGTGACATTCTTTATCAAGGCATCATACTCCTTTTACATTGCTTCATTCCATTCAACATGAGAAGCGGCTTCTTTAAAGGAAGTTGGTTCACGATCTGTAGACAAATTCAATTCACAGTTATAAGCAATATCCATATCAATAGGTGAATAAGAATTATCTTTGTCACCTTCGTTTTGTCTGGTGGAACTTCTTGTTCCTGTCTTTCCAACCTCATCGAGACGAACGTTTTCTACTGTCTTTGTCAGCCATTTTGGGGGGCCTTTATGAGATGGCCCAGGCTGATCATTTGACTCAGTTGGAATTGAATCAAGATTCAATCTCTAAATTCTGTCAATCACATCATTCAAAGTGTCATTCGTGGTTGGTTCTTCATGTGGGGGAGAGAGTGCTTCAGAAAATTATACCATAGATTGATTCAGTAGAGGAATCCCCCCTTCAAGATGTGGAATTTGATTATCAAATTATTGAAAATACTTTGCATGTGTGAATCTATCCAAGCAATCAAGTTGCCACTCAACAACATTGTCAGTCTTAGAAGATTCAAGGAATATGACATCTCTTGCTACTACAAACTTCTTATTGACTTCATCATAGAGATGATATCCTTTGGAGGTATTGGAATACCCCAAGAAGATACATTTTCGAATTATAGCACCAATTTTATTCCTTTATACCTTGGTATCAAAGCATAATAGGTGGAACCAAAGACCTTGAAATTCTTTACCGAAGGAATGTGACCATGCCACATTTCATAAGGAGTTTTCTTTCTGATTTAATTTGAATGACACCTATTCTTTATGTATACAACACATAGAACTGCATCAGCCCAAAACATCAATTTTACATTCTTAAAAACATCATGGAGCGAACCATATTTAAAATTGTCTTGTTCATTCTTTCAGCTACACCGTTTTGTTGGGGATTATAGGGCACAATTGTTTGATGTTTGATCCCATGCTGACAAAGATAATTTTCAAATTCATTTGAAGTGTATTCTTTTCCATTATCAGTGCGCAAAGAGCCAATATGAGTTTTTGTATCATTTTCAATCCATGCATGAAAATTCGTGAATGTTTGAAAATCATCATATTTGTTCTTCAATAAGTAAACCCAACACATTCTGGTGTAATAATCAATAAATGTCATCATATATTTATTTCCATTTGCAGAAGCCACAAGCATAGGGCCACATAAATTTGAATGAATAAGCTCAAGTTTTCTATGTGCTCTGGAATGTGAATCATGAAATGGTTGTTTGCTATGCTTTCCTAGAACACAAGCATTGCATTGCTTAAGTTTCCTAGGAATTGTAGACAGTCCAGTAACACCATTTTTCTTCAAAAATCGAAAGTTATCATAGTTTAAGTGTCCAAATCTATCATGCCATAAAAAAATTTATGGGAATGTACCTTCATCATGATGTGAATTGAATGCAAATTTTTGTGAATGAGCAGAGGAACCTTGCACCTTCAGGAGTCTTCCTTCTTCTATTCACTCCATGGCAAGTGAGCGATCTGATGCTTTTCTGACCTCAACCTTGCCATCAAACATGTGAATGGAGTGTCCTTGTTGGTGGATGTGGACCAAGGACAACAAGTTTCTCCTCAACTCAAGGAGGTATAGAACCTCATGTAGAAGATGATCTGGAAGACCAGACAACTTAAGCCTGATTGTGCCAAGCCCTGATGGCTTGATTTTGGATTTATCTGCGAAGTATATTGCTCCATCAATTTTGTCAGTAAATTATTCAAAAAAAACTTTTCTGATGGCTTCGTGTATGTAAAACACCCCAGCTGGAGAAAAAAGGCACAAATTAGAGTAAGGAGTCACAAGCTATACAAACTCCAACTTGAATCTCCGGTGGCCCTGATTGGAAGTACATACGACAATGATCTGAATGAGTTATGGCACATAAGGATGGGGAATCTACATCATGGAGCCTTGGGAATTCTCAAAACTATTGTCATAGGGGCTTTTGAACTCAACACAAAAAAAAACGAAGTTTACAGGGGGTGTGTATGAGGGAAGTATGCTAAGGCAATGTTTCCAATAAACAACAGCAGAGCCAAGGGCGTATTGGAGTTTTGATACACAGAAATTTACGGTCGAATTTCCACAACCGCTCTCAGTGGAGAAAAGTATTTTTCTACCTTCATTGATTATCATTCCAAAAAAAATTAGATCTACTTTATGAAAGCCAAAGCTGAAGTATTTGATCGATTCAAATAATTCGAAGCCTTAGTGGAAAACTCTACAGGAAAAAACATCAGGAAGTTGCGGTCAGATAATGGTGGAGAATATATTGATAAGGACTTCACAAGTTTCTATGCAAGGGAAGGCATCAAGAGAGAGTGGAAAGATCCAAACAATATAGAGCAAAATGGAATTGCAGAAAGGAAGAATCAAACCATAATAGAAGCTACAAGGGCAATGATGTAAGACCAAGATATGCCCAAATTCTTATGGGCAGACACCTACAATACAACATTGGAGCCTTTGGGAAGGTGACTCCCGAGAGAGTGTTCATAGGCAGCAAGGAAGAGGTGAGGCACATCAGGATATTCGACAGCATGGTGTACTGCCACGCTCCAGATGAAAAGAGGAAGAATTTGGATCAAAATGAAGAAAAAGGTTTTATTATGGGCTATAGTGAGAATGTGAAAGCATATCGCATTTATATTCCAGAGAACAGGAAAATCGTGGTAATAAGGGATTTAAAATTCATGGAGGAGAGAGACTTCAGGAAATCTTGGGAAATGGCCACAAATATGGAGATTAAGGAAGATGCACTAGTACAACCTGAACAACCTACAAAGGATGGGTCAAGTGCATCTCCAAGGAACAAGGATTCTGAGGAAACATCCTTCAAAGAAGAACAAGAAGGAGAGCAGGTGAGACCGCTCACCACTAATGGGAGGCCGAGCAGAGAACTTCAAAAAATTATTAAGGATGCAAAAGGATTTGTTGGAGCCCCTATAGAAGCAAAGAGGATAAGGAAGTAGCCAGATAGATATTAGTCACTGGTAGCTCAGGTTTGTGAACTATCCACCTTTTGGAAATTAGCTCAGCATCAAGTGTGGGTGGATGACATGGTGGAGGAGTATAGATCCATCATGACAAATGATGTCTAGGAACACACTCTGATCAAGCAACATACGACATATTTATATCACAAGAAAAATATCTCAAGAAAAATCCTGAAGAAGTATGGGATGGAAGACTGAAAAACTGTGAGCACTCCAATGGTGACTGGATGTAACCTCAATTCTCATGTTGATTCTCCCATGGTAAACCAACTTTAGTATAGATCTATAATTAGAAGTTTGCTTTATCTAACCGGGACTAGACCAAACATTATGCATTGAGTTGGGATTGTTGGATGATTCCAAGCTAATCCAAAGGAGTCACACCTTTAGGGTGTAAAAAAAATATTCAAATATCTACAAGGGACTCAAGACTTTGGTCTATGGTATCCAAAGAATTTTGATCTTACTCTTCATGCTTACACAAATGCAGACTCAACTGGAAATGTTGATGATTGAAAAAGCACTAGTGGTGGTGCATTCTATACGGGACCCCGATTAGTATCTTGGTTTAGCAAGAAATATATTTCCATTGCCTTATCTACAGGAGAAGGAGAATATATGGCTACCGCATCATGTTGCACACAACTTCTTCGGATGATGCAAACATTACAAGATATTCCAATTAAATGTTCTCCTCCCATATCCATCTTATGTGACAATACAAGCACCATCAATATCTCGAAAAATCCCGTTATGCATTCCAAGACCAATAACATTCCTATCAAGTCACTTCTTACAAGAACAAGTGCTTCAAAAAAAGGTTAAATTGGAGTATGTTCCCCCCAAAGAACAAGTTGGAGACATATTTACTAAACCTCTTCCCAGGGAAAAATTTGAATATCTCGGACATAAGCTAAGATTTGTCTCTGCCTCACATTGTAGGTTTTAAACCTGAACATAAATTATCTACACACGAATCTTATAACAGAAAATAAACAATAGCGAGAGCATAAAACATAAAACAGATAAACACAGAGATTTTCCGCTGGATCCCAAATCGGGATGACTAGCTTGATTTTTTTCGTTATATTCCTTTTTGTGTTACAACACATATATATACATGCCGAAGCATACATAAACCCCAATCCATTAACCTTGGATTAGAACATAACCATAGTTCCCTTGACCGGATCTACAAAATACCAGGGGCCGAAAAACATCGTACCCCAAAACCATGTGCAAACTCATGCACAAAACATGGGTGGGTATGCCTATGAGTGGGTTCGCACACCATTTTTTTTTTTGCCAAGGTGCTGCCCCAGTCCCCGAGAGGGGGGCCTGCCGCCCCCCTGTGACCCCCTTGCTGCGTCCAACGGAACATACAGCGCGTGCGGCTAGTCATGGAAAGAATATAGCACATACCCAACATTCTCCCACTTGTTGTTTTCTTTCCGCAGGGGGCCACAGGAGAGCTTAGTCATTGGGCCAATTCTTCAACACCCATTGTTTCTCTACACCAAGAGAACTTCTGAGTGCTCACATACTTCGTCAATGCATCTGCAACATTCTTTAAAGTGTCCACCTTTACTAGCAACACCCTTTTAGCCTCAACCATATCTCTAAAAAAGTGATATTGAACATCAATGTGCTTTGTCTTTGAATGATAAGTAGGGTTCTCAGCCAAGAAAATTGCACTTTGGCTATCATAGTCTATCCTTATAGCTTGTTGTACCAACCCCATACTTGAACACAATCTCTGCAACCAAACTGCTTCCTTGCTTGCATGAGTGGCTGCTATGTGTTCTGCCTCTGTAGTTGAAAGTGCCACTACAGAATGTCTTTTACTCATCCAACTGACTGCACCTCCAAATAGGCTAAACACATACCCACTTGTAGATCTTCTTTGGTCCAGATATCCATCCCAGTCTGCATCAACAAAACCACGAATGTCCAACATTCTTTCCAATCCTGGTTTTCCCTAGTAGCACAAGCCATAATCACTAGTGCCACATAAATATTTGAAAACCCGCTTCACTGCTGTCCAATGCTCCTTCCCTGGGTTTGACATAAACCTGCTCAATACTCCCACTGCATATGCAATGTCTGGTTTAGTATAGACCATTGCATACATCGGGCTACCTGCTGCACTTCCATACGGAACACGGGACATATCCTCCTCTTCTTATTGTGTCTTGGGACACTGTTCAGCAGACAACTTTACACCTACAGGAATAGGAACATTCACCCGTTTACGATCCTGCATATTGAACCTCTGCAATAGAGTCTCAACATACTTCCTCTGGTTTAACCAGAGCTTCCTCTTTGCCTGATCTCTCTTAATTTCCATGCCCAAAATATAGTTTGCAGCACTAAGATCCTTCATGTCGAATTTGGAGAACAGTTGGGTGTTAAAATCTTGGATAATTTCTTTGTCATTTCCAATAAACAACATATCATCCACATACAAGACCAAATAAATAACACGGTCACCAATTAATTTAAAATAAATAGAGTGATCCTCCTTGCTTCTGGTGAAGCCAAGTCCCCGCATATAAGTATGAAATTTCCGATACCACATCCTTGGTGACTGTTTTAACCCATACAGAGACTTCTTCAACCTACATACCAGTTCTTTCTTACCCTTCACCATAAAGCCTTCAGGTTGCTTCATGTAGATCTCTTCTTTTATATCCCCGTGAAGAAATGTTGTCTTCACATCCATCTATTCTATCTCAAAATCAAATGCAGCAGCAACAGATAAAAGTAATCTAATAGAAGTAACTTTGGCAACAGGAGAAAAAATATCACCAAAATCAATTCCCAGCACCCGGGAATAACCTTTTGCTACCAACCGAGCTTTGTATTTCTTCACCTTGCCTTCTACATTCATCTTCTTCTTAAACACCCATTTTCTCCCAATGGGCTTCCTTCCAGCCGGAAACTCCACCAAATCCCATGCCTCATTTTTATGCAAGGATGCCATTTCATCAACCATGGCCTCCTTCCAGAGTTTTCCATCCTCTGAATCTACTACCTCCCTGATAGTTCTGGGATCATCATCAGTTATAGTTAAAGCAAAACTTGAACATAAATTAGATGGACTATACCTTTGTAGTTCCCTTCTTTCCCGAACTGATCTTCTCACAGCTAGAGTTTGTGGCTCTTCCTCTTCTGAGTCTTCCTCTGTTGTAGAGTCTGATTCATCCTCCTTTATCTCAAACTCTATCTTCTTAGATTCCCTTGGTAGGACTTAATGTGTAACAACATCTTTCACCTCTCTAAACACCACATCTCGGCTGTACACAACATTCCTTGTTTCTGGGTTCCAAAGCTTGTAACCCTTTAAACCATATTTATACCCAATAAAGATGCACCTTTCAGATTTATTATCCAACTTGGTCCCTTTCTCCTTTGGAACATGTACATATGCATCACATTCAAATACCCTTAGATGTGAAAGAAAGGGTTTCTTACCGGTCCATACCTCATGTGGAGTCTTATCCTCCAACGCTGATGAAGGTGATTTATTAACTAAGTAACATGCAGTCTCCACTGCCTCTACCCATAATTCTTGTCCTAACCCGGTACCACTAAGCATGCTCCTTTCCTTTTCCATTAGTGTTCTATTCATTCCTTCTGCAACTCCATTTTGTTGAGGTGTGTATGGAGTAGTCTTCTGCTGTGCTTTGACACACTTCTTACAGAACTCTTCAAATTCCTTCTTGCAGAACTCCCCACCATTATCTGTTCTCGACACCTTTATCTTCTTCTCTGTCTGGTTTTCCACCAGAGCCTTAAATTCTTTAAATTTGTCAAAGAATTCATATTTCTTCCTCAAGAAATATATCCATGTATTCCTTGAGAAGTCATCTATGAATGAAACATAGTACACAGACTTTCCCAGTAATGGAACTGACATAGGTCCAAACACATCACTGTGCACAAGTTCTAATATCTTGTTCGCCCTCTTAGCACCAGAAGGAAAACTCATTCGATTCTACTTCCCATATACACAATGTCCACAGAAATCGAAATCTAGAGAGCAATTAGACATAACTTCTACCATACCATTTCTATGCAGTATCCGAAGGCCCTTCTCTCCAATATGTTCAAGCCTTTGATGCCATAGCATGGTCTTTTCTCCGGAGACAGCTAGGCTTTCCGCTTCACTTTCAGGAACCACAGAACTGTTACACCCATCAATAATATTGCTACCTTGCATCTTGTACAGAGTTCCAGTCTGAACTCCCCGCATTAATACCAGTGCTTCCCGAACCATCTTGCATGCATCTTTCTCAAACATTGTTTTTACACCTTCATCATCCATCTTGCTTACAAAAATCAGATTTTTGGCCAATGCAGGAATATGCAGAACACTAGGAAGTGTTCTAATCCTTCCACCTTGCAGCTTTAGCTTGAATTTTCCACGTCCGACGATTCTAGCCTTCCTATCATCCCCTAGGAATACATTGCCGCCATCATATTTCTCATACTCGCAGAACCACTCCCTATGGGGAGTGAAGTGAAAGGATAAACTCAAGTCAATCAACCATGACTCATGATCTACATGTGTATTTGAAGAACAAGCCAAATACACATTCCCACCTTCATCCGAGGTGGTTTTTTCCTCTGTAGAAAGAGCATCATCAGATCCCTTTCCTTTCTCAGGAGCTTTAGATCTGCAGTCCTTTTTGTAGTGTCCTTCCTTTCCGCATTTCCAGCACACCTTTACAAACTTTCCAGGAGATTTAGATCTCCCTATAGATTTAGATATCCCACTCGAAACCTTATTCTTGTTTCTATTTTGGGACCTTCCTCATACAGATAAGGCATCTCCATTTTGACCCTCCATATTTCTCCGTCTCATTTCCTCCGAGAGCAAGGCTAAGACAATGTCATCAAAATTCAAGGTAGTTGTATTGCTACCTATTGCAATAACCAGACTGTCCCACGAGTCTGGTAGAGAACATAACAAACTGATGCACTTATCTTCATCTGAGATTTTAATATCAACAGATGATAGCTGACTTACCACAATATTGAAGGTGTTCAGATGCTCTGTCACCAAGTCTCCATTATTCATCCTTAGGTTATAGAGCTTTTTCCGTAGGAACAACTTATTCACCAGAGACTTAGATTGGTACAAAGTCCCAAGTTTTTCCCACAAATTCTTTGTCGTAGCTTCCCCAGATACATTCAAAAATACTAAATCTGAGACACACAACCATATTGTGCTCTTAGCCTTCCGATCCAGTTTCATCCAGTCCTCATCTGACATTGCCGTTGGTTTAGTACCTGGATCTACCATGATCCACTGATCTTTATCCACCAGTAGATCCTCCATCTTGAGCTTCCACAACCCAAAAATCTAACCATTAAATTTCTCAATCTTTATCTTTCCGCTGCTCACCATCTTCTTTCACCGCAAGAATCGATCCCGCAGATATCCCACTGAACAGGGTCTACCTCAGGCCCGAGAAAAAAACCCTCAGCAGCAAAGGCGTCCACTTGAAGCCAAAATAGCTCTGATTCCAAATGTAGGTTTTAACCCTGAACATAAATTATCTACACACGAATCTTATAACATAAAATAAACAATAGCGAGAGAATAAAACATAAAACAAATAAACACAAAGATTTTCCCCTGGATCCCAAATCGGGACGACCAACTTGATTTTTTTCATTATATTCCTTTTAGTGTTACAACACATATATATACATGCCGAAGCATACATAAAACCCAATCCATTAACACTGGATTAGAACATAATTGTAGTTCCCTTGACCGGATCTACAAAATACCAGGGGTCGAAAACCATCGTACCCCAAAACCATGTGAAAAATCATGCACAAAACATGGGTGGGTTCGCCTATGAGTGGGTCCGAACACAAAAAAAAAAAATTCCGGGGCGCTGCCGCCCCCCTGCTGCGCCCGGCGCAACGTACAACACGTAGGGCTAATCGTGGAAAAAATATAACACATACCCAACACACTTATTAAATCTTCTTGGTTTCAAAAGATTAATTCGGTACGCAGAGTTCATGAAGGCGAGTCACATATATAAGAGAGGTTCTCTGGATAAATTCACATATGGTTTTTGCTGACATAAAATCTATGGTTCAGCTTTCAAAACAATCTGGGTCATATCTTTGTGCTCAAGTGTTAATGGGTAATTTCCGTTGTTCTGTTATTCATCTTATAGTTCCTTTCTTTGATATTTATCTCCTTGATGAAGATGCTTTGATGAATTTGTTGTTGAAGGTGTTCAGGATGCACAGGTTTAGGGGGAGCATTTGCCTTGCTGAGAAGATTGCATTGTTGGCATTAAGATTGGTGGCTATGTTATGATCTCCTGTTTGAGATTCTTTGGTCATGATTATAAAAATTCATATCTGTAATTTGATATAAATGTCAATAATGTAAATATTTTCTTTTTGAGTAATGTATGGACCTTTCAAAATATGTCAACCCACTTAGTTGGGTAGTTGAGTCAATATGTAAATCCACTCAGTTGGATCCTTGATGTAATTTTGTGTCCTTGGTGATAGGAAAGGTCATGAGCTATAGATTCATTGAAAATATTATGCCTCAGCATGTGTTCAGCGGGAGTATTTGTTTGCCCTTTTCTCTTGATGTCAAAGGGGGAGAGTAATTGGTGTTTGAATAATGTTTATATCTTACATATCTACAAGTTGTGGTGATAAAACTCCAACATGTTCGCCATCAAGTCCAAAGGGGGAGATTGTTGGCAATATGATTCTTATGATTGCATATGTTGTCCTTGATGGGAACTATCTTGCAAATGATGAAGTATATGACTCCTGGAGAAGCACAATGATTTAGAAGAAGATCTAGTATAATAAGGGTATAACTCCATAAAATATGGTCAATATTCATATTGAAGGTTCTATACATGAGTTCGTGTAGGCCAAGTCGTGTATACACACAGAAAAGAAGGATCCAAGTCGTGTATGGCTTTTGTGCTCTAAAATTATGATACCAGGGGGCATTACCATGGTTTTAGTCCACAATATTGAGTGTTGTGTCATCTATTTGATTCCGTCCTAAAAGTACCATCGACACTTGTGTGGTTTTGGCTCATGGTATTGGTAAAGGCTAAACTTATATAAGGAGAAGAAGATTATAATGCAAAAGGGGCAAGAATATGGGTTTTAACTTAATACTTCTCTATGAAGTATATCTATATAGAATGGGTTTTATTTATTGGTAGATCTGAAATTATGATGCACACATGGGCAAAATGATGGATCAGGATCTCTAGAACTGAATTGACTATGTATTTTCTTGATATATTGGTGAGATGTTTAGATCTGTGACCTGGCACATGGTTGCTGAAGTGAAGAGTAAATTCTGGGTAAGTCTATATATTTGAAATTTTCTGCAGTCTTGAATATTTATAGATTTATACGTTGGTTTTTCATGGTGAAAGTGCGTATACTTGCGGGTTTCTGTCAGCAAAAGAGCGTATGGAAATCAGGGTTTTCTGAAGCTTGATGGAGAGGTTCTATGTTTATTACTGCTATATTTCTGTTGTCTATCAATGATATCTTCATGTAGATCTGGGTTGTCTGAATACTGTATATGATGCTCGTTGAATATGTAAAAATCTGATCAATGAGTGATTAAATATGATTAATGATGTTGAATGCATAAGGTTTCTACAAATTTAAAAATATATATGAATGAAAGCCTCAGATCTATTTTTGAGTCTGATCAAATTATGGAAATTCAGTATTCAAAGATCTATACGAAGGTTGGTGTGCAGAAAAGCACGTATACATGCAGGTTACAGTAAAGTGAAGTAGCGTATGCTTTTAATGAGATGAATGATCAAGGTTAAATTTGGTTCTACATGTTGATTCAAAAGTCTGGGTTTATTACTGTGTTCTAGTTATAGTGATCTTACTGTTCTGCTTAAATTTTGGGTTTTGGTTGTTAGTGTTGATCTATTAGGGGGTTGTAGCTCCCTTCCAGTAGTGGGTGGTAAACAAGATCAGGGGGCTCGATCTCCCTTCGAGTAGCAGCTGGATAACGAGAGAAGGTTGCAACCTTCTGCAGGTAGATGCTTGCGCACCGATATGGGTTTGCATCAGTACAACATTATAAGCAGTGTTCTATATAATAAATATGGAAGACAAAGACAACAACAATGGTGGTTTTCTCCCGACTTGGGTATCCACCTTAAATCTTGGTGTTCATGTGTGATGCTCTTGTGTGATGATTAATTCAATTACTACTGAACATGTTTACTACTTATGTCTTTGATGTATAACTGAGGATTTGGGCTAAAGAATATTCTGAATATTTATCTAAACAGTAAATTTATTTGGGTATACGCAAGTTTCTATTAGGATAATCGTGTACAAACACTAGTTGGGCTAATCTAAGTCGCATATAAAAATCAGTAAAAGAAAAAGTAAAATATTGTGATTCTTGTAAATATTGATTCACGCGACCCCCCCCCCCACTCTCAGTATTTTTCCCAAAAAATTAGTCCCTAGACCATAGGACAGATCAGTTGTAGGATCCAGGTGGATCCACAAGATCAAATATGCTGTAGATGGCATCATAGAGAAGTTCAAGGCTAGATTTGTAGCTAAGGGATATGCACAGAAGGAAGGCATTGATTATGAGGAAACCTTCGCCACTATAGCTCGCTACACTTCTATCAGATCCGTCATCTCTCTGGCTGCGCAGATGGGATGTGAGATTCACCAGATGGATGTCAAGACAACATTCTTGAACAAGATGATAGAGGAGGAAGTGTACATATAAAAACCAGAGCGCTTCGAGACACATGAGCAGAAAAATTATGTTTGCAGGCTTAAGAAAGCCTAATATGGTTTCAAAAATCCCCCAAGGCATGGTATGGGTGAATTGATAGCTACTTGCAGAAGATGGGGTTTGTCAAGAGTGACGCAGACCCCAACCACTACTACTTAAGAGTAGGAGATGAGACGCTTATTTTGGTACTATATGTGGATGATATTTTTCTGACCAGACCATCCAAGCTCATTAAGAACTATAAGGATAATGTGGCTACATAATTCGACATGAAGAACCTGGGGCAGATGCACTATTTTCTTGGATTAGAAGTCTGGTAGCAGAAAGGGGAAATATTCCTAGGTTAAGGAAGATACACGACAGAAATCCTGAAAATATTTCAGATGGAAGATTGTAGACCCATGGCCACGCCAATGACTAATAACTGTAATAATATAGACACAATGGAGGATGATGAGGTTGATCCCACCTTGTATAGGCAACTCATCGGATCATTGATGTATCTGGTCAACACTAGACCATACATTTGTTATGTAGTGAATACCCTCAGTCAATTCATGGTGGAACCAAGGAGGGATCACTAGGAAGCAGCCAAACATGTTCTTAGATATCTGAGAGGGAAAATCGAGTATGGGTTGAAGTACATCAAGGGAAATGAGGTCCAGTTGAGTGGGTTCTCAAACACAGACTGGGCTGGAAGCACAGTGGATCGGAAAAGTACCAGTGGGTACTGTTTCAGTCTCGTATTAGGGATGAAATCCTAGTGCAGTAGGAAATACAAGTCTGTATCACTAAGGTCAGCTGAGGAAGATTACATGGCAGCAAGAACAACTTCATGCGAGGCCATATGGCTCCGCAAATTACTCTTGAACCTGCTCAAGAAGCGGATAGAACCGATTGGGATTATGTGCGATAGTCGGAGTTGCATTAAGCTCTCTGAAAATCCTGTGCCTCAAGACTGGTCAAAACACATTGACATTCGGTGCCACTTCATCAGGGGCTATGTCCAAAGATGAGGAGTACAGTTGCGATACACTCCCATAGGAGAACAGGTGGCATATATCCTCACAAAGGCTCAGAGTAAGATTAAATTCACTTACTTCAAAGAGAAGATGGGGATGGTCGAGAACCCTTTCCACTAGAGGGAAGGGTGGTATTCAAAAATAGAGGGAGCTGCAATATAGATGAGGTAGTGTCACAAGGCACACTACAGGAGGCAACATCGGAGGGATGAAGGACAGCATCAACACAACAGACGTTATAAACTCAGAGCAGTGCAGTGGTATATTTCTTGAACACTTTCCTTGCTAAGAGGGAGTGTTGATTTTTATAGCATCGAGAAGTGTTTTAAGTCTCATTTTTCGTAGGGAGGCTTGGACAACAGTTATCGAGAGAACCCATAATTTGTTTGTGGAAATTCCACTCAGATATGACTTTATTAAAATAATTAATTATTTTAATGTAGACCATAGCATCGAGAAGTGTTTTAAGTCTGATTTTTTGTAGGGAGGCTTGGACAACAGTTATCAAGAGAACCCAGAATTCGTTTGTGGAAATTCCACTCAGATGTGACTTTATTAAAATAATTAATTATTTTAATGTAGACCCTAAGTTTAAACTTAGGGAAATTAAATAATTAAAGTGTATTAATAGATCAGAGTGTGAATCTTCTATAAAACGAAGATCAAGTCATATTTTAATATGAGCCATTGATTAACAATATAATCTTGGTCATTGAATCATTAGTGAGAAGACTATAATAAGACTTGAGGGCCATTTGTAAAACAAGCCGGGGACATTCTCAGTACCCTAAGGAAATCGATTATGAAGCAAGAGAATTTGATTTCAGTGGGTGAGTTTGTAGAGGCAGGGTTGTAGAAGCAGAAAGGAGGAGGGAGGATTCAGTTATTGGAGAAGTAGAAGTCAGATGGATGAAGGGAAGGGTGAGCTGACAGGCAGCAAGATCCTGTCCACGCAGAGTTATGCAGTCCAGGGAGAGACTGCGTAGATTTCTCATGCTGGGTGATGCAAAGGGTGAAGGAGTTCACCTCAAGGGTCTGAAATTCTTCTGGGGGTTCTAGAAAATTTAGCCAAGTGTATGTTAATTTTTCTCTGCTCATTAGACTCTTGTAAATGTACTTTCCATTTCTGGAGATAAATACAAACCCCTCATCTGTTGCACCGGTTTTCCCACATTAGGTTTTTCCGGGGACAATTGTCCAAAAAAGAACTATGTTCATATAGTTGTTTTTATTGTTCTACTTGTGTAATTTTTCTATTATTATGCTCTTGATTAAAGTGAAGATCTACAAATGTGTTTATTTTAGAATTTACTCAAGAATCTATAAATAACTTACCTAATAAGTAGGAGAAATAAACCGAGTATTGCAGTAATAATTTCCAGGCTTGAAAATTTCACAATTTCTACCATCATGGAACCATCATGAGCAATTAAGGATTTTTGAGCATTGATGCACATCCCTATGTCTTTGAGAAAAAAATCAAGAGAAAGTTTCATTTTTTGAATATCCCCTCGATATCCATCACAAAAAAGAGGATTTAGTCTACAAAACAAGAGATGAGTGATGAACATATTAAAATATACTTCAATACCTTTAACCTCTTCTCTTCGCTTAGCAGTTAGAATCAACTGAATACGACATTCGGTCGCGAGTAAGAAGAGGAGTGGGGAAAAAAGACACCCCTGTTTGAGTCCCCTGTGACTATGGAAAAAAAGGGAGGCTGCACCATTGATAAGAAAAAAAGATACATTTGATATACATCCCATTATGGTAGTTGATGAAGACAATTTCTAACTCCAAGTGAGTAAGAAGAAAAATAAGATATAACCATCTTATTATATCATAGGCCTTTGACCAGTCAATTTTAACTATCAGGACTTTCCTTTTGCTCCTCTTGATGCTATGCATAGTTTCCTGAGCCACCCCTATCGCTTCATGGATCTTCCTACCATCTAGGAAACCAATTTTTTCCTTATAAATGTTCCTTGAGAGAATTGGTTTCAGAAGGGAGACGATGATCTTTGAAATGATTTTATAGAGACAACTGCATAGGGATATGGGCCTGAATTCCTTAAAATTTGAAGGGTCATTTGTTTTAGTGATTAAAGCCAGCAAGGTGGCGTTGAAAGGTTCATATACATACCCTCTAATCCTAGATTCTTCCACCACCTCCGTAATTTCATCCTCAATAAAATAAAAAAAACAATGATAAAATTCCACTGTCCAACCATCTGGAACATGCCTCTTATTTTTCTGCATTGATTTTATGACTCCTTCAACTTCCCCTTTTGTGATAGGAGCCATGATCATACCATTCTCATCCTCTTCTACATATCTTGGAAACAATTGTGCAACCTGGATGACTTCTTCTATAGTTTATTCCTCTCGAGCTCTACAAAAACCTTTAAAGTGTTCTCTTCCCATAGTTTCCATCTCATCAAAATATTTTGCTGATCCTCCATCTTCCTATTGCATTTCCTAGATTGTGTTAGCATTTTTCTTGCCCTTTGCGCAATTTTGGAAGAACTTTGAATTTTTATCCCCCGCTACTAGCCAAATGGCTCTGCTTTTATGTCTCCACTATTCTTCAATGTCCAAGAGTATATTTATTTTATAAGATTCCAACTTTTTTATCCTCTCTTTTTTCTCCTCTATCTCATATCCATCCTCCTCCAGGTTTTCTTTCTTAAGAGCTTCATCAATTCTTTTTAGCTCAGCTTCTTCACTTGTCCTCTTTTACTTTTCCCAATTAATTGTAGCCTCTTTCATTCTTTTAAGGTTTCCTATAAAGCTCTTAGAAAGAGAGAAACCTTGCTCAAGGGCCTGATGAATCCAAGTGGCTTTAAAAATTTGTTGAAACTAAGGTATTTTAGCCAAGATGGATTGAATTTAAAAGGTGAGCCATGCTTCCTACTGGTTCCTTTTAAATCCAGAATGATGGGGAAGTGATCCGAGTCTTTGCCCGACCCAATCGACTGTCTAAAAAATGGAATATGATTAACAATATATTCTTTCCTCAAGAACCTATCCAATCTCTTAGCCACCCTTGCTTCACCCAAATGCATGTTTCTCCAAGTAGGTTTTGATTTGATCAGATTCAAATGTAAGAGCTTTCCCATCATAAGTTCGTTCAGAAAGTATTCGGCCAAACATTCGGCTTGAGCCAATGGCCCCCAAGTTTTAGACATTCCCAATGAAAAATTTAAATCCCCCCTCCCCCACACTAGATTAGAGGGGTTCATAAAATATTTAGAGAATAGGGAATTCCAAAATGATACCCTATCTTGAAAAGACCCATAAATTTTAAGAAAATAAAGTTCCATGTAAAAGTATGAAGAGTAAACTTCCACCCCCAACATTAAATCTGAACCCCAAGAGTTTAAAAATTTTATAACGTTGTCTTTAAATCCAAAAATAAAGTCCTCCATATCTCACCTTAACATCATCTGTCACAAAAGACCATCCCGAAAACAATTTGTAGAGAGATGAATTCACAGTTTCTCCATTTCCAAGTGTTTATTGGAGCATAATAACATTAGGACCGTATATTTTAAAAATGTATTTTAAAACTAGCTTCTTACGGGTGCTAGAAAATCCTATGCAATTGAAAGACAACATAATCATTTGGTAACCACCATAGGGGCATGCGTTTCTCTAAGCACCCATTTTAGAGATAAATTTTTCCCATAAAAAATATCCAACTTATCTTTCAACTGAGCCTTAGAAATATTATTTTTCATGTCGTTCATCTTACGAGGCATCACAAACTCCCGCAGACCCCCCAACCCTCCTATGGCATCTATAGAGAAATATCTCTTGTCTCGAGGACACATACTATAGCGAGGCACCCAAGGAGGAAGAACAGGGAGGGTAACACCCTCAGGGCTGATCATGGAGGGAAATGAAAAATTTAGGGCTGGTATAGAGGTAATAACACTATCCAGAGTAATCGATAAATTACAACAGTGAGTCACATCGAATAGTGGAGGCCTAGAGGGACAAGGCCTAGGGAGAATATCTAATAACGAAAACAGAGAATCATTTAAAGAGGAGTGGGAAGGAAAATAAGTACCCACCGAATGGGGAGAAGATCCAATGGATTTGGCCACATCCTGGGTCTCTCGTTGTTGGGCATCCTCCGGTAAAACATGGATCTGATTTGGATTTTGTTCTTCTTAAATATCCATGGGTTATGGAACCCTGCCTGCTGATCCCCCATCACCAATGTTATAGGTAAAATAGGGCATCATCCCCCAAGAACTATTTGAACTGGACATCATCCCTAGGACCAATGAAATAGGGTCTATCACCCTCTTATATTTCAGTTGCCATATGCCCTAAGTGAAGAAAATTTCATTCATGGCTTCTATTATGAGATTTCCAAGGTTTGAAGTATATGATATATGACCCACTGACTCACCAACGCTCATCTTCTTGGGACTAACCGCATTGTAGTGCCAATTCCTCCATACAAGGGTGCACTGCAGTGCACTTGCCGACACTCAAGGGTGCATTAATGGTCACCTGGGAGTAGAATTCTCATTGTTCCGGGAATCTCCACATGGCCAATGCCTTCTAGAAGAGTCCATAGGTGTCATACTTCGAATCCAAGTGTCCATATAACACCTCTGAACTTGGAAACATGTCTTTCCTATTATTAAAAAGTCATTCATTGAGAAATTACCATTAGTTTCCCTATAAACTGAGCACTCATCTTATTGCTAGGGAGGAAGAATTTTGTTCAAATTTATGGTGCTGGATTATCATTTGATAAGAGAGTGAAAGTACTGATATGCTACTGAGATGATGTTGGATGTGATGAGGCTGGAATTGGAGCAGGTTGATGACAAATCGATCCATATTGGTTGTAATATTCTCCTCCTACTCTCTAATAAAGATTGATGTTCATTTCCCCATACATATGTCTCTATTTATTTTGAAATGTATTCTTGAATGATGTATGTATTGCATATCTAATCGATTTGATTTGAGTAAGATAAGTAGATACTTGTATATTTTATGTTGTTTTATTTTCTCTGTTTGTGTTTGCAGAAATTGATCTAGTGACTTGAGTTGGATTGAGAGTGACGATAACAACTATAGAAGGAGAAGGAGAAGCGAAATAATCACAAGTAGGCTCTTTCTCATTTCTGTATATTTGCTTTGTTTTAGAGAAAATGAGAGTTATTCTTTCCTCTTTTGTTCTAAGTGATAAACACCACACTTAGAGAATTTGGTTTATCCATAGATCATAATTCTGTATAACAAATTGGCAACTTCGTTGGGCAGATCCCATCATTCCTGGTGTTTTTGCCTCTTTTTATATTCATCAGCGATATATAATTTCTGTTATCAGTCATTTGAATGAACAAATTGCATTAGAAGTGTGTCAAGCTTCTTGATTGTCAATCTTAGCTGCACCCATCGCACTGTTGGTCAACACACAGTGCACTGCAGTGCACTATCTCCCATTTAGGGGTGCTTTGCAATGCACTGTCTCCCATTAGAGACTATGTTGCCACCTTAACCAACCAAATTCCATCAAAATTTGTCATTGCTTTCAGTTTTAGCCACTTTTTTCTTGTATTCTCAAATGTTAGATACCTCTTAGAGATCATTAAAAATTTTCGTTCTTCCTCCTTTGAAAATTAATTTGTTCAATGTTTCATTAGTGTTTTTATTTATCATTGACAAATCAAATTCAAAGTAGTTAATTTTTGCATTAGATCAATTTTGTTTACGAAAAGGAAATTGTTGTTTCATTCCTCATTTCCTGTAGGAAAATTGTAGTTCCATTCTTCATTTTCCTAAGAGAAAGTGTTGTTTCATTCCTTGTTTCTCATAAGAAAACATTTTTTTATTGATTTGTGCATGTAGTTTCCTTACTTTCATTCACAGTAAAGGGAGGTGAAAAGAAAAACATGCATGTGCATATAGTGAATTGTGTTTGTTGCATAGGAACAAGTTAGGAAAGTTGCTTTTAGTTTGTGATCTTTGTTGTTTGCTCAAAAACTGATTGCTCTTTCCCCTTGGTAGCTAGGATTTTCATTGAAAAATCTAAATTGAAAGGTTTTATTATCATTTAGTTTTCATTTTTAGGAATTTCCATTACATCACGCGGTGAACCTCAAAGACAAACTTTTAAACAAGATCAACATAAAATTTACATCAATCAACCTAAGCAAGCATTGGAACATTGAAAATAACATTTATAAGGTCTAGGGTAGAGACGTGTTCTAGCATCATTAAACATAGAAGTTGTTGCTAACTTTTCTACGATACATTCTGAGTGTGATACCTAACTCCACGTATATAAGTAGATCGGAGCTCATCCATGTACCTTTGGGTATATAGGGTGGTGTTCTAGTACGAAAAGTATAAGGGGGTGCTTTCACTGTGCGGTTTCGCATTAAACAACGCTAATATGGATCATGTGGGCTTCACTCAATGAACTTATGACATATCACGTGCGCTAATGCCATATTAAACAATACCCTTAATTTGACTACATATTGGAAAATACCTCTAAAAATAAAATTATTTAACCCCCTACCAATATGAACCCAATACACCTTCCTAATTTAAAAAATCCCCACTGTCAATAGATATTGTAGGTATCCATTTTTTCATTAACATTTTTTATACCCGTTTATATTTTTTCATTAAATTTTAGCTCCATTTTTTATACCTTCCAATATAAAAACCCTTTACCCCGTATTATATGCTCAATATATTATTTCATTTTCTCATCAATATATATCCCCCAATATGAACCCATGTGGTATGGTATTTTTGCCCCAGTGAGGCCCCCATGATATGGACTTGGGCCTCCATGTACCTTCAGGTATATTTGGGAGGACAAATTTAGGTTGCTTACCATCCATAGGTAACCGAGTCGGTCATCTTGTAACTTGTGATACACTGAACAAAACATTCGGGGAGATTGTCTGCTCGTACTTCTTTGTATGTGAGGATGTATTCTATAGTTAATAATTACTTGGTAAACCTTCTTGCCTAGAATTACCTTTTTATTTTTTTTATTTTTTTTTGTAATAAAATCAATCAGTCATCGTGTAAGAAGAACATCCATTTCCCCATCGTTCGCGTAGAATAGCACTTAAACCACCTTTACCACCAGAAGACATTTTGCATTGGTGAAGGCGACGTCATTCGACTGAAACTAGTACCATCAGTACCTCTGGTGTGCCATATTCATCACATATACCAGAGTTGTCTCAATTCGTTAATCCAACATCACTTTTATTACTAGGTGAATCATCATCTTCATAATTTGTAAGTGACCCTACAATACTACATTTGTGAGAACCATTCTTTTGTTATTTTCCAAATGTTAGTTCAATGCTTTATGTACTTGATTCATCTTCAAAATAATCCCCCTTCAATAAATTAAAAACTACGCATTAACCTTGTCACATTGAACCTTGCCACATTCAACTTGCAAGTAACTTGATAACTTAATAACTTGCTAACTTAATATCCTATGCATTGGACCTAGCCACATTCAAATCTGTGCATTAACCTTGTCACATTGAGCCTACGCATCCAACCTCACCACATTGAACTTGAGGAGGGTTCACACTATACTCAGTAATTACATCTAAATAAAAAAAATCATTAGGAATTTTGTGAAGCTAAATGTAGTGCTCCATTTCTCTCCTTAACTTCGCTGGAGGAATGACACTCATGATTTCGAGCCATTGTTTAGAAACGAAACGATTATGTAAATTGTTTGTAAATCGAAATGATCATTATGTAAAGGAAATAATGGAGCTAATCGTAAATCGAAACATAATTTTTTTGGAAAAACACAAAATCCATGTACACTTTCCACTTGTAAAAATAATTGTATAATTAAAAGATGAGGGAAACACATAAGAGGATGGTGAGTGATAAATCTCAACCATCTAATCTTTTATAAGACTATAAATATTCCCTCATTCTATATGACTTAAATTTGCTACTAAAAATGATGATTAAAATTTACTATGGGTGGTAATAAACATGGCCAAAACTCTATTAACATAGAGATTCTATTTTGGTTTTCCTCATAGTAATTCCATTAATCTCATAGTAAGTCTGTTTATCTTAGGAGTTTCTAATTTATTGCAATGTTCTAGTTTTGGATATATTGATTATTAATAATGTACAATTAGTTGCCAAAAGGAAAATTGCCAACTCACTCACTCAATATTTTATCTTTCTAAACTTTTCTTCAATAAGAAAGTAGATAAAGTAAGCATATAAATAACAAAAATTTGAAAACCAAACATAAAATGGTCATCAAAAGTTAAGGTGTAACAAATTCATAGGTATCGTATTCCATTGATCAACTATGTACTTTAACAATAGTAAATGGCCTTGTATATGAGAGGGGAAAATGGTATAAACCTATTTATAGAATGTCACTCAACAAAGATGTTGACTTAATATTTCTTGAATTTTTTTGGTTTACTGGTTGATTCATCGTCACTCTACTTATGAGGCAAATCATCATCCCCCAGTTTGTAGATGTCCCCACAATACTACATGTGTTAAATCATTCTTTTGACACTTTCCAAATGTTACTGCAGTGCTTCCTGTGCTTGATTCATTTTCAAAATAATCCTCTTCGCCACATTCAAACCTACACATTAGCCTCGTCACATTGAACATTGCCGCATTCAACCTACAAGTAACCTGATAACTTAATAACTTTCTAACTTAATACCATGCATGTTGAAGCTCACCGCATTAAAAAATGATAACTCAATAACCTAACTTAGACTAATAAATTAATAACCTATGCACAAAACCTTGTGACAATCAAGCGCACACATTAACCTCATCACATTCAGGTTGCACATCCAACCTCACCACATTGAACTTGTGGAGATTCACAATGTACTCATCAATTACATCTCAATCATCAACATCACTCAGAATCTTGTGAAGCTCAATACAATGCTCCATTTCTCACCGTAATTCTACTTGAGGAATGACACTATTGATGTTGATTGACTGTTTAGAAATGAAATGATTGTCTAAATTGTTTAATTCTGAAATGACTTTGTAAATCGAAACAATCACCAAGTAGAGGAAATAATAGAGTTCATGGTAAAACAAAAGATAGACATTTTGGACAAAAACACAATCCACTTACCCTTTCCACTTATAAAAGTAATTATATAATAAAAAAAGAAGGGGGAAATGCACATGATGATGGTTAGAGATAAATCTCAACCATCCAATATTATATACAACTATGAATATTCCCTCATTTTATATGACTTAATTTTTTTATTAAGAAAAATTATTAAAATTTAATTTGGGTGGTAATAAACATGGCCTAAACTCCGTTAACATAAATATTCTATTTTTATTTTCCTCAGAGTAAATCTATTCATCTTAGGGGTTTATAATTTATTAGAACGTATTGGTTTTGGATATATTAATTAATAGCACAACCACATTAATAAATGTGGTTGAGGTACAAGAATAAACATATATCAACCACATACACAATTATAATCATATTACTAATTAATTATTAATTATTAATAATTTCAAAGCTTTTTAAATTGAAAGTGTCTTTTTGTTTTCGTAACTAATTAGTAACTACGGTTTTTATTACCAACAATCGAAGAAATATCTACAATCCAACCAAATTCATATATGGATCACAAATAATGTTTTTAATCATTAGACTACTCTTACATCTAAATGACTAGTATCACTTGGAATTCTGTGAAGCTCAATGTAGAGAAATCACACTCTTGATTTTTGTGAAGCTCAATCTACTCCTCCATTTCTTGCCTTAATATTGCTTGAAAGTCATTGACGTAAAGCCATTGATTAGAAACGAAACAACTGTGTAAATTGTCTAATCCTAAAATGACCGTGTAAATCGAAATGGTCACCAACTAGAGGAAAGATGAGTTCCCGGTATATATATATATTAATTGTCATAGTTAGGTTTTTGATTGTTTATTTTATGTTATGGATTTTTTTTTATTAGAATTTGATCACATTTTTTTTATGTTTTGGTTATAAATTTATAAATAAAATCGTAATTTCATTTTTTATGACTTAGAAAATTTATAAATCTCAAACTTGTCATTTTGACCATTATTTATCATATATTCATTATACTTGTTGGAATTTAATTCCAACGGCTGCACAGCACCGAACAGTTTCAACACAGCGCAGGGTCGAGGTAGTTAAACAACAGCAAAGACCAAGCGGTAGTCCAAGTCCGCGGGGGTCGATGAAGTCTTGTGGGCGGAGGAGCGAACCCCCCCGGGAGCTGCTTACGTCATCAGCGGAGGGCCCACATATAATGCGCTCACAATACTTTGGGTGTAATAATGTTTGCCCATTACGCGTGTTTTTAAAACGATAGTTGGTTTTATGTTTTAGTTTAATGTTTTGTTTTATGACAACAATATATTTATTTTAATATTGGGTTATATATATATATATATATATATATATATGCCCAACACTTTGTAAAGTGCAGTTGTAATATGTTTTAATACACAGAACAGAAGTGTATGCACAACAGTGCGGGAAGAAAATTTGACAGACAGTGCCACCAAGCCAAATGTGTCATCAATGCATTTTTCAAGCGGTGCCGACATATTTATGATGCCATTAATGAATTGTTAAGCAGTGATTTTTTGTCAACGAATGACATTAAATTCAATCTGAGATATTTTTTTAATATACAGAACAGAGTCATGTTTTTAGATATAATGTTTTTTTTATGCATAGCAGAGTGCGTTTGAAAAATACAGAGAGTGCAGAATTAAGAAATACACAGCAGTGTATGATTTTAGAAACAACAGAGTATATACAGCAGTGTATGTTGTTTTAGAAAGACAGAGTATTTTTTTTGTGTGAGACAGAGAAGAGTCTTGTTTGGCACTGTGTCTTGAAACAGTCCAGCAATTGTAATCCCTCTCTTGAGGAAGAATTGTAACAACAGTTTTTTTTTATGGAATAGAATTTTTTTTATGTGAAAACTCTGTCACTGTGGATGCAATTTTGAATATTTCTCTGTGTTAAGGAAGGGACTTTTATTATTTTGGAATTTTGAAACATTCCAACATGGTATCAGAGCTAGTCTAGGCTATTTGAAGGTCAAATAAGCTGAAGGAAAGGAGTTCGTTATTGCAGAAGCTTCTCCAGCAGTGTGAAGACTCAGACAAGAATAATCCAAAGGTATTCCTCTATACAGTTTTGTGTTACTGTTGCAGTACAGTTAGTAAATTTAAACACACAGTCAAGTGTTTTTTGAATCATAGTTAAGAGTGCAGAATGGTTGGAGCCAGCACTGGTATGGGTATGGGAAATATCCATCTCCCAATGTTTAATGAGAAAAATTATGACTACTGGTCAATAACTATGAGAGCATTGTTTGTCTCCCAAGACTTATGGGAATTTGTTGAGGAAGGCTTTGAAGAACCATCAGATGAACTTGAGTTTAATATGTTAACTCAGGCTGAACGTTACAGTATCTAATCTTACATCAAATTTACCGACTTTTCTATTTTAAAGTGTATCAATTTCTAAATGAAATGAACCTAGTTACCTTTAACTTAACTTTTGAAAAGTTTTTAAATTTAATTTTTTGAGAAATTTATTGAAATCAAAGTTTGGTGAGTAAATTTTGCATAATAAAAGTACTTTGGTGATTTTTCAAAATACTAAATACATGTGTAGTAAAAAAACTCATCCAAACCAACTTCTAATTTGAATATTCACGTGAACCCTGACATCTAGAAGCAATTCAATGAAGTTTCGTGTTCCCTGATATTTACACCCATTACTGAAAAAGTGTAGCCATATAACGTTTCGTAACCTTTGTTCAACTGTTGCGTAGGGGATATATCAAAACTAATAACTACATTATTGGTGCTTATGTGGTTGGCGCTCACACTAACGATGTAAACGGAAACTGATTGAACATGATTACAAAGCGGCCAATGTTGTGCAATGAAGGGAGTGGATCGACTGTGGGGACTACAAGTTTTTTGAAGGCTAGGTGTTGATGATTTTCGATTTGTGGCTTATTTTTTGCGATGCTATATTGCCGGGAGTCCTTTTAATGCGTCTGAAAGGATGCTCGTAATCTGAATACTTAATTTAGTTGATCAATTTCGTTGGTTTTCTCTTTCTTTTTAAGTTTTTTCCCTTTGTACTAATATAACAAAATGTGAAGCAGTGTTTTGATATAAGGGTTTAATATGATGTTAAACTGTGTACTATAAAATTGCTATTTTTGTTAGCCATAACCGTTGTTATGTTGCCTATATAGCTTTTGCTAGATTATATATATATATATATATATATATATATATATATATATATATATATATATATATATATATATATATATATATATATATATATATATAAACTAATTGAATGGTACTTTAGCAGGGCCTTTACATATTATGATAAGAGCAAGTTTTGCATTTTGTCATTTTTAGTTTTGAGCAGTCTAAAAACTGCTTACCGAGATCATGTCTTTTCCAGAGAATTTTCTCTAGATTAGATTCAACATAAAAAATAATGGTGTTGTTATGCATGCCATTATTTGATAACATTTACTGATATTTTCATTTAGCTTATAAGTTGAGTTTATAGGGGTAAGCTTGGATTGCTCCACTTAGGGTATATATTGATATCCCTCCACTTAGGGTATATATTGATATCCCTTGGCCTTTGCATTTAAAGATCCAATGACGTACTAAGTACAACATCTTATTGACATTTTAGGGACTTGGTTTGACGTAGTGTTGTTGGGACTGGGATTTCCAGAAATGTAGAAGTGAATCTTTATGTGTTATATATATAGATTGAAGAATAGATATTCAAAAAATACATATAATATGTTAAATTAGTTGCAAAAAAAATTAAATCCTAAATTTATGGTACTACCTTTTTAGATGAATATTACATTGGTAGGAAGCTAGAAAATGTTATTGATGATGTCCACTGCTTTGTATTGTTTTATATGGTTAATAACTTTGAGCGGCACAACCTTCTAGTGATTAATATTGACATGAGTAAATCACTTGAATTGAGTCACTAGGAATAGAGGTTGAAAAGGGACATTGCTTTGTATGGTTAATAATTTTGGGCAGCACCATCTTCTAGTGACCAATATTGACATTAGAAGAACAACAAAAATGGGTAACAAAGATGAGAGGTTATGACTTTGAAATCGTCTACAAAAAAGAGAAGAAAAATGTTGTTGCAAATGCACTCTCAAGAAAGGATGAGGATATGGAAGCATTTCTTTGTGCCATTTCTATTATCCAACCAGATTGTATAACCAAAGTAAGGGATGAATGGAAGAATGGTGAAGAAGTGTGGACACTCATTCAAAATTTACTGCAAGATCCCAGTATATCTGATACATTTAGTTGGAAAAATGATTTATTATGGTACAAAGATCACTTATATATTTGTAAGAATTCCCAGCTTAAACAAAATATTATGTTGGAATTGCACACCTCTCCCTTAGGAGGGCACTCAGGATTTTTAAAAACATACCACAGGGTTAAGAAGGATTTTTTTGGGATGACCTTAAATTTGATATTCAAAAGTTTGTGGCGGAATGTTTGGATTTCCAACAAAATAAAGTGGAGACAATTAAGACCCCAAGCCCATTACAAACTTTATCCATATCAAGTCAACGTTGGGAGGAAGTTTCAATGGATTTTATCACAGGTTTACCCAAGTTCGAAGGAAACAATGTCATCATGGTGATAGTTGATAAACTTACCAAGTATACACAATGTTGTTCATTATCTCATCCATTTAAAGTGAGCACAATTTCTACTGCATTTATGGAAACAATTCAAAAGCTACATGGAAACCCAAAGATTATTGTAAGTGACAAAGATCCCATTTTTACAGGAAATATTTGGACAAAATTATTTTCTTGCATGGGTACATAATTAGCTCATCGTATCATCCTCAATCTGATGGGAAAACTGAGATAGTGAATAAATTTTTGGAAGGATATCTTCAATGCTTTGTATTTTATAAAAAAACACAATGGTTCAAGAAGTTACCTATGTAGAAATTAGCTGAATAAATCACTTATTCAATGGAGATTAACCCGATTACACATCAATTTCGAATTGCGTGCATAACACATAATCTCATCTACAATTAATTGTCACATGCGGAAATAACAGAAGCAATCTCACATCAAATCAATCACACATTAACTCGAGTATGTATGGGGAAAGCCTATAGCTGAAAACCCCGCAGCTATTGTGTATATTATAATGGAGAAATCATGTAACCAAACAAGTACAATACTCCTCACAAGTACTCAAGTACTTTCTCATAAAGTCACACACAATCGACTCTAGCTTTTGAACAAGTCACCGGTTCAAAACTCCCCCACCAATTGCCTTGCCTCTATTGCGCAATCATGGCTCGTATATGAAGAGATCCAAGGTTCGAATCCCCTTGGCTTGATCGCGTAATTTTCATGGACAATTCCTCCAAGTGTAATGCAAATCTCATGCAAAACCGATCCTCCAACCGATAGCTTTACTCACCCTTTCATCTACCTCTTCCACTGGTCTCCACCGAACCGATCATGCACTCGTAGTGAACTCAAGTGTTCTTGAGTTGACTAATGAGTTAATATTTAGTGAATTAAATATTATTTAATTCACTCCACTCATATCTAGTTGATTAGCTAGTTAACTAATCCCAACTAGTTCAACTAAAACAAACAGAACACAACTCCACTATCTCGTCCCGTTAACTCCTCCAAAACTTCGCCATCGAAGTCTAACTCGAAGTCAACCATGCAAGATGCCATCAAACCCTAGGAACCACGTGATTCCTTCGTCGGTTGCATGAGTCACCTCCATGACTCAAACTCAAGTGTCGCAAGAGAGTAAACGCTTGTTTATAGTCAAAATATTATTAAGGGTAAATAATATTTGACTTCCATATTTTTAGGAGACACAGTCTAAAAAATAGCCCGGTCCTAAAAATAAGGGTCTCATCTATTTTTACCAACATGTCGCATACTTCAAGAATCTCCAATCTGGAATTCCCAAATTATGCTCCGTATGTCTAAAAATAGACATAGTCTAAAAAATAGACTTTGCGCCATAATTTGCTCGACGGGCCCACTTAGTGAAGGCGACTTCATTTCACTAAGCTCCATCATCTTGCTGCATTCTCAACACTCCCTCTCGGCAAGATAAGGATTATCTGCAACCCCTATCCTCGCCTCTCGTGGAATTCGAACTTGCTCCCGGTGAGCGCCTTCGTCGGGATGTCGGCATCCCGATCCTCCGTGGGAACATATGAAAGCATCATGATCCTCCGTCGAACACAATCTCGATGTGATGGTACCGATGTCGATATGTTTGGACCTATCATGAAATACTTTGGGATTAGCCGAGAGCTTGATGCGGCTCCGGTTATCACGATAGATCACCGTAGGCTCCAAATGCAACTCTGAACAAACCTCGCGAGGATCTTCCTCATCCAAATAGCCTCAAATGCAGCCCAAACTTGCTGCCATGTACTCGGCCTCGCTGAACCGAGATGCCACGGATCTCTGCTTCTCGTCGTACCGGGGAAACTCGTCGTCGACCCAATGCTGAAAACTCCTCCGTAAGTGCTCTTCCCGGGTCCGTTGGACTCCCTGCCCAATCCGCATCGGTGAAGCCGAAAGCTTCACTCCATCCTCCCTGTCCGTACCATAGACCATATCCCGATGTGCCTCCGATATAGCGCAATACATGCTTGCCCGCCTTCCAAAAGAGCTTGGTAGGCTTAACCATAGCTTGCGAAAGCTGGTTAATCGCATAGCATATATCGGGTCGAGTATTGACCGAGATACATCAACGACCCCACCAATCGTCGATAGACAGTGGCATCCACTACCTCCTCCCGAAGTAGCATCTCCCTTCCTCCAACCACCAGGAAGAGGGGTATCAACGAGCTTGCGGCCTTGCATGTTGAACCTCTCCGAATCTCCCGGACATACTTTCCCCCGAGAAACAAACAGATCCCTCCATCTGCGTCGCCAAATCTCCAATCCCGGGAAATAATGAAGGATGCCCTGTGTCCTTCATCTCAAACTCTCGTGCAAGATCCTCCTTGCATGAAAGTATCAATCGCTCGTCGCTGAGTCAAAATCAGATCATCTACATACGATACGATGATCGACGGCTTCCCTTCCACCATAATGCGGGTACGGGGTTTGGATCCGCCTCACTCTTGGAGAATCCAAGCCCGATGAAGTAGCTGTCTATCCGAGTGTACCAAGCACGAGGTGCTTGCTTCAGCCCCATACAAAGGTGCTCTCTTGAGTCGGCACACATGCGACTCACTCTGCGAAGATCTCAAAACCTTCGAAAGTCTGCTCTATGTACACCTCCTCCTCAATAACTCCATTGAGGAACGCAGCTCTTCACATCCATCGATGAATGTGCCACCCCATCCGTCTTTGAGAGAGCAAGGATCGTCCGTATGGAAGAGTACCTTGCGACAGTGCAAAAGTCTCCCTCATAGTCGATCCCTCGATCCGTGAGAAGCCACGGGCGACAAATCTCGCCTTGTACTTCTCCACACTCCCGTCGCCCGCTTTCGCTTCACCTTGTAGATCCATCGCGAACCTACAAAGCTGATTTCCCAACCGGTCTTGGGACAATCTCCCATGCATCGTGCTCTCGATGATCGAATCATATTCTTCGATCATGGCATCAACCCATGCGGGTTCCTCCACAGCCTTCCTCAAAAGAGGATGGCTCAGTCACAACACATTGACTCACAAGAGCCATGTATCCAGGTGTACCGATCCGGTGATCGTCTCTCGTCTCTGCACTGTGCTTGTAGGTGGTCCTACAACCTTCTCTCGCATCCCGAGCGGCCGCTCGAGCTTGTCGAGTGCGCATGCGCCCTCCGATGGTTGGCGCTGCTCGGGTGGTTTCTTCCACCTCCCGAACCTCCTCTTGTGGCTGATTCACATCCGGAAGCTCCTCCTTAGGAACTAACAGCTCCTCATCCGCATGCAAGTGTAGCTCCCTCTCAAGCGAACACCCTGCATGGCTTTCTCCTCCCGAAATTTTATATCCCGTCGCACAACGGCTCTTGCGATCTGTCCTGCACATACACTCAATAGTTATGAGGTGTATCGATGTACCTCACAAATATTCCAACTTCAGCAGCTTGGATCCAGACTTCCTTCTTGCATCCTTCGTCACATGCATGTAGACAGGAGATCCGAAAATCCGCAAATGGGAAATATCGGGCCTCTTTCCGTAATAAGCCTCCTCTCGGTGTACTCATGCCAAGAACCTTGTGAGGACAACGGTTCGCACATACACTCGCCGTATTGCATGCCTCAGCCCACAAGTGAAGGGGGTAGGCCCCGATCATGCAACATCGCCCGTGCAGCACCCACGATCGTTCCGTTCTTCCGCTCGACCCACCCCGTTCTGCTCGTGGGTTATGGGGTGCGATGAGCTCTCTCCGAATCCCTTCGCGCTGTGCAGAATCGCTTGAATTCAGCCGAGATGAATTCACCACCGTTATCACTCCTTAGAGCAATCACCTTCTTCCCCGACTCCTTCTCGACCGGTGCTTTAAACTCACGTAACTTCGCGAATGTATCGCTCTTCTTCGACATGAAGAAGATCCGAGCACTTTCGAGAGAAATCATCAACAAAGATCACATAATACTTGTGCTTTTTCTCGTCGAAAGCAGCGAGAAAGGACCACACACGTCTGTGTGAACTCTCTCAAGGATCGTCGTGGCGCGACTATCCTTCTCGTGAAAGGTGGCTTTCACATACTTCCCTAAAGTACACCCCTTGCACTCGATCCGATCGCGCAAGAGTGCCCTTAGGAAGTCCAAGAGAAATCACTGCAGAATCTTCAAAGCTCCATGGTGAAGATGGCCCAATCTCCAAAGTGCCATAGTTCGCCCTCATCATCCCGGCTCACCACATCTCCAAACCCTTGCATGCCATAGTCGCTGCAGTCATCTACCCGCAACCGATAAAGGTTCCGAGTTCGAACCCCTATCTTCCGGGTCTCTCCAGTGAGTCTTCATCGCGCGAGAAGGCTTTTCCCTTCGTCGAAGACCACATCATAACCCTTATCCTCCAACATCGCTATCGAAATCGGGTTCTTCTTCAATCCAGGTACATGCATGACATCCTTTAAGACAAAGGGTTTACCGGACTCCCTCCGAAAGGATACGGTACCGATACCACTGTACCGTATCTACCGTCATCGCCCATCTCGATGTGCATACCCAAATCCTTGTCCTCCGGATCCGAGAACAACTCCCGATCTCCCGTCATATGAAATGACGCACCGCTGTCCAAGAACCACACCGATCCCATCACACTTGAAACCAAGCATGCAATCGGTGAAAAGTCAAGCTCGAACTCGTGAAGCCAAAGCTTCTCCATCCGCAGATCTTCCCGCTTGCTTGTTCTTCTTCTTCTTTGGACAATTGGTAGCATAATGTCCGTGATCATGGCGGTGAAAACACTTCACTTTCGCCATATCCCTCGCTTCTTTCCCTTAGCACCCGAATGAGAGGTTTTCTTACCCTTCCCTTTCTTTGCTTTGGACACCAAAGCGCGCTTTCTTCATCGCCTCCCTTTCGATGAAGATCCATCTCGAGTAGTCCTCCTTATCTCCTCCTCGCATGAGATCCGCCCAAAGGCGCTCCCATCCCGGGCAGACTTTCTCCCGACCATTGACACTATCTTGATATGAGTGCCAAGCCTTCGGAAGATCAAGGAGAGCCAGTCGACCATATCCTCTTCATCGACGATAACCCCCACACTTCCCAGTTCATCTCTCGCATTGAGTGAACTTCGTGAGGTATTTGGCGATACTGTCACGCTCTTCTCCATCTTGATGTTCCCGAGCTTATCTTTGAGCGCCGACTCTCCTTTGGTCACTCTTACTCGGGAATAGATCTGTCAAAGCTTTCCACATTAAATATGGAGTAGCCTTTCCATGCAGTCGGGATACAATATGATCCTTGACGCCCTCCAACGGGATCCTCCGACATTTCGTGATCTTCTTTTGCCATGCATCGACCAAAGCCGCATCGGTGGGCTTTGGGACATCCGTATCTACGAACTCCTTCGGACCATTATCTTCTAACACTCGCTTCCATGCGATCCTTCCATGCAACATAATTCGAATCGCCTTCAAGAGCATATTCGAGTCGCAAACCGTTGAAAGAAGACATCTTTCAACACGGCACCAAGAAAACAATTCTCCCTGCAAAAATTCGAATTCCAAACTCCAAGCTCTATCGCTTCCCGATCTACACTTGAAAACAAATTATTTCCAAATCGAGATTGACTGCAAGGGGCTTTTACTAGACCTTTCACTTTCCGAAGAAAGATGAATCCGGAGGCTTCCCGGCCCGTATGCGGACTCGTCCACGGAAATAAGTTTGCAATCACCGTAATAGATCTCGACAATTAATCTTGCTCGATACCATGTAGAAATTAGCTGAATAAATCACTTATTCAATGGAGATTAACCCGATTACACATCAATTTCGAATTGCGTGCATAACACATAATCTCATCTACAATTAATTGTCACATGCGGAAATAACTAGAAGCAATCTCACATCAAATCAATCACACATTAACTCAGTATGTATGGGGAAAGCCTATAGCTGAAAACCCCATGACTATTGTGTATATTATAATGGATAAATCATGTAACCAAACAAGTACAATACTCCTCACAAGTACTCAGGCACTTTCTCATAAAGTCACACACAATCGACTCGATTTTTGAACAAGTCACCGGTTCAAAAACTCCTCGCCAATTGCCTTGCCTCTATTGCGTAATCATGGCTCGTATATGAAGAGATCCAAGGTTCGAATCCCTGGCTTGATCGCGCAATTGTCATGGACAATTCCTCCAAGTGTAATGCAAATCTCATGCAAAACTGATCCTCCAACCGATAGCTTTACTCACCCTTTCATCTACCTCTTCCATCGGTCTCCACCGAATCGATCATGCATCGTAGTGAATCGAAGTGTTCTTGAGTTGACTAATGAGTTAATATTTAGTGAATTAAATATTATTTAATTCACTCCACTCATATCTAGTTGATTAGCTAGTTAACTAATCCCAACTAGTTCAACTAAAACAAACAGAACACAACTCCACTATTCGTCCCGTTAACTCCTCCAAAACTTCGCCATCGAAGTCTAACCAAAGTCAACCATGCAAGATGCCATCAAACCCTAGGAACCACGTGATTCCTTCGTCGGTTGCATGAGTCACCTCCATGACTCAAAGCTGAAGTGCTGCAAGAGAGTAAACTCGCACGTTTATAGTCAAAATATTATTAAGGGTAAATAATATTTGACTTCCATATTTTTAGGAGACACGATCTAAAAATAGCCCGGGTCCTAAAAATAAGGGTCTCATCTATTTTTACCAACATGTCGCATACTTCAAGAATCTCCAACTGGAATTCCCAAATTATGCTCCGTATGTCTAAAAAATAGACATAGTCTAAAAATAGACTTTGCGCCGAATTTGCTCACGGGCCCACTTAGTGAAGGCGACTTCATTTCACTAAGCTCCATCATCTTGCTGCATTCTCAACACTCCCTCTCAAAGAAGATAAGGATTATCTGCAACCCCTATCCCTCGCCTCTCGTGGAATTCGAACTTGCTCCCTGGTGATCGCCTTCGTCGAGATGTCGGCATCCCGATCCTCCGTGGGAACATATGAAAGCATCATGATCCTCCGCTCGAACACAATCTCCGATGTGATGGTACCCGATGTCGATATGTTTGGACCTATCATGAAATACTGGATTAGCCAAGAGCTTGATGCATCTCTCGGTTATCACGATAGATCACCGTAGGCTCCAAATGCAACCCGAACAAACCCTGCGAGGATCTTCCTCATCCAAATAGCCTCAAATGCAGACCAAACTTGCTGCCATGTACTCGGCCTCCGCTCGAATCGAGTGCCACGGATCTCTGCTTCCTGCTGTACTCGAGAAACTGCTCGTCGACCCAATGCTGAAAACTCCTCCGTAAGTGCTCTTCCGGTCCGTTGGACTCCCCGCCCATCCGCATCGGTGAAGCGGAAAGCTTCACTCCATCCTCTCGTTTGTACCATAGACCATATCCCGATGTGCCTCGATATAGCGCAATACATGCTTGCCCGCCTTCCAAAAGAGCTTGGTAGGCTTAACCATAGCTTGCGAAAGTTGGTTAATCGCATAGCATATATCGGGTCGAGTATTGACCGAGATACATCAACGACCCCACCAACTGTCGATAGACAGTGGCATCCACTACCTCCTCCGAAGTAGCATCTCCCTTCCTCCAACCACCAGGGAAGAGGGGTATCAACGAGCTTGCGGCCTTGCATGTTGAACCTCTCCGAATCTCCCGGGCATACTTGCCCCGAGAAACAAATGATCCTCCACTGCACTGCCAAATCTCCAATCCCGAGAAATAATGAAGGATGCCCGGGTCCTTCATCTCAAACTCTCGTGCAAGATCCTCCTTGCATGAAAGTATCAACGCTCGTCGCCGCGTCAAAATCAGATCATCTACATACAGTACGATGATCAGCGGCTTCCCTTCCACCATAATCTGCATAGGGGTTTGGATCCGCCTCACTCTTGGAGAATCCAAGCCCGATGAAGTAGTCGTCTATCCGAGTGTACCAAGCACGAGGTGCTTCCTTCAGCCCCATACAGTGCTCTCTTGAGTCGGCACACATGCGACTCACTGCCGAAGATCTCAAAACCTTCGAGGCTGCTCTATGTACACCTCCTCCTCAATAACTCCATTGAGGAACGCAGTCTTCACATCCATCCGATGAATGTGCCACCCCATCTGCGCCGAGAGAGCAAGGATCGTCCGTATGGAAGAGTACCTTGCGACAGTGCAAAAGTCTCCTCATAGTCGATCCCCTCGATCCGTGAGAAGCCACGGGCGAAAAATCTCGCCTTGTACTTCTCCACACTCCCGCCGCCCGCTCGCTTCACCTTGTAGATCCATCGCGAACCTACAACCGATTTCCCAACCGGGCCTTGGGACAATCTCCCATGCATCTGCTTCTCGATGATCGAATCATATTCTTCGATCATGGCATCAACCCATGCGGGTTCCTCCACAGCCTTCCTCAAAAGAGGATGGCTCCCGTCACAACACATTGACTCACAAGAGCCATGTATCCAAAGTGTACCGATCCGGTGACCGTCTCTGTCTCGCGCTCGTGTCGTAGGTGGTCCTACAACCTTCTCGCATCCCGAGCCGCCGCTCGGCTTCGTAGTGCGCATGCGCCCTCTCGATGGTTGGCGCCGCCTCGGTGGTTTCTTCCACCTCCCGAACCTCCTCTTGTGGCTGATTCACATCCGGAAGCTCCTCCTTAGGGAACTAACGGCTCCTCATCCGCATGCAAGTGTAGCTCCCTCTCAAGCGAACACCTGCATGGCTTTCTCCTCCCCGAAATTTTATATCCCGTCGCACAACGAGTCTTGCGACTCGTCCGGGCACATACACTCGATAGTTATGAGGTGTATCGACGTGTACCCCCACAAATATTCCAACTTCAGCAGCTGGATCCAGACTTCCTTCTTGCATCCTTCGTCACATGCATGTAGACAGGGAGATCCGAAAATCCGCAAATGGGAAATATCAGTGCCTCTTGCCGTAATAAGCCTCCTCTCGGTGTACTCATGCCAAGAACCTTGTGAGGACAACGGTTCTGCACATACACTGTCGTATTGCATGCCTCAGCCCACAAGTGAAGGGGTAGGCCCCGATCATGCAACATCGCCCGTGCAGCACCCACGATCGTTTCGTTCTTCCGCTCGACCACCCCGTTCTGCTGTGGGTTATGGGGGTGCGATGAGCTCTCTCCGAATCCCTTCACGGCGTGAGAACTCCTTGAATTCAGCCGAGATGAATTCACCACCATTATCACTCCTTAGAGCAATCACCTTCTTCCCCGACTCCTTCTCGACCGGTGCTTTAAACTCACGTAACTTCGCGAATGTATCGCTCTTCTTCGACATGAAGAAGATCCAAAGACTTTCGAGAGAAATCATCAACAAAGATCACATAATACTTGTGCTTTGTCGTCGAAGCAGCGAGAAAGGACCACACACGTCCGTGTGAACTCTCTCAAGGATCGTCATGGCGCGACTATCCTTCTCGTGAAAGGTGGCTTTCACATACTTCCCTAAAGTACACCCCTTGCACCGATCTCGATCGCGCAAGAGTGCCCTTAGGAAGTCCAAGTAGAAATCGCTGTCAGAATCTTCAAAGCTCCATGGTGAAGATGGCCCAATCTCCGAGTGCCATAGTTCGCCCTCATCATCCCGGCTCACCACATCTCCGAGCCTTGCATGCCATAGTTTCGCGCGATCATCTACTCGCAATCGATAAAGGTTCCGAGTTCGAACCCCTATCTTCCGGGTCTCTCCAGTGAGTCTTACCGCGCAAGAAGGCTTTTCCCTTCGCCGAAGACCACATCATAACCCTTATCCTCCAACATCGCTACCGAAATCGGAGTTCTTCTTCAATCCCAGGTACATGCATGACATCCTTTAAGACAAAGGGTTTACCGGACTCCTCCGAAAGGATATGGTACTGATACTGATCGCATCAGTATCTACCGTCATCGCCCATCTCGATGTGCATACCCAAATCCTTGTCCTCCGGATCCGAGAACAACTCCCGATCTCCCGTCATATGAAATGACGCACCGTCGTCCAAGAACCACACCGATCCCATCACACTTGAAACCAAGCATGCAATCGGTGAAAAGTCAAGCTCGAACCGTGAAGCCAAAGCTTCTCCATCTTCGCATCTTCCGCTTGCTTGTTCTTCTTCTTCTTTGGACAATTGGTAGCATAATGTCCGTGATCATGGCAAGGAAAACACTTCACTTTCGCCATATCCTCGCTTCTTGCCCTTAGCACCGTAATGAGAGGTTTTCTTACTCCCTTCCCTTTCTTTGCTTTGGACACCAAAGCGTAGTTTTCTTCATCAGCTCCCTTTTTCGATGAAGATCCATCTCGAGTAGTCCTCCTTATCTCCTCCCGCATGAGATCCGCCCAAAGGCGCTCCCATCCCTAGGCAGCCTTCTCCCGACCATTGACACTATCTTGCCATGAGTGCCAAGCCTCTCGAAGACCAAGGAGAGCCAGGTCGACCATATCCTCTTCATCGACAGCAACCCCCCACACTTCCCGCTCATCTCTCGTATTGAGTGAACTTCGTGAGGTATTTGGCGATCATCGTCGCCCTTCTCCATCTTGATGTTCCCGAGCTTATCTTTGAGCGCCGCCTTTCCTTTGGTCACTCTTACTCCGGAATAGATCCGTCAAATCTTTCCACATTAAATATGGAGTAGCCTTTCCATGCAGGGCCGGATACAATATGATCCTCGACGCCCTCCAACAGGGATCCTCCGACATTTCGCGATCTTCTTTTGCCATGCATCGACCAAAGCCGCATCGTGGGCTTTGGGACATCCGTATCTACGAACTCCTTCGCACCATTATCTTCTAACACTTCTTCCATGCGATCCTTCCATGCAACATAATTCGAACCGCTTCAAGAGCATATTCGAAAGTCGCAAACCGTTGAAAGAAGACATCTTTCAACACCGGCACCAAGAAAACAATTCTCCCCGCAAAAATTCGAATTCCAAACTCCAAGCTCTATCGCTTCCGATCTACACTTGAAAACAAATTATTTCCAAATCGGAGATTGACTGCAAGGGGCTTTTACTCGGACCTTTCACTTTCCGAAGAAAGATGAATCCGGAGGCTTCCCCGGCCCGTATGCACTCGTCTGTCCAAGGAAATAAGTTTGCAATCACCATAATAGATCTCGACAATTAATCTTGCTCCGATACCATGTAGAAATTAGCTGAATAAATCACTTATTCAATGGAGATTAACCCTGATTACACATCAATTTCGAATTGCATTCATAACACATAATCTCATCTACAATTAATTGTCACATGCGGAAATAATAAGCAATCTCACATCAAATCAATCACACATTAACTCAGTATGTATGGGGAAAGCCTATAGCTGAAAACCCCATGCCTATTGTGTATATTATAATGGAGAAATCATGTAACCAAACAAGTACAATACTCCTCACAAGTACTCGCACTTTTCTCATAAAGTCACACACATCCGACTCCGCTTTTGAACAAGTCACTTGGTTCAAAACTCCCTCGCCAATTGCCTTGCCTCTATTGCGCAATCATGGCTCAGTATATGAAGAGATCCAAGGTTCGAATCCCTTGGCTTGACTACGCAATTGTCATGGACAATTCCTCCAAGTGTAATGCAAATCTCATGCAAAACTGATCCTCCAACTGATAGCTTTACTCACCCTTTCATCTACCTCTTCCACCGGGTCTCCATCGAACCGATCATGCATCGTAGTGAACTCGAAGTGTTCTTGAGTTGACTAATGAGTTAATATTTAGTGAATTAAATATTATTTAATTCACTCCACTCATATCTAGTTGATTAGCTAGTTAACTAATCCCAACTAGTTCAACTAAAACAAACGGAACACAACTCCACTATCCGTCCCGTTAACTCCTCCAAAACTTCGCCACCGAAGTCTAACCGAAGTCAACCATGCAAGATGCCATCAAACCCTAGGAACCACGTGATTCCTTCGTCGCTTGCATGAGTCACCTCCATGACTCAAACCGAAGTGCCGCAAGAGAGTAACTCGTTGTTTATAGTCAAAATATTATTAAGGGTAAATAATATTTGACTTCCATATTTTTAGGAGACACAATCTAAAAATAGCCCGGGTCCTAAAAATAAGGGTCTCATCTATTTTTACCAACATGTCGCATACTTCAAGAATCTCCAACCGGAATTCCCAAATTATGCTCCGTATGTCTAAAAAATAGACATAGTCTAAAAATAGACTTTGCGCTGTAATTTGCTCGCGGGCCCACTTAGTGAAGGCGACTTCATTTCACTAAGCTCCATCATCTTGCTGCATTCTCAACAACCTCTCGTTGAATGGTCGTATAACACTTCCTTCCATACTGTAGCAAAAATGCCCCCATTTATGGCACTTTACAGATATCATCTACCTTCCATCACACCATATTTAAGAGAAAATTCTAATGTTCAAGAAGTGGAAGTTCACATCGAGCATCAGTAACAAGTTCTCCAACTCTTAAAGGATAACCTCACTTTGGCACAAAATTGAATGAAACAACAGGAATATCAACATCGCAACAAAAGAAGTTTTGATGTAGACGACTCGATATTTTTATGACTACAACCATATAAAAAAATGTACCTCAAGCAAGCTAAGAAGGATAATAAATTATCACCAAAATACTATGGTCCTTACAAGGTGTGGAAAAATATTGCTACTATGACATACAAATTGGAGCTTTGTGCATCTTCCCGAGTGCACCCAGTTTTCCAGGTTTCATGCTTAAAGAAGGTTATAGGTGACAGACATCCATTTCAAACAATATTGCTAGAACTTGATGAGGAAGGAAATATCATATTGGAACCTAATGCAGCCACAGAAACAAGAATTATATAGCTACAAAATCAATCAATTTCATAGTATCTCATCAAGTGGAAGAACTTACCCACTGAATATTTTACATGGGAGGATGAGAACTTTATATAGAAGCATCTAGAACTACTTAAGCATTGAGGACAACATGCTTTTGAAGGAGATGGGCATATTAGGTCTCTATAATACTAGTGTATCCCCTTATTGTTATTATTAGTGTATCCCCCTTATTGTTATTGTTGTGCCCTTGTAGTGTCCATATTTCTTTTATTGTGCCCCATAGAAGCCCACTATTGTTATTTTTGTGTCATTACATTATTATTGTTATCTTGACTTTGACTATATGGTGACCCCTTAGACTCCTATATATTGAAAGGAGGTTTTTTCATTTGAATCATGCAAGAATTATTCATTTATGTAATGTAAAGGAGCTTCCCCCTCGAAGAGGCTCATTTATAAGTCGTTGATCTATATTATCTTCTATTTTGTGAACTGGTTGCATAACATTTTCCAACCTTCTCATTCAATAATCAAAAGGAACCGGGTCAATATATTTCCTTTCACCACAGTGGTCCACAAATTTTCCTTTGTTAATATGCCCTACCCATATTTTGTTGCAAGGGAAGATGCAAAAAAGGGAGATTCTTAATTACCCACCCTCTCCATGCCTTAGGTATGGCTATCTTATCCCATGAAATCCATGGAAGGATTTCCTCCTCCTTCGAAGCCATCCATAAAAAATGATCACGCAAGTCCCTAATATGAGAAAATTTTTCTTTTCGGAGCCAAGTGTGAGCTATCTGGTAAACTAGAATAGGAGTTAAAACCGATTTGATTAAAACCAAACTGCTATTCCTCAAAAACCACTTGAAACTGCATTGATCAATTCATTTTTCAACATTGGCCAAGAGCCATTTCTAATCATGTTTTCTATATTTATCAGGTTTAAGAGGGAAACCCAGATATTTGAAGCTATCCATCATAGAATTTTCTTCAAAGGGGAGGACAAAGAGCACACAATTTATTTTTGTTAATTTTTATAGCATTGGGAAGTGGTCTAAGTCTCATTTTTTGTAGAGAGGCTTGGAAAATAGTTATCCAAAGAACCCATAAATCGTTTATGGAAATTCCACTCGGATATGACTTTATTAAAATAATTAATTATTTTAATGCAGAACTTAAGTTTAAACTTAGGGAAATTAAATAATTATAGGGTATAAATATAGCAGAGAGTGAATCTTCTAGAAAACGAAGATCAAGTGATATTTTAATATGAGCCATTGATTAACAATATAAGATTGACCATTGATTCATCAATGAGAATGCTATAATAAGAGACTTGAGGGCCATTTGGAAACCAAGTCGGGGACATTCTTAGTACCCGACGGAAATTGATTCTGAGGTAAGAGAATTCGATTTCAGTGGGCGAGTTTGTAGAGCGCAGGGGTGCAGAGGCGAAAAGGAGGGGGGGAGGATTTAGTTATCGAAGAAGTATAATTTAGAAGGATGAAGGGAAGGGTGAGCTCACAGGGCAAGCAAGATCCCCTCCACGCAGAGTTACATAGTCCAGGGAGAGACTGCGAAGAGCTCTCATGATGGGTGATGGAGAGAGTGAAGGAGTTCACCCCGAGGGTCTAAAATTCTTCCGAGGTTTAAGAAAATTCAGCCGTGTGTATGCTAATTTTTCTCTACTCATCAAACTCTTGTAAATGTACTTTCCATTTTCTGAAGATAAATACAAAACCCTCATCTATCGCACTAGTTTTCCCACATTAGGTTTTTTCCAGGGGACAATTGTCCAAAAATATAATTGTGTTCATATGGTTGCTTTTATTGTGCTACTTGTGTAATTTTTTCTATTCTTATTCTCTTGATGAAAGTGAATATCTGAAAAATGTTTTTATTTCGAATTTCATCGAAGAACCTGTAATTAACTTATCTAATAAGTAGGCGAAATCAACCGAGTATTGCAGTAATAATTTTTAGGCTTGAAAATTTCACATGGTATCAGAGCAAATTGCCAAGGACATAAAGGGAGGATCTGCCATGGACCAGAGATCCATCATCCAGAAGGGTTCACACAGTCCTCCAAAGCATCCAAAAATGCAGAGGGAACATGACATAAAAGTGTTGAAATCTAGACTAGAGGAGGATCTTACTTGGTATATTGACAGTGGAGAATCTGCTCACATGATAGGGGTTCGAGAATTTTTTTCGATCTACCAAGAAGAACAGATGAATTTCCAGATAACTATGGGAAATAAGGCAAAATTTTCCCCCATTAGGAGAGGTACCATAACATTTAATACTGAATATGGAAACAAAATTGGAGCGGCGAATGTTCTGCATGTACCAGGGTTGGGGATGAATTTAATCTTAGTGTCTCAGCTATAGAACAAGGGTTATGACGTATACTTTATTATAGATAAGGTGTATGTAAAACACTCTATCTGGAGAAAAAAGGCACAAATTGGAGTAAGGAGTCACAAGCTATACAAACTCCAACTTGAATCTCCGGTGGCCCTGATTGGAAGTACAGACGACAATGATCTGAATGAGTTATGCCACATAAGGATGGGGAATATACGTCATGGAGCCTTGGTAATTCTCAAAACTATTGTCATAGGGGCTCCTGAACTCAACACAAAGAAAGACGAAGTTTGCAGGGTGTGCGTATGAGGGAAGTACGCTAAGGCAACGTTTCCAAGAAACAACAACAGAACCAAGGTTGTATTGGAGTTTGAATACACTCGGAAATTTATGGTCCAATTTCCACAACCGCTCTCAGTGGAGAAAAGTATTTTTCTACCTTCATTGATTATCATTCCAGAAAAAATTGTATCTATTTTATGAAAACCAAAGATGAAGTCTTTGATCGATTCAAATAATTCGAAGCCTTAGTGGAAAACTCTACAGGAAAAAATATCAAGAATTTGTGGTCAGATAATGGTGGAGAATATATTGATCAGGACTTCATAAGTTTCTATGCAAGGGAAGGCATCAAGAGAGAGTGGACAACTCCAAACAATCCAGAGCAAAATGGAGCTACAGAATGGAAGAATCAAGCCATAATAGAAGTTGCAAGGGCAATGATGTACGACCAAGATATGCCCAAATTCTTATGGGCAGAGGCCTGCAATACAAGATTATATATCCAGAACATAGTTCCCCATAGAGCCTTTGGGAAGGTGACTCCCGAGAGTGTGTTCACAGGGCGAGCAAGGAAGAGGTGAGCCACATCAGGGATATTCGACAAAGCATGGTGTACTCGCCACGTTCCGGATGAAAAGAGGAAGAATTTGGATCAAAATGAAGAAAAGGGTTTTCTTATGGGCTATAGTGAGAATGTGAAAGAATATCGCATCTATATTCCGAGAGAATAGGAAAATCATGGTAATTAGGGATTTAAAATTCATGGAGGAGATAGCCTTCGGGAAGTCTTGGGGAAATGGCCACAGATACGCAGATTGAAGAAGATGCACTAGTATAGCCTGAATGACCTACAAAGGATGGGTCAAGTGCCTCTCAAGGCACAAGGATTTCTGAGGAAATCTCCCCGAAGAAGAACAAGAAGGAGAGCAGTGAGACCACCCACCACTTATGGGAGGTCGAGCGAGAGAACTTCAAAAAAAGTATTAAGGATGAGAAATAATTTGTTGGAGCCCCTAGAGAAGGAAAGAGGATAAGGAAGTAACCGGATAGATATTAGTCACTCGGTAGCTCGAGTTGGTGAACCAGTCCACCTTTCGGGAATCAACTCAGCAGCAAGTGTGGGTGGATGACATGGTGGAGGAGTATAGCTCCATCATGAAAAATGATGTCTGGAAACACACTCTGATCAAGAAACATACAACATATTTATATCACGAGAAAAATATCTCAAGAAAATCCTGAAGAAGTATGGGATGGAGGACTGCAAACTTGTGAGCACTCCAATGGTGACTGGATGTAACCTCAGTTCTCATGATGATTCTCCCATGGTAAACCAACTTGAGTATACATGTATTATTAGAAGTTTTCTTTATCTAACCGAGACTAGACCAGACATTATGTATGCAGTTGGGATTGTTGGACGATTCCAAGCTAATCCAAAGGAGTCACACCTTCAGGCTGTAAAAATAATATTCAAATATCTACAAGGGACTCAAGAATTTGGTCTATGGTATCCAAAGAATTTTGATCTTACTCTTCATGCTTACACAGATGCGGACTGGGTTGGAAATGTTGATGATCGAAAAAGCACTAGTGGTGGTGCATTCTATACGGGGCCCCAATTAGTACCTTGGTTTAGCAAGAAATAGATTTCCATTCCCTTATCTACAGGAGAAGTGGAAGATGTGGCCGCCACATCATGTTTCACAAAAATTATTTGGATGATGCAGACATTAAAAGACATTCCAATTAAATGTTATCCTCCCATCTCCATCTTATATGACAATACAAGCACCATCAATATCTCGAAAAATCTCGTTATGCATTCCAAGACCAAGAACATTCCTATCAAGTATTACTTCTTACGATAGCAAGTGCTTGAGAAAAAGGTCAAATTGGAGTATGTTCCCTCCAAAGAACAAGTTGTAGACATATTTACTAAACCTCTTCCCAGGGAAAAATTTGAATATCTCAAACAGAAGCTAGGAGTTGTCTCTGCCTCACTTATTAAATCTGCTTGATTTCAAAACATTAAATTCGGTACGCAGAGTTCATGAAGGCGAGTCACGTATATATGCGAGGTTCTCTGGATAAATTTGCGTATGGTTTTTGTTGACATAAAATCTATGGTTCAACTTTCGAAATCGATCTGGGGTCATATCTTTGTCCTCGGGTGTTGATGGGTAATTTATGTTGTTCGACATTCATCCTATAGTTCCTTTCTTTGATATTTATCTCCTTGATGAAGATGCTTTGATGAATTGGTTGTTGAAGGTGTTCGTGATGCACAAGTTTAGGGGGGAGCATTTTCCTTGCCGAGAAGACTGCATTGTTGGCATTAAGATTGGTGGCTATGTTATGATCTCCTGTTTGAGATTATTTGGTCATGATTATAAAAATTCATATCTGTAATTTGATATAAACTTCATTAATGTAAATATTGTCTTTTTGAGTCATGTATGGACCTTTTCAAATATGTCAACCCACTTAATTGGCTAGTTGAGTCAATATGTAAATCCACTCAGTTGGATCCTTGATGTAATTTTGTGTCATTGGTGATAGGAAAGGTCATGAGCTATAGATTCATTGAAAATATGATGCCTCAGCATGTGTTCAGGGGGAGCATTTGTCCACCCTTTTCTCTTGATGTCAAGGGGGGAGATTAATTGGTGTTTGAATCATTTTTATATCTTACATATCTACAAGTTGTGGTGATAAAACTCCAACATGGTCGCCATAAATTCCAAAGGGGGAGATTGTTGGCAATATGAGTCTTATGATTGCATATGTTGTCCTTGATGGCAACTGTCTTGCATTTGATGAAGTATATGACTCCTGGAGAAGCACAATGATTTAGCAGAAGATATAGTAGAATAAGGGTATAAGTCCATAAAAAGATGGTCAATATTCATATTGAAGGTTCTATACGTGAGTTTGTGCAGGCCAAGTCGTGTATACACGCATAAAAGAATGATCCAAGTCGTGTATGCCTTTTGCGCTCTAAAATTATGATACCAGGGGGGCATTAACATGGTTTTAGTCCACAATATTGAGTGTTGTGTCATCTATTTGATTCCGTCCAAAAAATACCATCGGCACTTGTGTGGTTTTGGCTCATGGTATTGGTAAATGCTAAACCTATATAAGGAGAAGAAGATTATAATGCAAAAGGGGGAAGAATATGGGTTTTAACTTAATACTTCTCTATGAAGTATATCTATATAGAATGGGTTTTATTTATTGGTAGATCTGAAATTATGATGCAACCATGGACATAATGATGGATCAGGATCACTAGAACTGAAATGACTATGTATTTTCTTGATATATTGGTAAGATGTTTAGATCTATGACCTGGCGCATGGTTGCTGAAGTGAAGGGTAAATTCTGGGTAAGTCTATAGATCTGAAAGTTTCTGCAGTCTTGAATATTTATAGATCTATATGTTGGTTCGTCACGGTGAAAGTGTGTATACATGCGGGTTTGTGTTAGCAAAAGCTCGTATGGAAGTCAGGGTTTTTTGAATCTTGATGGAGAGGTTCTCGGTTTATTAATGCTATATTTATGTTGTCTGTCAATGATGTTTTCATGTAGATCTGGGTTGTTTGAATATTTTATATGATGCTCATTCAATATATAAAAATCTGATCAATGAGTGATTAAATATGATTAATGATGTTGAATGCATAAGGTTTCTACAAATCTGAAAATACATATGACTGAAAGCTTCAGATCTATTTCCGAGTTTGATCAAATTATGGAAATTCAGTATTCACAAATCTATACGAAGGTTGGTGTGTAGGAAAGCGCGTATACACGCAGGGTTACAGTAAAGTGAAGTAGCGTATGCTTTTAATGAGATGATTGATCAAGGTTAAATTTGGTTCTACATGTTGTTCAAAAGTTTTGGTTTATTACTGTGTTCTAGTTATAGTGATCTTACTTTTTTGCTTAAAGTTTGGGTTATGGTTGTTAGTGTTGATCTATATATTGAGTAGTGTTGAAGCTGTTGGATCTAGTGTGAAAATTGATGAAACGTGGTCTGCAATGGGTTTGAGGGTTGAAGCCTTTAGTGTGGAAGTAGAAGCTTCCATCCAGTAGAAGTTGGTGTTCTGATCAGGGGGTTGTAGCTCTGTTGAGGAGGTAAATCCCCTCCTGCGGACAGAGGCGATCCCTACTAGCCCAGATCGGGTCTAGCAACAATCAAACACGCTACAGTGTAGGTTCCTAATTGTAAATAAACCGACTTGCGAGGAAGGCTTACCTGGAATCCAACGCTATTGTCTATAGAAGAGGTGGTGCTCCCGTTCCTTTGCCCTGGCAGATCACAATCCTCACGATCTTCGTGATCGGACACCTGCACATGCAAGAAACAACACAAACGCAAGCATAAAATCTAGTGCATACAACTATATATCAGTCGAAGAGGATATAACTCATGAACATGATCAAGAACAAGAGTGGAACCATAACCGATAGTCGCTTATCATTAAAGAGTCAAAAGAAGAATACAACCATAGCTTCGACGCAGCACTCTCCTTTAGCGGGTCATCAGCACAACATGTCTCGGAAAAGCTTGTCAGGGATGGGACAAGCCTCTCTCTCCGGATACTTGGCAATAGTCTCCTTGCTTGGATTTGGCCTTCGGGAATCAAGAAGGCTTTTACAGCATGAAAGCTCTTGGGAACTTAGAAATTCTGCCACACTTTTGAACTAGCTTGCAAATGGAAATGGGCAAGCTTTTATAGAAGGAGGAAGGGGAGTTGGGATCCCTATAATTATGGGATTGGCCCTATCATCAAGGAAGCTTCCATGAGAGGTGGAAAACCACTTCCTCTCCATGGAAATCTGTAGCCAAACCTCCCAACTCAAGATAGAAATCAGCCCAGTAATTTGTTAGGATGAAACTTCCGCCTTTTATTTTTTAAAAACACCTCTTAATATGGTTGGCGCGGGTACGGCTCTATGACAGAGCGCCAATTGGCGCGCCCTCTTTGGAGGATTTCCCTCTTGGCGCGAGGGCTGAACTATGGAACCGCGCCAATGAAAAAAGAGCTATTTTTAGGGTTTTTTGCAAGGAGATGTCTTCAGGGAAATTAAAGCTCATCTTCAGAGGGATGCAATGAAAGTATTTTCAAGTCTTAACTCTGCCCACAGGTCACGGAATGAACCCTCCAATGTGCGGGATGGGGATTGCAGGGACGGTGACAAATTGTTGTGTAACAGATGCCCCCTAAAGCATGAGGCCCGAGAGAGAGAGAGGGGTGAAATGCTTTACGAGAACATGCCGACTGAAAACACTGCCATCGGAAAACCTGCGGAGCGAAGTACAACTGATGTCTCAGATACATGATATATATATGTGGTATGGGTGCAGCCATCCATAACAGAGTTTACAATAATCTAGATCCAAGGCATGGACGCAGCCATCCAGTGAGGATTGATAAATAGACTCAGGTATGGTCGCAGCCATCCAATCAGTGAGTCATGTAAATAATCATAATAATCCACAATATCGCAGCCTGGATTACAACAGACACAATCCAAGGTCTTGCGCTCCATCTCGACTCGAACAAAGTACAAGTTCAAGCATGCGAATATGTGAGCTGAAGTCGAACATGTAAGAACATCGTCTGATTACCAGCCAATGATGAAAGCTGTTAACAGACGCGAGAGGAACCACCAATAATGACAATGGCCCTCAAGGTACTATAGGTACAATCTACGGCGTGTGAATCAATGAGCTGGTGTCGAACACCCGTAGAATCACTCGATCGGAGGCCAATGATGAAAACCTCACGTCGAATGCGACGAACCTGCCATTGAAGCATGCAGGCTCCAAGGTACCATGAAAGAGTCTCTCGACCATCTTCCTGGATAATGAGCTGGAGTCGACAGGAAGTGGCCTTGATCGAAGGTGGGCCATAACTTTTCCCACATCATTGACACGAGACGGAGGAACATAATGTTTTTGTGAATCAGGATCATATGGGAATCAGAAGAAGGTTGATACTTGTAGAGGTCAACTTCTCTTGAACATGCAAACGGCACGACAGTGGTCTTGGCAGTATTTGACATCAATGGATCAGAGGTCATGGTGACGAGGCAATGAGCAGATGAGAGGTCAAAAGGGATTATCCAAACCCATGGAGGCAAAGTGAAGAACGAGATGAGTTGTCCCCAACCCGACACGAATGCAGATAAGTGCCACGTTCAAGAGTGACATACTGCCGACACGACAACGATGCTGGTTCCATTTTCCCCCACCATTTCTGGCGAGCACCCCAATTATTTTTTATAACAAGCTTGAAGGGGATATCATATGCTTGTAATATAAGTCCGCCCTTCGGGCGAATCCATCCTAGTACATTTAACGAGCCCTAGGAAGGAGGAACTCGGAGAATGTCATTTCGACTGAACCCAATGTCATCAGGGTTTAACGAGTCTGACAAAGGAAGAACTCGACATCTTTTCATATTTAGAGTGTTTGAAAAGACAACAGAAAAGTAAACTCCAGTGGTCCATTTTCGTAGATAGTTCCCCGGACCCGAAAAGGTAGAAAACAATACCCGAGAAAACCTCCTAGTCGTGATAGGCTAGGGTATTCCTTTTTCATAAATAATCCATCCCAGCCCAAAAAAGGGGTAAACGTATACTGGGTAGATGTCGATTCGTGTCCACTTTAACGAGATCGAAACAATAAGGGCCTCAGCAATCTTTTCATGTTGAGAGAGTCAGAAAAGAGCTGAAAGATGACTCCAGGGTGACTTTTTCGTGTATTTACCGAGTTCGAAAAAGTATAAAATACAAATCGTTTCACCGTTTCAGTTGCGTGAAAGACCTGTTGCTGCACAAAAAGGCAAGTGTAAGACCCATTTTCGACACAAATACATTAAAATATTCAGAAAAATAGCTTTCAAAACTTATTTTGAGTTCAAAAAGTTATAAATATGTCAAATGGTAAAAATAAAATTACTTTTTACTATTTACCTCACCGAAGAGCAGCAGTGGTCCAGTTTGGTGTGCGAACTTCTGACAGTGATTACGACCGATCCGGGCTACCATTCAGAGTTCTGTCAGTTCCAGGTAAGAGGCGCTTCTTCGTACTCCATTTCAATCCATTTTTTAATAGTTTTCCATCATGCATTAGACTTCTGAGGCAACTTTTTAAATTTTTAGGGCTCCGCTCATTGGTGCGGGTATCGGGCACGGACCCGCGGCAATGGGCTTTTATATGCAAAGGGCTCGTGCCAGCTGGCACGACCGTTCAGGAAACAGCCGCGCCAGCGGCATAACCTCAATTTCCACCTAAAAATTCGAGATTTTAATCAATTTGAATGAAATTTGAAGCTCATCAGAGATCTAATTAAGGGTTTTGACCATGTTGGTGCAGTGAACCGAACAAAATGGTGATTGAGTGGAAAGAAAGGGATCACAGTGAAGAGGATGAACAAGCCATGGAAAATTAAGTTTGCATGAACGCCCTTAGGAATTGTGGGCTAAAAATGTTCTTCCTAACACCTTGTTTACGAGCTCAGCCTGAGCTTCTACAATACTTGATCAATATGTGGGACGTAGATGAAAAAGTATTCAAACTGGGGGACCAAGTGTTAGAACTGGAGGTTGCTGACGTGTACTTCATAAACGGATTATCGCGCAGAGGTCCAGTGCCCATACTGACAGGGAGCAGACCCTCTGGTGAGAAAATGGAGCAAGTGATGGCACGAGTGTGCCGAGGGGCACAACTGGGATCCGGAAGTGGAAAGGTGGACATCCATACCATTCCTGATCTGGCACTGAGAGTGGTGCTGCATACCATCACGCGGGCTGCGGGGTCACAGGCACCGCACGAGGCCATAAAGGCCCAACTTTTGTTAGCCTCAGAGTGTATGACTCCTCTATTGTTCGACTGGGCCATAACAGTGACGATAAACATAAAGAGGCAACTGACCAAATGCAAACAAGCCAAGCTGAAACAGTTCGGCTATGGTTCTATCCTGGTATCGTTCATTCTGGAACGATTACCAATCTTCCAGGGCCAAGGGGCCATAGTAGCTGAGCCTATTCCACGAGAGCCAAGAATGGCTCGTTGGGCAGCATTGCTGCCCAAAGCTGGTGGGGGCCAACAGATGTCCTGGAGGCCGGAGTTTTTTGGGTGGTTGCGGCATCAGTTGATCGTAGTGGAAGACTGGCCATATGCCGGTACCGATTTCACTGGTGATCCAGATCTCCCACTGCCGGAGGGAGATGATTGGGACGAGGAGTTGGGTATGACCCCTTCTCTTTTTGATTTTATATTTTATGATTTTTTTGTTAATACATGTTCTTCCTGACACATTTTATATGTATGCAGACGTGGGTCCAGAGAGACCAGCCGGTATGTCTCCTATCGCACGGAGGACTCTTCCCGCACCTGATCCTCAGGCAGAGGGTGAAGAGGGGGAGGAGTTAATCCAGAATCTCGAGGGCATCGCCCGAGGGATCCCAGACTACGCCCGGCTGGCAGATGTACCGATGGCATACCAGAGACACACGGTGGGAGTGCCTAGTCGCCTCCACCGAATTCTGAGACGCTTAGTGCATGCAGTTACTTGTTATCATGAGCACCATGCGGATTAGACTCCTAGGACTTTTATCATGCATATTTTTTGAGAGACATGTCGTCTCCGGATGTATTAAGATGAACATATATATTTTTTGATTTAATGTGATGCACACTATGTAAACATTTCGATATATATATACATATCTATTTCTGGATGGATCTTTCTCTTTCATGTGATGATGATTTACAAATTGCGCAAATGCCTATCTAAAACCAAATTAGCTACTGCATCAGTTAATGCATTCATATGCCTGGGAATATGTTGGTATGTAATATAGTCAAAATTTCTTTCCAGTAAATGAATACGCAGATACAGACGTAAAATGGATGGGTTTCTGACCGAATAATGACCGTTCAGTTGTAATACTACAAGTTGCGAGTCTAGATACACAAGTAATTCATGGATACCAAGGTTTACAGCCTCGGTTAATAATTCTAATACAGCACTATATTCCGCGATGTTATTTGTAGTACGTCCTAGACACACACCTTGCAGGTTGACCAACTCACCAGCAGGATCGTAGATTACCCAGGCTGCTGAAGACAGATTCCTCGTACTGCGGGAGGCACCATCTGCAAAACCAATGAACGGATGAATGGACATTTGCACAATCAGGAAGACCCAATCAACAGAAAGATGTTTACATGGAAAACCACACCACACATGCACACAAATGAAAAACACACACTTATGTACACACACCACACCAAAAATCACTTTAGGCATAGTATTTTTTGAGGTACAGCCCATTTCTGGGCTGCGCCAGCGGAACTCCTTCATAATCTATAAGCTCATAAGCCCCGTTCTTCAAAACACGTTTTACTATGTAGGGCCCATGCCACATAGGTTGGAACTTACCGGCTCCAAGCTTGTCATGTGCTTGATCATACAGGAGGACGAGGTCTCCTTCAACAAAGGAACGAGGAGAAACCGATTGATCGAAGTGAGCTTTGACCCGCTTCTTTTGTGCTTCAATAACTAAAGCAGCTAAGCGGCAGTTTTCATCTAACCATTCCAGATACAAAAGAAGCTCTTCCTCAGCAGAAGTGTCGGGTAGAAGTTCTACAGCTAATTTCAACGAAGGAATCTCGCATTCAACCAAAAGAGTTGCTTCCAGACCATACACCAATTGAAATGGTGTGAATCCAGTTGCACTCTTTGCAGATGTCCGGTATGCCCATAGAGCTGAGAACAGTTGGAGGTGCCAATTGGATTTGTGGATACCAACTATTTGTTGAAGCATAGTGACTAGAACCTTGTTCACTGCTTCAACCTGGCCATTCGCCTGAGGGTAATATGGCGTTGAGCTATCGTGACGTAGGCCCAACTTTGACGTCAGCTCGGCCATCATATAATCTTGGAAATGAGTACCATGATCAGTAACGATGGCTTGCGGGACCCCGAAACATGCAATGATATGGTTGAATATGAATTGGGCAGCTTTCTTACCGTCGGCAGCTAGTGTAGGCATCGCTTCGGCCCACTTGGTGAAGTAGTCGACAGCGACAATGATATACGCATGCCCCCCGGCCGAGTGAGGGTTACACGTCATAAAATCCACGCCCCATTTCGCAAAAGGGCCGACGGTAATAACAAGATGCAAAGGGAGAGGCGGCGCGCGCATCTTGCGCTGAAACACCTGGCACGCGTGACATTTGCGGACTGCAACGATAGAGTCTTTGAATATGGACGGCCAGAAGTAACCTGCTTGCAGAATTTTCTGGGCAGTAGCATATCCGGACATATGTCCACCACAAGCGCCACTGTGGCAGTCATTTAGACCTTTCAGCCTCTTCCAAGGTTAGGCACCGACGGAGCACCGAATCTACTCCAACACGGTATAAGGTATCTCCTACGATGCGGTAGGGTTGAGACTGATGCCGAATTCGACGTCGGGCATCTTTAGTCAACTCAGACCGAAATGTGGAGGTCTGAAGATACACGATTATGTCGCCATACCAAGGGTCGTGTGTACTGATGAGGAAAAGAGTTTCGTCCGGGATATGATCCTCGGAAAGTGAAGGAGCAGAGTCTATCGGGAGTGAGCATATAAGATCCGCAAAAACAAGTGATTTCTTTGACTTAGCGGTAGTGAACTCTAAGTCAAACTCCTGCAGGATAACGATCCATTTGGAGTATTTGCCCCCCAACAATTGTCCAGAGAGAATATATGTCATGGGATTGCAATCCGAAACCACTGTTATCGTACGCAATAGGATGTAATGGCGAAAACGCTGCATAGCGTGTACTGCTAGAAACGCCAACTTCTCGACGTGAGCATAACGTGTTTCTATATTGAGAAGGTTTCACGATAGATAATAAACAACATGTTCATTACCATCATCATCATCCTGCACCAGAACCATTGCAATGGTGCTAAACGCGGCGGCGAGATATAAAGTGAAATCGTGGCGATAATCGGGCGGACGAAGCAAAGGAGCATTAACCAATAACATATTTAGCTTCTCAAAGGACTGCTGAGCAATTTCATCCCAATGGAAGGGAACATTCTGCTTTAAAAGGCGCGTGAATCCTTTAGCCACCTCCGCGTAGTTCGGGATAAAGTGTCGAAGGAAGTTTGCCTTTCCTTGTAGACTCTGTAACTGAAATAACGAGGAGGGTGATGGGAGGTTGATGATAGCCTCGAATTTTAAAGGGTCAAGGCGAATTCCATCTTTGGAGACTATGAATCCCAAAAGACGGCCAGAATCCACACAGAAGACGCACTTATGAGGATTGAGCCTAATATTGTAGCGCCTACAGCGAAGGAAAATCTGGCAGAGGTGTTCAGGGTGATCCTCTCGCCCAGCTGAATGAGATGGCAAGTCGTCCAGATAAGGCTGAACGATATGGCAAATGTCATGGAAAGCATAAGACATCGCATGCTGAAAAGTGGCTCCAGTGTTCTTCAAGCCGAACGAGAGATTTTTATACGTGAAAGTACCCCACGGACAGATGAATGTAGTCTTATGTTGATCCTCAGGTGCAATGTTGATCTGATTATACCCTAAGAAACTGTCCATCAAGGAATAAATCTCACTTCCGGCACATTCGTCGATAATCTGGTCTATGAACGGAGTGGGATAGTTATCTTTTGGACAGGCGCGATTGATGTCGCGGTAATCAACACAGACCCTAATAGTACCCTGTTTTTTATCAACAGGAACAATGTTAGAAACCCATTTTGTGAGGGGGATGGGGTAAATAAAGCTCGCGTTCAGAAGTTTTTCAACTTCTGCCTTAATTGCAGTAGCTTTCCGAGGATGCATGGGGCGTAAGCGTTGGCACACGGGCTTTGCACCCGGATAGGTTGGAATCTCATGCACCACGATACTGGGATCAATCCCCGACATTTCCTCGTAGGACTAGGCGAACACATCTCTGAATTCTTTGAAAAGATCAGTATATACTTGAATCTCATCAGGAGAACAAGTCACTCCCACGTGAATATTCTCAACGATCCCCGGTTTGACGGAGATGTTGATCGGGATGGTTTGAGTGATATTACTCAGGTTTCCCTCCGAAAAAACCTCTTGCATCAAGATGGGCATTTGGAGAGGGGGAGTAGGAACCTGAGATGCATAACGCTCCAGAAAATCTAACATTTTCCCCAAGCTAGGCATAAAAGAGGAGCGATGATGTCCATCACCCCAAGGCACCTCCTCGAGAGACATAGTTTCAATGATGGCTTCATTGGAAGGAAAAGTCTCTTTGAGAGGATCAGGTGAATCAGCCTGACCAAGCCAGGGGGATTGAGAGTAAGCATCTAGAGCCATGCTCAAAGGAGCATGCTGAGGAGGTGGAGGATCAGATGCAGCAACAATTTCACAGTAGCTGATCTCTACTGGAGTCAAGGGCATTGATTCTCCAAACTCAAACACCTTCTCAGGCGTAGGAATAAGCCAGGGGTCATCGAACCTGGAAATCATGTTAACTTGAGCGGTGTGCGGTGGTGGTGTAGGAAAGATACCCATGAGGATGGGGTCTTTGAAGAGACCGGGTCCAACACTGTCAGGGGGATTCGGAATCTGATCCACGTATGGTACGTTTTTCTCGGAAGTGGAGGTGAAGAAGGATAACTGATCCACCGTGACGATTTTTCCCTCATGAGGGAACTTAAGAAGTCGAAAGACGGTGGATGGCACGCAAAGCATGGCATGGGTCCAGCTGCGGCTAAGAAGTATGTTGTAGTTGAGCCTGGCATCGACTACTTCTACTTCTACGTTGACAGTCTTCCCTTGTAAAGTGATCGCTAAACTCCCGAGGACACCCAGGGGTTTGGATTCTCGACCATCAAATGCCTCGAGGGCATTGGGAGATGACGCAAGGGCTGGAGAGCCAGTGGCCTTCCAGCAAGCGGATGACATGACGCAGGTAGAAGCACCTTCATCCACAACGGTCCTATGGATGTTAAGACTGTTAATCCCGACTTGAATAACAAGAGCTATCTGATGTGGAAGTCGGGGGAAGAAATTCTCTAAATCGAAGGTGAGAAGACTCGAATTGGCGGGATCAATGCCACCGATTGCAGACAATAAAGCCTTCTGTTGCGAAGGACAACTTTGAAGAACTTCTAGTGCAGACATAGCAGAAGGTGCCTGTGCCAAATCCTCAACAATGCTGTAATGTTGAGCGGCACGAGCATTCAGATTATAAGAATATCTTCGAAGAACACCTTTAGAAGGTGGCTTCACAACAGGTTCAGGAGTAGGCTTGTCGATTTCCAACGAACCGGAGACAGGTGGGGGAGGCGGTCCATCCGCAACTGCCTTCCTGGGTGCCTGCCACGATTCACTATAATCCTTCAAACGCGTAGCGACAGAGATAGGTGCAGCAACCTTCATCATGAAAACTTGGGACCCAAATGGTGCAGATGGTGACGGCTGTTCGACTGTCTAGGTCTGCTGAGACGGGAATGGCTCCTTAAGAACTGCTGGAGGCCCTTTTGAGTCGTTGAGAAGTTGACTCACTTCAGATCATCGTGGAAAATCCTTAGTATAATGGTCTCCTTCACAAATGAGGTAGGGGTACTTCGGTTTACGCTGAGAACCATCCTCAGTGCGAGATTTGGATTCTGGCCTCGGGGCATCGGGTTTGGATTTACCTTTTCCCTTCTTTTTCTCTTTGGAGGCTTTCTCCGTAGGATTGGCCTGAACGGCATTCACCTCCGCGGTTTTGCCAGAATCTGATGGGGCGGGACTAGCAGGAGCATTGTTGGAAGAATTAGACTTATGCTTCCCATTCGAAGATTTCTTCGAATTCTGATATACAGAACCAATGACACCATCCACTGTGGGGGTAGGTGGAGCCTTAGAGGTTCTGGACCATGGGGCATCAGGCAAGATATCATAAAGCATGCCGGACTGAGAATATACAAGATCTAGATATTGGGCACGCGCAATGGCTTGTTCCTCCGTCACACATGCTCCCATCGCAATGTCTTGGGCGATTTTGTTCACGAAGGAGGTGGTGAACCAATGAGTTAGTATCTGATCAGGTATATGAAACTTGATCAGTCTACGACGGCGCCGCCACTCATGAATGTGATCGAAAATGTGAGTGGCCTTGTCTTGCTTCAAAGAAGTCAGGAGGTGCGTCCTGACTTCATAACGAACCGGTAACTGAAAGTGCGTCATAAAAGTCATGGCTAAGGAATTGAAATCTTGGAAGATACCACGGGATAACTCGATGTACCTCTTAGCAGCAGCTCCATTTAAAGTGCGTTGGAAAAGGCGTAGACGAATCGAATCGTCGACCTAAGAGTTAGACGAACACCAAAGATGATAGGTCATCACATGCGCTTGGGGGTCTTCTCCAGCTTTTCCCTCAAACTTGGGGCAATCACCTGGTATCTTGGTAGGAGCTGGAGACCAATACAGATTATGTAAAATCGGATCATTGGTCAATTTTGAAACATCCGGCAACTCCAAGGTGGCCAGGAATGGCAATGGTGGATTAACCGGCATGCCAGGTCCGGGATGAGGACCGGTACTTGTACTCCACAATGGTTGTGAATATCCTTGCCCCCATAGGTTCTGTCCCGTAGGATTCTGACCGTAGGGGGTGTAGGTCATATAACCAGACTGATTTGGATGCTGGTAACCAGTGTGTGGGGCTTGATAACCAGAGTGTGGACCCTGGTTAGGATTCGGCCCTGTATAAGCAGCATTTGGATTTGGCTGCTGAGTATAGGTATAACCAGGTGGAAGAGGATAATACTGAGAGCCTCTGGGGTGGTTATAATTCGGTTGAGATTGACCATGAGGATAATAACCGCCTTGAGGATGAGTCAGCTGCTGATAGGTGGAACCCTGCGGAGCCTGATAACTAGGGCGCAGCTGTTGATTTGGCTGCGGGATCGAATGAATCGGCTGCTGGGCAGGGTTAATAGAATGAGCGGGCTGCCCTGAGTGAACAGGTTGACCCGGATAAACAGGCGGCGCCGGTTGCGTAGGTTGACCTGGTTGTAAAGGAGCCCCAGGTTGTACCGGATGGGCCGGTTGGCCTGGAGGCAGAACACTAGGTTGTACCGGATGGGCCGGTTGGCCTGGTGGAGGAATAGGGCCAGGTGTTTGCTGGTAACCGGCTTGACCTAGGGCGGAACCATAGGATGGTCCCGGCTGATATGCAACGTTAGAAACAACAGGATACTGCAGTTGCATTGGTTGAGAAGGCTGGATTTGCCCCCCAGGACCATAGACCGGTCCCGGTTGGTACTCCAACTGAGGCTATACAGGTTGACTAGAAGGGTTGTAATACTGTCCTTGCGGACCGTACGATGGCCCTTGCTGGCCCGCAAGATAGCCCTACACGGGCTGCCCTTGTGGGTCATAAGGATAGCCAGGTTGGCCTAAAGGTTGGCCTTGGAAAGGTTGCCCTTGCGGGTTATAAGCCTGGTTATAAGGTAAACCTTGAGCATGGAGGTAGGCCTCAGGAGCGAGTAGACACAAAATGTCCCCGTGCTCATCATACTGACCTGGAAAAGCATACACGGGTGTACCATCCTGTGCATAGTGCGAAAAGTAAGAGCGGTTGGGATCTTGGGAGGATGGTCCAACCTCGGGGTTCCACTGTAACAAGGACAACCGATACTCCTCCGGAGAGATATTCTCCGGTACAACAGTCTCTAGACAAATGTCTTCAGGAGACGGCATAGCCCTGGCGGAGGGTGCCGTGACAACGGGTGTAGAGGCGGCCACACAAACAGTGGGCCGAACGGGTACGGAAGTAACGGGCGTCTGAGGAGACACCCCTGGTGAAGGAGTAGTTGGCCTCAGAGAAGGAGCTGACACTCCCATAGAGGCAGCAACAGAAAGGATCTGACCCAAAGACCTGTACCCCGGTGGTAATGAGGGACTGGTTGTTGACATAACAGATGATTCAGAGTTGTCTCCCAGAAACAATCTTCGTGGGAAGAGCTGATAGTCTTCACCAGACGTTGGAATTTCCTCACTAGAATCACTCATGGTTGAGCCTGCCGCTAGATCTCGCAATAGACAACGAGGACTAGGAGGAAAAACAACAACTATAAAAGGTGAACCCGATGTAAGAGAAAGGAAATCATCTTCTAATCTCAATTCAGACACAGGGTCCGAAAAGGGCCAATCGAACTCAACTAGTCCCCCAAAGGGTTGCTAAGAAAGAACCGGTCCCCCGTCAGGAAACTCGGAAACAATGGGCTGCTGTGGTTCAGCAGAGGATTGGGACACCTCTGATGAATCGTCCGTGTAAAGACTACCAGTAGACGAAACCGAGGGTTCCGCCACTATGACAAAAACGACAAGAGAAAAGATCAAACACACACATGGGCTGAAAAAGAGTCAAGACACACGATCAAACGGTCAACAAGAAAAATCTAACAGGGCGTATAATCGTGGGTGATTAATTTTTTACCACATTGAAACATAAGAAACTTCACCGTTTCATGTTTTAAGAGTTGAGAAACGGTAAAAAAAGGTGACTCTATCTATTTCAGATTTGACACAAGCGTGAAAGGACAAGTGCTTGGTGATCCTTTCAAATTAAGGGAGTCAGAAAAGATCAAATGACTACTCAGGAATACTAGACAAAAGGGTGTGCCAAATAACCGTGAACTGCAATATACACCTTGGTTTTAATAATGAAAGAGAAATCAACCAAGGACTTTCCGTATGTGCAGGCAATCTCCCCAAATGTTGTGTTCGGTGTATCACGGGTATAGGGCGGCAGACTCGGCTTCCTATGGATAAAGGATTGAAACCTAGAGGGGTCTCCCTTTATATACGCGACGGTACGGGGAGCATAAGTCCGTACTAGTGATGTCTAAAGCCAAGAGGCGAACGACATCTACTAGGTTTTAAGACGCCGGAACACGTATCTAGCCTAGACCTCTAAATATGTTTTGTTAGATTTCAATGCTGCCTTAGTGTAAATTGAGTAGATTTTAAAGTTTATCTTCGATTGCGTTTCAGTTTTCAGGCCCTAACGAATGTGCTGTCTCAAAAATCTCCTAAATGCAAAACTACATGCCACAGTATGTCATTTCGTTCGATGAAAGCTAGCTACAGAAGAGTTGAGAGCTTTTTACACAAACAAAATGATCAGAAGACAATCAATGATATCTCTAATGCAACTAATGAAACTAAAAACCTTTCTTCAAATTCACTAATTACTAGTAAAATCGAAAAAATTTCAATTTGCACTAATCAACCAAAGCAAAAGAGATTTTTTTTATTTTCAATGTTTGATAGCTAGATGCACTAGACAAACCGAAAACAAATGAAAAGCAATCCGAGAAATGATAATAAGAGAGCAAAAACAAGCAAGCTTCACTCAATGGCACAAACAATCAGATCTCAAATCGACCAAAAGTCTCTCAAAACCGAGAAAAGTCCCAAAGACACCAATGAGCTGTGTGATCCAGGCCCAAAATGAAGCAAAGTGAAATTCGAAAGAAAATGAAATCAGTCACTCAAAAATGCAACAAAATGATAGACAACTATCAAACGAATGCAAGGAAGAAATTCCAACATCGACTGAACGAACGAAAAAACCAAAAACTCCCAAGGGAGGCTCGACTCACAAAGGCACCTAGATGCCCTAGGGCTCATATGCAAAATCAAAAGAAATAGGCAAACAACCAAAGGAAGTAGGCTACAACCAGTCAAACTAGCCTTCAGTGCACTCAAACGGCCGAAAAAACAAGATCAAAATCACAAGTCAGCCTCGAAAAGCATGGAACACAGCAAACCCTAATAGCTTACAGGATTGGCGCGACTGTGAGGTTGAAATTAGCGCCAGAAAGGCAATGGCGCGGGTGATACATAAGCAACCTGCGCCAATGGGCGTGACTGTCATGCTAAAAAGCGCACCAACCGAGTTTACTATGGAAAAAATAAAAAACAAGCAATCTCAGACACAGACAAGTGATGACAAGGCTAAAAAAAAGCCAAACAAACAGGAAAATCCAGTCCAAAGAGCTGACCAAGCAAGCAAGACCAAGAAGTTAACCGGAAAGAGAAGACAAAACTCCAAGTTGTTTAGTCCGTAAACCAAACCGGAGATTGATTGAAGCAGCGTTGATCTACTCCGCTAATGCAAAACAAAAGCGTTTCGAAGGCTATCTGGCTGTGCTTCAGACTCCGTCTATAGTTTACAAATCAAAAAACAAGCTGACTCCCCAGTGGAGTCGCCAAATTTTTGAGGAGGTAAATCCCCTCTCCGGACAGAGGCGATCCCTACTAGCCTAGTTCGGGTCTAGCAACAATCAAACACGCTACAGTGCAGGTTCCTAATTGTAAATAAACCGCCTTGCGAGGAAGGCTTACCTGGAATCCAACGCTATTGTCTGTAGAAGAGGTGGTGCTCTCGTTCCTTTGCCCTGGAAGATCACAATCCTCACGATCTCCGTGATCGAACACCTGCACATGCAAGAAACAACACAAACGCAAGCATAAAATCCAGTGCATACAACTATATATCAGTCGAAGAGGATATAACTCATGAACATAATCAAGAACAAGAGTGGAACCATAACCGATAGTCGCTTATCATTAAAGAGTCAAAAGAAGAATACAACCAAAGCTTCGACGCAGCACTCTCCTTTAGCGGGTCATCAGCACAACATGTCTCGAAAAAGCCTGTCAGGGATGGGACAAGCCTCTCTCTCCAGATACTTGGCAATAGTCTCCTTGCTTGGATTTGGCCTTGGGGAATCAAGAAGGCTTTTGCAGCATGAAAGCTCTTGGGAACTTAGAAATTCTGCCACTCTTTGGAACTAGCTTGCAATGGAAATGGGCAAGCTTTTATAGAAGGAGGAAGGGGAGTTGGGATCCTTATAATTATGGGATTGGCCCTATCATCAAGGAAGCTTCCATGAGAGGTGGCAAACCACTTCCTCTCTATGGAAATCCGTAGCCAAACCACCCAACTCAAGATAGATATCAGTCCAGGAATTTGTTAAGATGAAACTTCCGCCTTTTATTTTTAAAAAACATCTCTTAATATGGTTGGCGCGGGTACGGCTCTATGACAGAGCGCCAATTGGCGCGCCCTCTTTGGAGGATTTCCCTCTTGGCGCGAGGGCTGAACTATGGAACCGCGCCAATGAAAAAAGAGCTATTTTTAGGGTTTTTTGCAAGGAGATGTCTTCAGGGAAATTAAAGCTCATCTTCAGAGGGATGCAATGAAAGTATTTTCAAGTCTTAACTCTGCCCACAGGTCACGGAATGAACCCTCCAATTTGCGGGATGGGGATTACAGGGAAGGTGACAAATTGCTGTGTAACAAGCTCCCTTCCAGTAGTGGGTGGTAAACAAGATCAGGGGGTTGGATCTCCCTTCGAGTAGCAGCTGGATAACGAGAGAAGGTTGCAACCTTCTGCAGGTAGATTCTTGCGCACTGATATGGGTTTGCATCAGTACAACATTATAAGCAGTTTTCTATATAATAAATATTGAAGACAAAGACGACAACAATGGTGGTTTTCTCCCAACTTGGGTATCCACCTTAAATCTTGGTGTTCATGTGTGATGCTCTTGTGTGATGATTAATTCGATTACTACTGGACATGTTTACTACTTAAGTCTTTGATGTATAACTGAGGATTTGAGCTAAAGAATATTTTGAATATTTATCTAAACAGTAAATTTATTTGGGTATATGCAAGTTTCTATTAGGATAATCGTGTACATACACTAGTTGGGCTAATCTAAGTCGCATATAAAAATCAGTAAAAGAAAAAGTAAAATATTGTGATTCTTGTAAATACTGATTTACGCCGCCCCCCCCCCCCCCCTCAGTATTTTTCCCAACAAAGTAGTCCCTAGACCAGAGGACAGATCAGTTGTAGGATCCAGGTGGATCCACAAGATCAAATATGCTGTATATGGCATCATAGAGAAGTTCAAGGCTAGATTTGTAGCTAAGGGATATGCACAGAAGGAAGGCATTGATTATGAGGAAACCTTCGCCACTGTAGCTTGCTACACTTCTATCAGATCCGTCATCTCTTTGGCTGCACAGATGGGATGTGAGATTCACCAGATGGATGTCAAGACAACATTCTTGAACAAGATGATAGAGGAGGAAGTGTACATATAAAAACCAGAGCGCTTCGAGACACATGAGCAGAAAAATTACGTTTGCAGGCTTAAGAATGCCTAATATGGTTTGAAAAAATCCCCCAAGGCATGGTATGGGTGAATTGATAGCTACTTGCAGAAGATGGGGTTTTTCAAGAGTGACGCAGACCCCAACCACTACTACTTAAGAGTAGGAGATGAGACGCTTATTTTGGTACTATATGTGGATGATATTTTTATGACCGGATCATCCAAGCTCATTAAGAAGTGCAAGGATAATGTGGCTACATAATTCGACATGAAGAACCTGGGGCAGATGCACTATTTTCTTGAATTAGAAGTCTGGTAGCAGAAAGGGGAAATCTTCCTAGGTTAAGGAAGATACACGACAGAAATCCTGAAAAGATTTTAGATGGAAGACTGTAGACCGATGGCCACGCCAATGACTAATAACTGTAATAATATAGACACAACGGAGGATGATGAGGTTGATCCCACCTTGTATAGGCAACTCATCGGATCATTGATGTATCTGGTCAACACTAGACCATACAATTGTTATGTAGTGAATACCCTCAGTCAATTCATGGTGGAACCAAGGAGGGATCACTAGGAAGCAGCCAAACATGTTCTCAGATATATGAGAGGGACAATCGAGTATGGGTTGAAGTACACCAAGGGAAATGAGGTCCAGTTGAGTGGGTTCTCAAACACAGACTGGGCTGGAAGCACAGTGGATCGGAAAAGTACCAGTGGGTACTGTTTCAATCTCAGATTAGGGATGACCTCCTAGTTCAGTAGGAAACAGAAGTTCGTATCACTAAGGTCAGCTGAGGAAGATTACATGGTAGCAAGAACAACTTCATGCGAGGCCATATGGCTCCGCAAATTACTCTTGAGCCTGCTCAAGAAGCAGATAGAACCGACTGGTATTATGTGCGATAGTCGGAGTTGCATTAAGCTCTCTGAAAATCCTGTGCCTCAAGACCGGTCAAAACACATTGAAATTCGGTGCCACTTCATCAGGGGCTATGTCCAAAGATGAGGAGTACAGTTGCGATACACTCCCATAGGAGAACAGGTGGCATATATCCTCACAAAGGCTCAGAGTAAGATTAAATTCACTTACTTCAAAGAGAAGATGGGGATGGTCGAGAACCCTTTCCACTAGAGGGAAGGGTGGTATTCACAAACAGAGGGAGCTGCAATATAGATGAGGTAGTGTCACAAGGCACACTACAGGAGGCAACATTGCAGGGATGAAGGACAACATCAACACAACAGACGTTATAGAGTCAGAGCAGTGCAGTGGTATATTTCTTGAACACTTTCCTTGCTAAGAGGGAGTGTTGATTTTTATAGCATCGAGAAGTGTTTTAAGTCTCATTTTTCGTAGGGAGGCTTAGACAACAGTTATTGAGAGAACCCAGAATTCGTTTTTGGAAATTCCACTCAGATATGACTTTATTAAAATAATTAATTATTTTAATGTAGACCACAGCATCGAGAAGTGTTTTAAGTCTGATTTTTTGTAGGGAGGCTTGGACAACAGTTATCGAGAGAACCCAGAATTTGTTTGTGGAAACTCCACTTAGATATGACTTTATTAAAATAATTTATTATTTTAATGTAGACCCTAAGTTTAAACTTAGGGAAATCAAATAATTAAAGTGTATTAATAGAGCAGAGTGTGAATCTTCTATAAAACAAAGATCAAGTCATATTTTAATCTGAGCCATTGATTAACAATATAATCTTGTTCATTGATTCATTAGTGAGAAGACTATAATAAGACTTGAGGGCCATTTGTAAAACAAGTCAAGGACATTCTCAGTACCCTAAGGAAATCGATTATGAAGCAAGAGAATTTAATTTCAGTGGGTGAGTTTGTAGAGGCAGGGTTGTAGAAGCAGAAAGGAGGAGGGAGGATTCAGTTATTGGAGAAGTAGAAGTCAGATGGATGAAGGGAAGGGTGAGCTGACAGGCAGCAAGATCCCGTCCACACAGAGTTATGCAGTCCAGGGAGAGACTGCGTAGAGTTCTCATGCTGGGTGATGCAAAGGGTGAAGGAGTTCACCTCGAGGGTTTGAAATTCTTCTGGGGGTTCTAGAAAATTTAGCCAAGTGTATGTTAATTTTTCTCTGCTCATTAGACTCTTGTAAATACTTTCCATTTTTGAAGATAAATACAAACCCCTCATCTGTTGCATCCGTTTTCCCACATTAGGTTTTTTCGGGGACAATTGCCCAAAAAATAACTGTGTTCATATAGTTGTTTTTATTGTTCTACTTGTGTAATTTTTCTATTATTATGCTCTTGATTAAAGTGAAGATCTAAAAATGTGTTTATTTTAGAATTTACTGAAGAATCTATAAATAACTTACCTAATAAGTAGGAGAAATAAACCGAGTATTGCAGTAATAATTTCCAGGCTTGAAAATTTCACAATTTCTACCATCATGGAACCATCATGAGCAATTAAGGATTTTTGAGCATTGATGCACATCCCTGTGTCTTTGAGAAAAAATAAAGAGAAATTTTCATTTGTTGAATATCCCCTCGATATCCATCACAAAAAAGAGGATTTAGTCTACAAAACAAGAGATGAGTGATGAACATATTAAAATATACTTCAATACCTTTAACCTCTTCTCTTCGCTTAGCATTTAGAATCAACTGAATACGACATTCGGTCGCGAGTAAGAAGAGGAGTGAGGAAAAAAGACACCCCTGTTTGAGTCCGCTGTGACTATGGAAAAAAAGGGAGGCTGCACCATTGATAAGAAAAAAAGATACATTTGATATACATCCCATTATGGTAGTTGATGAAGACAATTTCTAACTCCAAGTGAGTAAGAAGAAAAATAAGATATAACCATCTTATTATATCATAGGCCTTTGACCGGTCAATTTTAACTATCAGGACTTTCCTTTTGCTCCTCTTGATGCTATGCATAGTTTCTTGAGCCACCCCTATCGCTTCATGAATCTTCCTACCATCTAGGAAACCAATTTTTTCCTTATAAATGTTCCTTGAGAGAATTGGTTTCAGAAGGAAGACGATGATCTTTGAAATGATTTTATAGAGACAATTGCATAGGGATATGGGCCTGAATTCCTTAAAATTTGAAGGGTCATTTGTTTTAGTGATTAAAGCCAGCAAGGTGGCGTTGAAAGGTTCATATACATACCCTCTAATCCTAGATTCTTCCACCACCTCCGTAATCTCATCCTCAATAAACTCAAAAAAATAATGATAAAATTCCACCGTCCAACCATCTGGAACATGCCTCTTACTTTTCTGCATTGATTTTATGACTCCTTCAACTTCCCCTTTTGTGATAGGAGCCATGATCATACCATTCTCATCCTCTTCTACATATCTTGGAAACAATTGTGCAACCTGGATTAATTCTTCTATAGTTGATTCCTCTGGAGCTCTAAAAAAACCTTTAAAGTGTTCTCTTCCCATAGTTTCCATCTCATCAAAATATTTTGCTAATCCTCCATCTTCCTATTGCATTTCCTAGATTGTGTTAACATTTTTCCTGCCCTTTGCGCAATTTTGGAAGAACTTGGAATTTTTATCCCCCGTTGCTAGCCAAATGGCTCTGCTTTTATGTCTCCACTATTCTTCAATGTCCAAGAGTATATTTATTTTATAAGATTCCAACTTTTTTATCCTCTCTTTTTTCTCCTCTATCTCATATCCATCCTCCTCCAGGTTTTCTTTCTTAAGAGCTTCATCAATTCTTTTTAGCTCAGCTTCTTCACTTGTCCTCTTTTACTTTTCCCAATTAATTGTAGCCTCTTTCATTCTTTTAAGGTTTCCCATAAAGCTCTTAGAAAGAGAGAAACCTTGCTCAAGGGCCTGATGAATCCAAGTGGCTTTAACAAGGTTGTTGAAACTAAGGTATTTTAGCCAAGATGGATTGAATTTAAAAGGTGAGCCATGCTTCCTACTGGTTCCTTTTAAATTCAGAATGATGGGGAAGTGATCCGAGTCTTTGCCCGACCCAATCGACTGTCTAAAAAAGGGAATATGATTAACAATATATTCTTTCCTCAAGAACCTATCCAATCTCTTAACCACCCTTGCTTCACCCAAATTCATGTTTCTCCAAGTAGGGTTGGATTTGATCAGATTCAAATCTAAGAGCTTTCCCATCATAAGTTCGTTCAGAAAGTATTCGGCCAAACATTCGGCTTGAGCCAATGGCCCCCAAGTTTTAGACATTCCCAATGAAAAATTTAAATCCCCCCTCCCCCACACTAGATTAGAGGGGTTCATAAAATATTTAGAGAATAGGGCATTCCAAAATGATACCCTATCCTAAAAAGACCCATAAATTTTAAGAAAATAAAGTTCCATGTAAAAGTATGAAGAGTAAACTTCCACCCCCAACACTAAATCTGAACCCCAAGAGTTTAAACATTTTATAACGTTGTCTTTAAACCCAAAAATAAAGTCCTCCATATCTCACCTTAACATCATCTGTCACAAAAGACCATCCCGAAAACAATTTGCAGAGAGATGAATTCACAGTTTCTCCATTTCCAAGTGTTTATTGGAGCATAATAACATCAGGACCATATATTTTAAAAATGTATTTTAAAACTAGCTTCTTACGGGTGCTAGAAAAACCTATGCAATTGAAAGACAACATAATCATTTGGTAACCACCATAGGGGAATGTGTTTCTCTAAGCACCCATTTTAGAGATAAATTTTTCCCATAAAAAATATCCAACTTATCTTTCAACTAAGCCTTAGAAATATTATTTTTCATGTCATTCATCTTATGAGGCATCACAAAATCCCGCAGACCCCCCAACCCTCCTATGGAATCTATAGAGAAATATCTCTTGTCTCGAGGACACATATTATAGCGAGGCACCCAAGGAGAAAGAACAGGGAGGGTAACACCCTCAAGGCTGATCAAGGAGGGAAATGAAAAATTTAGGGTTGGTATAGAGGTAATAACACTATCCAGAGTAATCGATAAATTACAACAGTGAGTCACATCGAATAGTGGAGGCCTAGAGGGACAAGGCCTAGGGAGAATATATAATAATGAAAACAGAGAATCATTCAAAGAGGAGTGGGAAGGAAAATAAGTACCCACTGAGTGGGGAGAAGATCCAATGGATTTGGCCACATCCTGGATCTCTCGTTTTTGGGCATCCTCCGGTAAAACATGGATCTGATTTGGCTTTTGTTCTTCCTAAATATCCATGGGTTATGGAACCCTGCCTGCAGATCCCCCATCACCAATGTTATAGGTAAAATAGGGCATCATCCCCCAAGAACTATTCAAACTGGACATCATCCCTAGGACCAATGAAATAGGGTCTATCACCCTCTTATATTTCAGTTGCCATATGCCCTAAGTGAAGAAAATTTCATTCATGGCTTCTATTATAAGATTTCCAAGGTTTGAAGTATATGATATACGACCCACTGACTCACCAACGCTCATCTGCTTGGGACTAACCTCATTGTCGTGCCAATTCCTCCATACAAGGGTGCACTGCAGTGCACTTGCCGACACTCAAGTGTGCGTTAATGGTCACCTGGGAGCAGAATTCTCATTGTTCCAGGAATCTCCACATGGCCAATGCCTTCTAGAAGAGTCCATAGGTGTCATACTTCGAATCCAAGTGTCCATATAACACCTCTGAACTTGGAAACATGTCTTTCCTATTATTAGAAAGTCATTCATTGAGAAACTACCATTAGCTTCCCTATAAACTGAGCACTCATCTTATTGCTAGGGAGGAAGAATTTTGTTCAAATTTATGGTGCTAGATTATCATTTGATAAGAGAGTGAAAGTAATGATATGCTACTGAGATGATGTTGGATATGATGAGGCTGGAATGAAGTTGGAACAGGTTGATGACAAATCGATCCATATTGGTTGTAATCTTCTCCTCCTACTCTCTAATAAAGTTTGATGTTCATTTCCCCATACATATGTCTCTATTTATTTTGCAATGTATTCTTGAATGATGTATGTATTGCATATCTAATCGATTTGATTTGAGTAAGATAAGTATATACTTGTGTATTTTATGTTGTTTGCTGTTCTCTATTTGTGTTTGCAGAAATCGATCTAGCGACTTGAGTTGGATTGAGAGTGACGACAACAACTACAGAAGGAGAAGGAGAAGTGAAATAATCACAAGTAGGCTCTTTCTCATTTCTGTATATTTGCTTTGTTTTAGAGAAAATGAGAGTTATTCTTTCCTCTTTTGTTCTAAGTGATAAACACCACACTTAGAGAATTTGGTTTATCCATAGATCATAATTATGTATAACAAATTGGCAACTCCGTTGGGCAGATCCAATCATTCTTGGTGTTTTTGCCTCTTTTTATCTTCATCAACGATATATAATTTCTGTTATCAGTCATTTGAATGAACAAATTGCATTAGAAGTGTGTCAAGATTCTTGATTGTCAATCTTAGCTGCACCCATCGCACTGTTGGTCAATACAAAGTGCACTGCAATGCACTGTCTCCCATTTAGGGGTGCTTTGCAATGCACTGTCTCCCATTAGAGAATGTGTTTCCACCTTAACCAACCAAATTCCATCAAAATTTGTCATTTCTTTCAGTTTTAGCCACTTTTTTCTTGTATTCTCAGATGTTTGATACCTCTTAGAGATCAGTAAAATTTTTCGTTCTTCCTCCTTTGAAAATTAATTTGTTCAATGTTTCATTAGTGTTTTTATTTATCATTGACAAATCAAATTCAAAGTAGTTAATTTTTGCATTAGATCAATTTTGTTTACGAAAAGGAAATTGTTGTTTCATTCCTCATTTCCTGTAGGAAAATTGTAGTTCCATTCTTCATTTTCCTAAGAGAAAGTGTTGTTTCATTCCTTGTTTCTCATAAGAAAACATTTTTTTATTGATTTGTGCATATAGTTTCCTTTCTTTCATTCACAGTAAAGGGAGCTGAAAAGAAAAACATGCATGTGCATATAGTGAATTGTGTTTATTGCATAGGAACAAGTTAGGAAAGTTGCTTTTAGTTTGTGATCTTTGTTGTTTGCTCAAAAACTGATTGCTCTTTCCCCTTGGTAGCTAGGATTTTCATTGAAAAATCTAAATTGAAAGGTTTTATTATCATTTAGTTTTCATTTTTAGGAATTTCCATTACATCACGCGGTGAACCTCAAAGACAAACTTTTAAACAAGATCAACATAAAATTTACATCAATCAACCTAAGAAAGCATTGGAACATTGAAAATAACATTTATAAGGTCTAGGGTAGAGACGTGTTCTAGCATCATTAAACATAGAAGTTGTCGCTAACTTTTCTGCGATACATTCTGAGTGTGATACCTCACTCCATGTATATAAGTAGATCGGAGCTCATCCACGTACCTTTGGGTATATATGGTGGTGTTCTAGTACGAAAAGTATAAGGGGGTGCTCTCACTGTGCGGTTTCGCATTAAACAACGCTAATATGGATCATGTGGGCTTCACTCAATGAACTTATGACATATCACATGCGCTAATGCCATATTAAACAATACCCTTAATTTGAATACATATTGGAAAATACCTCTAAAAATAAAATTATTTAACCCCCTACTAATATGAACCCAATACACCTTCCTAATTTAAAAAACCCCCACTATCAATAGATATTGTAGGTATCCATTTTTTCATTAACATTTTTTATACCCGTTTATATTTTTTCATTAACTTTTAGCTCCGTTTTTTATACCTTCCAATATCAAAACCCTTTACCCCGTATTATATGCTCAATATATTATTTCATTTTCTCCTCAATATATATCCCCCAATATGAACCCATGTGGTATGGTATTTCTGCCCCAGTGAAGCCCCCATGATATGGACTTGGGCCTCCATGTACATTCAGGTATATTTGGGAGGAAAAATTTAGGTTGCTTACCATCCATAGGTAACCGAGATGGTCATCTTGTAACTTGTGATACACCGAACACAACATTCGGGGAGATTGTCTTCCCGTACTTCTTTGTATGCGAGGATGTATTCTATAGTTCATAATTACTTGGTAAACCTTCTTGCCTAGAATTACCTTTTTATTTTATTTTTTATTTTTTTTGTAATAAAATCAATCAGTCATCGTGGAAGAAGAACATCCATTTCCCCATCGTTCGCATAGAATAGCACTTAAACCACCTTTACCACCAGAAGACATTTTCCATTGGTGAAGGTGACGTCATTCTACTGAAACCAGTACCATCAGTACCTCTGGTGTTCCATATTCATCACATATACCAGAGTTGTCTCGATTCGTTAATCCAACATCACTTTTATTACTAGGTGAATCATCATCTTCATACTTTGTAAGTGACCCTACAATACTACATTTGTGAGAACCATTCTTTTGTTATTTTCCAAATGTTAGTTCAATGCTTTATGTACTTGATTCATCTTCAAAATAATCCCCCTTCAATAAATTAAAAACTACGCATTAACCTTGTCACATTGAACCTTGCCACATTCAACTTGCAAGTAACTTGATAACTTAATAACTTGCTAACTTAATATCCTATGCATTGGACCTAGCCACATTCAAATATGTGCATTAACCTCGTCACATTGAGCCTGCGCATCCAACCTCACCACATTGAACTTGAGGAGGGTTCACACTATACTCAGTAATTACATCTAAATAAAAAACATCATGAGGAATTTTGTGAAGCTAAATGTAGTGCTCCATTTCTCTCCTTAATTCTGCTGGAGGAATGACACTCCTGATGTCGAGCCATTGTTTAGAAACGAAACGATTATGTAAATCGTTTGTAAATCGAAATGATCATTATGTAAAGGAAATAATGGAGCTAATCGTAAATCGAAACATAATTTTTTTGGAAAAACACAAAATCCATGTACACTTTCCACTTGTAAAAATAATTATATAATTAAAATATGAGGGAAACACATAAGATGATGGTGAGTGATAAATCTCAACCATATAATCTTTTATAAGATTCCCTCATTCTATATGACTTAAATTTGCTACTAAAAATGATGATTAAAATTTACTATGGGTGTTAATAAACATGGCCTAAACTCTATTAACATAGAGATTCTATTTTGGTTTTCCTCATAGTAATTCCATTAATCTCATAGTAAGTCTGTTTATCTTAGGAGGTTCTAATTTATTGCAATGTTCTAGTTTTGGATATATTGATTATTAATAATGTACAATTAGTCGCCAAAAGGAAAATCGCCAACTCACTCATTCAATATTTTATATTTCTAAAATTTTCTTCAATAAGAAAGTAGATAAAGTAAGCATATAAATAACAAAAATTTGAAAACCAAACATAAAATGGTCATCAAAAGTTAAGGTGTAACAAATTCATAGGTATCGTATTCCATTGAAAAAATATGTACTTTAACAATAGTAAATGACCTTGTATATGAGAGGGAAAAATGGTATAAACCTATTTATAGAATGTCACTCAACAAAGATGTTGACTTAATATTTCTTGAATTTTTTTGGTTTACTGGTTGATTCATCGTCACTCTACTTACGAGGCGAATCATCATCCCCCAGTTTGTAGATGTCCCCACAATACTACATGTGTTAAATCATTCTTTTGACACTTTCCAAATGTTACTGCAGTGCTTCCTGTGCTTGATTCATTTTCAAAATAAGCTTCTTCGCCACATTCAAACCTACACATTAGTCTCGTCACATTGAACATTGTCGTATTCAACCTACAAGTAACCTGATAACTTAATAACTTTCTAACTTAATACCATGCATGTTGAAGCTCACCGCATTAAAAAATGATAACTCAATAACCTAACTTAGACTAATAAATTAATAACCTATGCACAAAACCTTGTGACAATCAAGCGCACACATTAACCTCATCACATTCAGGTTGCACATCCAACCTCACCACATTGAACTTGTGGAGATTCACAATGTACTCATCAATTACATCTCAATCATCAACATCACTCGGAATCTTGTGAAGCTCAATACAATGCTCCATTTCTCACCGTAATTCTACTTGAGGAATGACACTATTGATGTTGATTGACTGTTTAGAAATGAAATGATTGTGTAAATTGTTTAATTCTGAAATGACTTTGTAAATCGAAACAATCACCAGGTAGAGGAAATAATAGAGTTCATGGTAAAACAAAACATAGACATTTTGGACAAAAACACAATCCACTTACCCTTTCCACTTATAAAAGTAATTATATAATAAAAAAAGAAGAGGGAAATGCACATGATGATGGTTAGAGATAAATCTCAACCATCCAATATTATATACAACTATGAATATTCCCTCATTCTATATGACTTAATTTTTTTATTAAGAAAAATTATCAAAATTTAATTTGGGTGCTAATAAACATGGCTTAAACTCCGTTAACATAAATATTCTATTTTTATTTTCCTCAGAGTAAATCTATTCATCTTAAGCGTTTATAATTTATTAGAACATGTTAGTTTCAGATATATTAATTAATATCACAACCACATTAATAAATGTGGTTGAGATACAAAAATAAACATATATCAACTACATACACAATTATAATCATATTACTAATTAATTATTAATTATTAATAATTAATAATTAATTAAATACATTTAATTATAGTTCAAAGCTTTTTAAATTGAAAGTGTCCTTTTGTTTTCGTAATTAATTAGTAACTACGGTTTTTATTACCAACAATTGAAGAAATATCTACAATCCAACCAAATTCATATATGGATCACAAATAATGTTTTTAATCATTAGACTACTCTTACATCTCAATGACTAGTATCACTTGGAATTTTGTGAAGCGCAATGTAGAGAAATCACAGTCTTGATTTTTGTGAAGCTCAATCTACTCCTCCATTTCTTGCCTTAATTTTGCTTGAAAGTCATTGACGTAAAGCCATTGATTTGAAACGAAACAACTGTGTAAATTGTCTAATCCTAAAATGACCGTGTAAATCGAAATGGTCACCAAGTAGAGGAAAGATGAGTTCCCGGGGTATATATATATATATATATATATATATATATATATATATATATATTAATTGTCATAGTTAGGTTTTTGATTGTTTATTTTATGTTATGGATTTTTTTTTATTCGAATTTGATCACATATTTTTATGTTTTGGTTATAAATTTATAAATAAAATCGTAATTTCATTTTTTATGACTTAGAAAATTTATAAATCTCAAACTTGTCATTTTGACCATTATTTATCATATATTCATTATACTGACCTAACATAAATTCCAAAACGAATAATTAATTAAACTAATTTTTCAACCCTTACGATGATACAATGTCGTCGTCGACGGCGGGTGGTTTCGTCAAAAAGCTGCCAGCGAAAGAGCCAAAGGAATCATGGGTGAGATTGTTGTGTGATTTTCCGCCATTATTCTTGGCCTGAAACAGTGCGGGGTTCAAAAATATTGGGCACAGAATGGAAAAGCGGTACAGATGATTGCGATAACATCATGTGCGTGTTGGATTAAAGGCAGTTCGGGTAACATCGCAGCCATCGGTCTCAAAATCAATAGATAAAAAAATAAGACGCTAAAGAGAACCAATCCTGTTTTTCCCCGATTCTGCCATCAAAACAAACCGACTGTACCCTCATTTTCTTGATATGGCATCAAAACAAATCGACCTAGCACCAACCTCATCCTTCTCAACTGTAATTTTCACCCAAAAATTTGATACATAATTTATGGATCACAGAAGTCAAATTCCTGATATTGAAACCCGTCTCAACTGTTTTCTGCCATTCTCTGCCGTCCAATTGCCGACCCTGCAAAGCTCAAAATGCTGCATGTTTCTTCTGTTCTATGCATTCTTTAGTGGTGTTTTCCTATTGAGATCACATTATTAAATGTGACCGTTTAAGGGCTCAACTGTATAATTTCCCTAATAATGCACAGGGAGGCAACTATAATGACTTATCAATTGTTAGCTGGGGGAAAATATCACAAGTTTTAAGTCACAACTTATACCTACTTTTCTGCATCTTTAAGTAGATTGTAGATTCCCTGCATATTTTGGGATTGAACGGATAGATCCCAAAATATTATGGGAATCCCTGATCGAGTGAAGCTCACTTTTATTTAAATGGTATTTTGTTGATGTGTAAATGGTTTTAGTGTATTGAAAATTTTAGAATTTTTTTTAAATATAAAGTACTTCGTATTTATATCGAAACATGAAATCAGCTTGAATATCCAAGCCGTATGCTCCACAATTACTAACGTCTCAAAATAATAAAATCCCAAAACCACTAAAAACACTATTACAACATAAACAAATTCCAATTTTCAAGTAGTAACTAGAAATTTACAACAAAATTAAATTTTAGAAGTTTTTTTTTTTTTTCCTTCTAGAAGATAAAAATACTAGTTTTATATTAAAAATGAAAAAAATACTAATACATTTGTGAAGTATTTCATCATATGAAATATTCAAAAACTTGTATTGTCTACATATCTTGATATAATATTATTTTAGACATGTTCCAGAAAATTTTCTCAAACTATTATATGATGCAAGTGGAAAAACCATAACAAGAAGTGGTTCCAATACTTCATCCAAAACATATGTATAAGTCCATACATACAAAAATCAAATATGTAGAAAAACCGTGGGATGTTACGATAGCTTGATCAATTCCTCTTCTCTCATGCCCTTATCTTTTGTATAATAGAACTTCATGACTCCATATTTCCCTCTAAGGTCTTCTTTGGACAATTTATCTGCTTGCATGTTGGCTTCCATATATATATGGTTTATTGTGAAGTTCATGAGGGAGCCAATATGTGTTTAATCATGTTAATGCATCCAGATAAAGTAGGTGGATCAAAATATAAGTACCTATGTATGCCTTCAATCATAGATCTAGAGTCCCTATATATATGGAGACTATGTATTTGCTTCTTTTTTGTGAACCAAAGTAATCCTTATAAAGAAATGACTCCTTCTCTAATTGTGCATGGTCCTCCATTCGAGGACACTCGCAAATCCCCATTTGCGCTGCACCATAAAAGAAACCTGCAGGAAAATGAATACTCGGAGGGACCATACAGTTAAATGAGATTTTAGGATAATAAATCATAGGTGAGAGGGTCGACATCCAAGATAATGTCCTGTGACATATTCAAGATGTATCAAAAGGATGTCCATAAAAAGTAAACTTATTTCGGGCATTCCATATCTCCCATACAATGAAAAGGGGCATCTCCTTATATTTACCAGATCCAGTAGACCATAAATTGATACTATGTTCAAAATTAGATGCCAAACTAATGGATAGGCAAAGGAAATGTGTTATGGTACTGCAAACTAGATGTGTAGTTGGGTAGGCAAAGAAGATATCATCCCCTGTTTCCATTGATTCCCTGCAGAAAATGAAAAATCCATGACCCAAGAAAACTCTCTTCAAGAGATTATCCCACGTGAGGATTTTGTTCCTCCATACCAACCAAGAAAATAGTGTGATTTTTAAGGGAATACTCCACTTCGAGATCTTTAAGAACCAAGATGTTTGTTGAAAATCTATTCTCTTCTTAATAAAGAAAAGGTATGACTCGATCACAATAGGTGCTTGCTTATGTAATCTCTCGGGCCATGAGATGTAGTCACCTTATTCACTGAAGTAGAGGCATGTTTGACTAAGTCAAGTAGTATACTCCTGCCATTCTATAACACTTTGACCCTCCAGCCCCAAATCAACTACCTCTTTCCATATTGGGCATCCCACATGCTCTCTTTTTATTGCCTGATATAGGAAAATATATCCTTTTATATGCACAATGTACAATGTATGTCCCTGTAAATGCCCGTCACAATCCATACCTTTAATGTTGTTTGTCCCAATCAATGTTTTCTTGCCATTACCAAACTCCCAAGCCATCCTCATGCGCCACGAGTGGATAATTTTAATGAAGCTCCTCCAAATAAAAAATCCTTTTGTTCTGATGGGGTTAATATCTCTGTACAATTTCTCAATATCTGAAAATTTCATAACTTTTCCCGGATGATGTCCCGCCAAATCCCCTATCCATTCGTGGCACGCTATAAATATTTAAACAATAAAGAATATCCAAAAGTTCTATGTTCCACAAACCCCCAACCACCAAATTCCTTTGGAATAATAAAATCAACCCACCTACATAAATGATATTTTGAAGCAATTCCCACCCCGCTTCAGAGGAATTTCGAACTGATAGACTTAATCTTCGAAGCAACGGCCATTGGGATCATTAATAAATGTGCCCAAAATATAGAAATATATTGCAAAACAACATGGACATGAATATATCTTCCACCCAAAGTAAGTTATTTGTGTGTCCATGAATTCAATTTCCTGTTATATTTGTCAACCATCCATAACTAGTCTTTGTTTCTGTAGTTACTAGGCTTGAGATTATAACCAAGTAAGTAAGTCCATCCTCCATAGGGGCCATATGAACACCAAATATGCCAGCAATGTAGTCAATGTCTGATCTGTCTCCAAAAGATAAATAGAGCATATTAAACTTATTACCATTTGTAAGGATCCTTGAGGCCACACCATATCTCAGGACTATATATTGCAGTGCAGAGCACTGAGATCTAGATATAATGTTGAAGGTTAGTATATCATCAACAAAAAACAAGTGGGAAATGGTGACCTGTCTAGAGATGATTAGACCATGAAAGACTTAAATCATACTAATTGTAATAAAATTTATACAATTGGATTAATTTTTTATTTAAATTTTTGGACATTAAATTACTAAAAATGGTAATCAATAAGATACATTTAATTTAGGAAACGATTGAATTTATAAAGCTTAAATTTTGTTACAACTATTTAATGTTGTGAACCAATTTATATATATCTTAACTCAATATCTATAAATTTCTAAGAGGGATTAAATCTCAAAGTGGGAACCTCTCTGTGACATTTGATAGGAGTTAAAATGAATATATATATATATATATATATATATATATATATATATATATATATATATATATATATATCTCACAAATTTCCAATCCTAAATCGGCTCTATGATCTCAATTTTATCTAAACTACCATAGTAGTATTTATAAACATTAGTTTATAAAAAAATAAATTTATTTTTATTTTAAATAATATTTATTTTTATTTAAGAGTACATTACTCCAATAGTTTGAAGGATATATGATATATGTATTATTAACAATAAGAGTCATTATTCTCTTATAGAACTTCATATTACTATACTAGTGTAGATTTATTTTAAATATTTGGTTTTACAAAGGGCTAAGATGGATTAAAGTTGGTTATATATATATATATATAAGAATATCATGGGTTGTCAGAATCTAGAGCTTCAAAAACACCAATTATAAGTTTCACTATTTTGCCTCAATTTTATTTTAATTATCATTTTTTTAAAATTTTAATCTTATTTTTATTTCTGATGTAATTTCACTAGGTCAAAATGTTTACATAATAGAATAGGATATTGTTTACATAATAAAATATTATAAGACATTACAACATCTCTTCAAGAGAACTCATCTAGACACAAAGACATTATTTTAGGAGAACATTTTTTATTATGTCATATAACAACATATATCCTAGTCTAGATCCATAGTTTAGATCTACCACTTGCCTAGAGAGATTACAAACCTTTTTTTTAAGAGTGAAAAGAGACTTGATTGCTGAGGACATTTGGTATAGCTTGAGTTAAGATGGATTTAGGATTTTCTTCCCCCCCTTTAAAAAATCTCTCTTTAAAGAGTCTTTTCCTCTTTAAATAAGCTATATTCCACATGAATACCATCGATCAATACACTATTTTTATTTTTTATTTTTATTATTTTGTTTGCATAACAAGACAAGCTAGTTACAACCTCTCTTCCATACTATATCAGAAACCACCTCTAGACATTATATATATAATTATAATTATAATTATAATTTAGAGTGGTAAATATTCATATTATTTTGAGAAATATATATATATATATATATATATATATATATATATATATATATATATATATATATATATATATATATAATTTTTAACTATACATATTTACCGCCACTTTATCATGCACATTCTATATATGTAAATAGGCTTTGTCACAATAATGTGTCATGGCTTATTAATACCACATGCCAAAAATAACCATAAATAACTTCATATGATATTTGTTCATATTATATTTTTTTTAATTAATCGATTTAATTAAAATTAAAACAACAAAAATATATAACTGTTTTGGAGATAAATGACAACAATGGATTTGTGTATGCTAACATAAATAAATCCTATGAACTACTCAATAATTAATCCAAAATAAACACATCTATCAATATAATTATCAAAAATTAAAATTAACTTTATATATAACTTCTAATTTTTTCCTTAACTCCTACTTTATCATAAACATTATTAATATGTAAATATATTAAGCACATTTTTAATATATAAATAGATTTTGTCATAGTGCAAACTCTAAACCCCAAGGAGCGACAGGAATCGTGAGTGAGATTATGGTGTGATTTTCGGCCATTATTCTTGGCTTGAAACAATGAAGGGTTTAAGCAGATTGGACACATCATGGAAAAGTGGTACACCTCATTATGTGCATGTTGGATTAAAGGAAGCTTGGGCAAGATCAGTTTCGAAATCAAGAAATCAATAGTCTAATTAGATCGTTTTTTTTTCTCTTAAAATCATGGAAATTTTGATTAGATTTTAAGAAATTTGGGCAGGGATTTTTGTAAATCTAGGTTATAGCTATCAAATTTCAATATTTAGAGTGTCTTGGAAGTTTTTGATGGTGCTGAATCCATTTCCACTATTAAAACATGATTCTAACACCACTACTGCAAGATTTCTTAATTTTTTTGGTTCAAATTCCAACCACTTTTAACCATCTAAACAATTCCTCAGACTCAATAAACAACTCCATAAATAGATAAAAAGCTAAAGAAAGCCAATCCAATTTGCCGAGACTGTACCCTCATTTTCTTGACAAGCCATCAAAACAAACCGAACTTAGCACCGACATAACCCATTTTCTTGATATGGGCATCAAAACAAACCGACCTAGCACCGACATCATTCTTCACACCTGATGGTATACATCATCTCTACTGTTTTCTGCATTCTCCGCTGTCCAATTTCCACCCATGGAAAGCTCAAAATACTGTGTGGCACACGTGTAGTGATATAAATTTATTAACTGGAATGGGGGAATGGACGGGCTGCGGGAGCCCACGTCAGGCCCACCAATGTTCATGATTTGCAGGTTTTATTTCGGAGTATTATAGAAGGGAATTCTTCAGTTAATTGTGGATTCCCCATATTTTGGAATTGAACTCAATATGCAATTGAAATTCAAAGTTATAGAACATCTTTGTTTTAAATAGTATTTTATAGATATGTAAATAATTATATTATACTAAATAATTTATATTAATATAAAATATGAGATCAATTTGAACATCAAAATCATATGTTCCACAATCAGTATCTTTCCTAACAAAACCAAAATCCCAAAACCACTAAAACACTATCACAACAATAACATATTCCAATTTTCAATCCACAATTAAAAATTTACAACAGTAACATATTCCAATTTTCAATCAACAATTAAAAATTTACAACAGAACTAAATTTTAGAAAGACTCACATCATACTAATTGTAATAAATTTTTAAAATATGTTTAAAATTTTTTTTAAATATAAATATTTAAATTATATAATTTAATTAATTTTAAGTTAACAAAATTTTTTACAATTTAATTAATTTATTATTTAAACTTTTGCATATTAAATTAGTAAAAATGGTAATTAATAAGATATATTGAATTTAGAAAACGATTTAATTTATAAAGTTGAATTTTTTTTACAATTATTTAATATTATAAACCAATTAGATTTATATGAAGAAATATTACAACAAAGTCGACCAACTGTTAGAATCAGCTAATTTGACTAATAAACCCAAAATGGTTAGTTCTAATAAAATAATAGTTAAAAAATCAACAACGGCTAGTTTGAATATTAAAATTTAATAGTTTAATTAAAAAATAAAAATAAATAACTAAATGAAAATAAAAATTATTATATGTCAATTTAAAAGTTTAATTAACAAGTTATTTTATTTTTATTAATTGATTATTAAAAATACAAATATTATTCTATTATAATTATATACTATTTTATTGAAAGTCTAAAAATAAATAAAAATAAAAATAAAAATAAAAATAGTTCTATTAATTTAAATATTCAATTACAAATTGAAACGGCTAGTTTGATTATTCAAATCAATTTAATTCTAAATAAAAATTATTATTATAAATAACAAATTTTATTTTTATTAATATTGTTAATCGATTATTCAAAATACAACTAAAATTTAAAATCATTATATATTATTATATTGTAATTCTATAAAAATAAATAAATAAATAAAAAATATTAAAAAAAAAATTAAAATAATAAATCATAACGGCTAGTAAGATATTGAAATCAATAATTTAGGTCAATCTAACTATATATATATATATATATATATATATATATATATATATATATATATATATATATATATAAATAAATAAATTATATATATATATATATATCAAATTTTTTTAGAATATGCATGTGTGGATTCAACACTCCACTGCTGATATAATTCCACCTGGGTCTTATCTGGAGATGGTGTTTTTTTTTTTAAAACTCAAAATTTCTTAACTTTTACTACATGATGAAAATGATCATCTGGGCTAAGACCCTGCCTGGCCTCGAGCTAATAGTGATGAGTGTTTCTGCCATGTTCACTAGGGTATGACCCACTGTGTCACGTGATGTTGTTATATTCTTACAATGGACATACTCCGCTTCACCAATGTAAGGTGTCCCACAAGAACAAAGAATAAGATAGACATCTTTTCCATCCTTAGGATTCACACGATCTTTTCGAGTTAAGAGAGTTCGAATCAGAAGCAAAGATGGTTTGAAGGAAGAGGAAAACCTTTTATGCTTCCTAAGAATTTCAGTACCCGACAAGTACCGAATGAAAGGAAGCTTACATCACAGACCATCGATAAGCCTTACAGGTGAAACGGGCAGGTCCATTAGCCAAAGGATATGTGAACATGCAAAATGACATTAGACATGGCAGGTCCCGCACCTCTGCCCTAGCTGAACATGTGGAAAAACTAACCATCATATCTGCATCGAAGAGGCTAAGGTCTTAGCCAGGATTGATCATTTTTATCATCGTAAGTTAAGAGAGGCCCTTGAAATTGAAAAAAGGTCCATAAATCTCAATAGGGATGACGGTTGGAATATAAGCAGGTGTTGGATCCCTGCCTTATATTCTTAAAATTTGATATATATATATATATAATTTTATTTTATTTTATTTTTTATTTTTTATTTTAGTTAGATTGACCTAAATTGTTAATTTCAATATTTTACTAGCCGTTATGATTTTATTTTATTGAGAGAACTATTTTAATTTTAATTTTATTTTTATTTTTATATTTTATTTAATTAATTAATTTATTTTTATAGAATTACAATATAATAATATATAATGATTTTAAATTTTAGTTGTATTTTGAATAATCGATTAACAATATTAATAAAAATAAAATTTGTTATTTATAATAATAATTTTTATTTATAATTAAACTATTGATTTGAATAATCAAACTAGTCATTTCAATTTGTAATTGAATATTTAAATTAATGGAAATATATATATATGTTTTATATTTTTATATTTTTATTTTATTTTATTTTATTTTTTATTTTTTATTTTTTTTAAATTTTAAATTCTTTATTTTTTTAGACTTTCAATAAAATAGTATATAATTATAATCGAATAATATTTGTATTTTTAATAATCAATTAATAAAAATAAAATGATTTTTAATTAAACTTTTAAATTGACATATAATAATTTATATTTTTATTTAGTTATTTACTTTTATTTTTTAATTAAACTATTGAATTTTAATATTCAAACTAGTCATGGTTGATTTTTTAATTATTATTTTATTAGAACTAACCGTTTTAGGTTTCTTAGTCAAATTAGCTGATTCTAACGGTTTTATTTTCCTCTCCTACATCTATTTAAATTTAATGACTGATATGATCTCTCAGCTAGTCCTGATGATGAACCACACACAGAAGCCAAAAATCTATTAATTTAGATTCATCTTAACTCTATATCTTTAAAACTCTAAGAAAGATCAAATCTCTCAAAGTACAAGTCTTTCTCTGCACTTGATAGGAGTTAAAATGAATGTAGGATATATATATCTATATATATATATATATATATATATATATATATATATATATATATATATATATATATATATATAATGATGATGATGATGAACGTCCACTAAGACCAATGATGTCTATCCAACCTCAAGAAAAGAAGAAGAATCTAATTGTGGTTCTTCAAAATATTATTTTTGTGATAAAAAAGAAGAGAAAGAAGAGTTCCAAGATGAAAATAAAAAGAATCTAATTGTGGCTCTTCAAAATCTTATTTTTGTGATAACAAATAAGAGAATAGTTGGGTTGGCTTAATAAGTTAAGAAGATTGCAGGCGTGGGAGATGTTAGTGAATTGAGAGAAGATGTGAGTAAGAGTCGAACAGTCTAAATGAAGTGTTTTGCATCTTCCACCTTCTTTGTATCGCAAATCTGTTAGATTCTATCATCCCAAAAAGTCTTGGGAGTAGACCAAAAATTTCCAACCCTAAATTGACTCTATGATCTCAATTTTATCAGAACTACCAAAGTAATATTTATTTATTTAATTTTATTTTAGAGTACATGACTCCAATGGTTTGAATGATATATGATATATGTATCATTACCAACAAGATCCATTATTCTCTTATAGAACTTCATATTATTATACTAGTCTAATCCATTTTATGTTTTGGATTTACCAAGGGTTGAGATGGATCAAAGCTCCTTGTACCTCAAGAGATTTGATCCCTCAAGGTGCTTGGTATATCCAAAGTCAACACGTTTCGAGCCAACTAGTGTGGTTCATCATCAGGACTAGGTGAGGATCAGATCAGTTGTTAAGTTTAAATAGATGTAGAAGAGGAAAAGAAAACCATTAGAATCAGCTAATTTGACTAAGAAACCCAAAACGGTTAGTTCTAATAAAATAATAATTAAAAAATCAACAACCGTTAGTTTGAATATTAAAATTCAATAGTTTAATTAAAAAATAAAAATAAATAACTAAATGAAAATAAAAATTATTATATGTCAATTTAAAAGTTTAATTAAAAATTATTTTATTTTTATTAATTGATTATTAAAAATACAAATAATATTCTATTATAATTATATACTATTTTATTGAAAGTCTAAATAAAAAAAAAAAAAAAAAAAAAAAAAAAAATAAAATAAAATAAAATATAAAAACAAAAATATTTCTATTAATCGTAACAGCTAGTAAGGTATTGAAATTAATAGATTAATTATAAATAAAAATTATTTAAGTCAATTTAATAGTAAAATTATATATAAAAAAAATTATTTTATTTTTCATTAATAACGTTAATTGATTATGCAAATATTATTTTATTTTCATTCTATATTATTATATTATAATTTTAACTTTATATATATATATATTAAAAAAAATTATAATAGTTCTTCACAAAAATAAAAATCATAATAGTTTAAATTAGACTTAGGGTCAATCTAACTATAAAAATAAATAAATAAATAAATAATAAATATATATATATATATATATATATATATATATATATAAATATATATATATATATATATCAAATTTTAAGAATATAATATATGTGGATTCAACACTCCGTTATATTTCAATCGCCACCTCTATTGTTTATATTTTCAGTTTCTAATATTTTTATGATGAAAATGATTAATCTCGGGCAGATTCGATGCAGATATGATGGTTAGTTTTTCCCACATGTTCAGCTAGGGCAGAGGTGCAGGACCTACCATGTCTAATGTCAGCGGCATGTTCACATATCCTTTGGCTAAAGGACCTACCCGTTTCACCAATCTAAGGTGTCCCACAAGAACAAGGAACAAGATAAACACCTTTTCCATCCCTAGGGTTCACTGGATCTTTAACTGAGTTAAGAGAGCTGTGAATCGTGTTAAGGGGTTCGAAGGAAGAGGAAACCTTATGCTTCCTAAGAATTCTAGCAATCTCATCGCTGGTACCGAATGAAAGGAAGCCTCTACATTGGTGAAACTGTGAGAACCATTAGCCAAAGGATATGTGAACATGAAGCTGACATTAGGCATGGAAGGTCCCACACCTCTGCCCTGGCTAAACATGTGGAAAAGACTTACCATCATATCTACATCGAAGAGGCTAAGGTCTTAGCCAGGATTGATCACTTTCATCTCAAGAAGTTAAGAGAGGTCCTTGAAAATTGAAAAAGGCTCATAAATCTCAATAGGGATGACTGCTGGAATATGTTAAAAAGTTTATCGACGTGATTATATTCTTAAAATTTGATATATATATATATATATATATATATATATATATATATATATATAATTTTATTTTTTATTTTTTATTTTAGTTAGATTGACCTAAATTATTAATTTCAATATCTTACTAGCCGTTATGATTTTATTTTATTGAAAGAACTATTTTAATTTTAATTTTATTTTAATTTTTATATTTTATTTTATTTTATTTTATTTTATTTATTTATTTATTTCTATAGAATTACAATATAATAATATATAATGATTTTAAATTTTAATTGTATTTTGAATAATCGATTAACAATATTAATAAAAATAAATTTTTTTATTTATAATAATAATTTTTATTTATAATTAAATTATTGATTTGAATAATCAAACTAGTCGTTTCAATTTGTAATTGAATATTTAAATTAATGAAACTATTTTTTATTTTATTTTATATATATATATATATATATATATATATATATATATATATATATATATATTATTTTATTTTTTATTTTTTTTATTTTTTAATTTTTTTAGACTTTCAATAAAATAGTATATAATTATAATAGAATAATATTTGTATTTTTAATAATCAATTAATAAAAATAAAACAATTTTTAATTAAACTTTTAAATTGACATATACTAATTTTTATTTTCATTTAGTTATTTATTTTTATTTTTTAATTAAACTATTGAATTTTAATATTCAAACTAGTCATTGTTGATTTTTTAATTATTATTTTATTAGAACTAACCGTTTTGGGTTTTTTAGTCAAATTAGCTGATTCTAACGGTTTTCTTTTCCTCTCTTACATCTATTTAAACTTAACGACTGATATGATCTCTCACCTAGTCCTGATGATGAACCACACACAGAAGCCAAAAATCTATTAATTTAGATTTATCTTAACTCTATATCTTTAAAACTCTAAAAAAGATCAAATCTCTCAAAGTACAAGTCTTTCTCTGTACTTGATAGGAGTTAAAATGAATGTAGGATATATATATATATATATATATATATATATATATATATATATATATATATATATATATATATATATATATATATATATATATAATGATGATGATGATGATGATTAACGTCCACTAAGACCAATGATGTCTATCCAACCTCAAGAAAAGAAGAAGAATCTAATTGTGGTTCTTCAAAATATTATTTTTGTGATAAAAAAAGAAGAGAAAGAAGAGTTCCAAGATGAAAATAAAAAGAATCTAATTGTGGCTCTTCAAAATCTTATTTTTGTGATAAAAAATAAGAGAATAGTTGGGTTGGCTTAACAAGTTAAGAAGATTGCAGGCGTGGGAGATGTTAGTGAATTGAGAGAGGATGTGAGTAAGGGTGGAACAATATAAATGAAGTGTTTTGCATCTTCCACCTTCTTTGTATCGCAAATCTGTTAGATTCTATCATCCCAAAAAGTCTTGGGAGTAGACCAAAAATTTCCAACCCTAAATTGACTCTATGATCTCAATTTTATCAGAACTACCAAAGTAATATTTATTTATTTAATTTTATTTTAGAGTACATGACTCCAATGGTTTGAATGATATATGATATACGTATCATTACCAACAAGATCCATTATTCTCTTATAGAACTTCATATTATTATACTAGTCTACTCTATTTTATCGTTTTGGATTTACCAAGGTTGAGATGGATCAAAGCTCCTTGCACCTCAAGAGATTTGATCCCTCAAGGTGCTTGGTATATCCAAAGTAAAGATGGATCTAAACTTGTTATATATATATATATATATATATCTGAGTTGTAAAAATCTATAGCTCAAAAAACACCAATTATAAATTTACTATTTTGCCTCAATTTTATTTTAATTATCATTTTTTTTAATTTAAATTTTATTTATTATGTAATTAGACTAAGCTAAAATGTTGACATAATAAAATAGGATAGGAAATTGCAACATCTCTTTGAAATAACCCCGCTTGACACAAAGACATTATTTAGGAGAACATTTTTGTATTGTCATATACCAATGTAGATCTCAGTCTAGATCTATTGCAAACTTTTTTAGAGTGCAAAGAGAGTTGATTTCTCTAGACATTTGGTGTAGACCGAGTAAATATGGATTTAGGGTGGTCTTCCCCCCTTTAAAAAATCTCTCTTTAAAGAGTCTTTCCCTATTTAAATAAGCTATATTCCACATGATTACCATGGGTGAATATCATGGACAAGAGAGTATAGTACAGGACAAGACATTAAAACCTCTCTTCCATACTGGGTCCAAAACCACATCTCCACACAATAAATATATACAAATTTTAAATTTTTAAATGTTCATATTATTTCAAGAAATATTTATATAATTTTTAACTACATATTTACTTCCACATTATCATGCACATTCTTAATATGTAAATAGGCTTTGTCACAATACCATGTCATAGTTTATCAATACTAAAAGCCCAAAAAATCATAACTCACTTTATATGATATTGCTTCATATTACATTTTTTAATTAATAAATTTAATTAAAAAAAATGTATAACTACTTTGGAAAATTAATTTGTGTTTACTACTATAAATAAATCCGTAACATTTATCTAATAACTATGAATACTTAAATTAAAATGTAAAAGGATATATATATATATATATATATATATATATATATAATTCCTTCATTTAAAAAAATTAAAAAATTACTTTAAAAATATAAAATAATATTTTTCAAAACCAAAGCATTTATTTTTTATTTATTTTTTTATTTTTTAATAATAGTAAACTCTTCACATTTACAAAATACCTCCTAATTTCTTTTTAATATTAAAAAAAATATTCACTATAAATCAATAATCTTTAAACAAATTATTTCAATAAAAATCAATATTCATTAAACAAATTATTTCAATAAAAATTAATAGTCTTCATAATGGCATACTCCCATTAGACATGACTAAGATGACTTTATAATACGTGAAATAAAAATTAATTAATCATCATAATGGCCTACCCATTAGAGAGATGACTAAGATGACTTTGGAATCCGAAATATTATCAAGTTATATGTATATTTTTCTAATATTTAAAAGAAAAATTATTTTATATAAAAATTATTTCAATAAAAATTAGTGATATTTATCATTATATTGTATTTCTATTAGATTAAAGATATTTATTAAGGATATTTTTAAATAAATTAGGTTAAATTAATGTTTATGAGTTTTGGATAGATTGTGTGATAGAGTGTTTTATTAAGACATTTCTAGATGTTAAGTTTTTGGTTCAATTCCCCATCATTTTAAAGTGTTATTCTTGAACATGATCATGATGTAACCTGACTATTAACGAACTTACTAAAAAAGAAAAAAAGATATTAAAAAGTGAGTTAAAAGTTAGTTAAAGTAAGATAAGTTTGTTTATGTATAAGGAGGATATAATTAGGCCAATAAGTCTTTCTTTTGAATCAGTTCACCTCACATTTCAGTCTACCATTTTCATCTACACATCACATCTCTGCATCATATGATCACATCTCTACCTCACACCTGTGCACCATATGATTCCTTCTCAAATTGCTACTCTTCCACGTCATTAAACTGTTAGGAAACTTACTAAAAAAAATAAAAAATAAAAAATAAAGGTCGTTAAAATTTAGTTAAAGTAAAATAAGTTTGTTTATATATAAAGAGGATATAATTAGGCCAATAAGTCTTTCTTTTGAATCAGCTCACCTCATATTTTAGTCTACCATTTTCCTCTACACATGATATTTGTGCATAATATGATCACATCTCAACCTAACATCTGTGCACCATAGGATTCCTTCTCAGTTTGCTACTCTTCCACATCATTAAACTGTTAGGCTTGGCGAACCGGGTACACGAAATATCATTATTCTTGTTAGTTTCTGCTCAAAGCTGAATCAGGGTTGACTAGGGGTTGGCTATGAGAATGGGCCATGTTTTTGTTTTCTATTCCCTAATTTCCACTTGAAGTAATTCCATGGAAATGCACGCAAAATAGTGATCTTCTTTGTAAAAGCTTTTCCCGCTGCTCAAAAATAATTTGGCAAAGCCCTCAAGTGTGCCAAACTCAGATCTCAATTTTGTTAAAAATATAAGACAAAACTTATATATTGAAAACTAGAAACTCACAGGTGAGAAAGTTGCACCTAGAGATTGGCCAAGCAAAAAGTTCTCTTCTCATTAATCATTAATATAAAGAATATATAAGTTTACATGAGAATAGGAGAGTTAGAACTAATGCTTAGAAAATAGGAACTAATTTCTAAACGAGGATACACATACAAATAATGAACAAACTCTCTCCAATAATACACATTATCCATTAATTCGAACACTCCCCTTAATGGAGAGAGGGTTCACTAGTACTCCTAACATCTCCCTAAATAATTCAAATTTTATTCTTCCAAGGGGCTTGGTAAAAATGTTTGCTGCATTATTTTTAGACCAGGATGTAACTCCGCAAAACTAAAGATGCATTAGCTGGATATTTTGTGTGTACTTATACATGGAGGTGAGACTATTGGGATTCACTTCCCAATGTCTCTTTTCCTTCCTTATTTACTAAATTACAATAATATACAATCTCACTCAATCCCTTAGGATTAGGTGTCAACATTCCCCCCTTTAATCTGAAGGGATGTTGGCGAGTCCAAGCATCTTTCTGAACTTTTCAAACTTTTATCTTCCAAGCGCTTTGGTGAAGATGTCTGTGGTCTGATCATTTGTGGAACAATGATGTAGATGGATAGTTTTGGCCTCAACATGATGTCGAATCAGATGGTATTTTGTATTGATGTGCTTTGTTTGACCATGGAACTTTGGGTTCATGGCCAAATTTATTGCAAAAGTGTTGTCGATCATGAGTGGTGTTGAATGCATTTGTTTCATCTGCAAATCTTCTAGGATTTTCCTGAGCCACACAATTTCCTTTGTTGCTTCAGCTGCTACCACATATTCTGCGTCGGTTGTGGAATCTACTAGAACTGATTGTTTGCGTGATCTCCATGAGACAGTCCCTGATCCAAGACTCATGGTATAACCTGAAGTAGACACCCCAGTTTCTTTGTCCCCATAAAAGTTTGAATCAGAGTATCTGATCAAGCTGAAATTGCCTACTTGTGTATATTTAAGTCCAAAGTCTTGAGTCCCCTTCAAGTACTTTAGAACTCTTTTTGCAGCAAATCAATGTCCTTCACAAGGTTTTTGCATAAACCTGGAGAGGATTCCAACAACAAATGAGATGTTTGGTCTGGTGGTAGTCAGGTCGATAAGACTTCCTACAAGCTATCTATACTTCGTTGCATCCTCGAATTCCTTCCCTTTAATGGATGTGAGCTTTAAGTTTTGTTCCATTGGAGTGGTTAAGGGATTGCATTCATCCATGCCAAACTTGTTCAAAGATCTCCAATGTACTTCTTTTGAGAAAGAAATATAAATTTAGGATGTTGAGTTACTTCAATACCCATATAGTAATGAACATAGCCCAAATGAGTCATTTCAAAACCTTTCTTTAATTCTTTCTTTATGGATGAAATATAACTCTCATTGTTCCTTGTCATCAAAATATCACCTACATATACCACAAGATATACAATTGTTTTTCCAACTTTCTTAACAAACAAATTTGCATCATCAAGATCAAAATGTTTGAAGTCAAGTTTCAGAAGATGCTCAGTTAATTTCTCATACCAGGCTCACGGTGCTTGCTTGAGGACATTCAAGGATTTTATAAGTTTGCATATTTTGTGTTCTTGGCCCTTCACAACAAATCCTTTTGGTTGGGACATAAAAAATTTCTCCTTTAGATCTCCATTCAAAAAGGCAGTTTTAACATCCATCTGATGGAATTTCCATCCCTTCTCAGCTGCTAGGGAGAAGAGTGTCCGGATGGTGGCCCATTTTTTTGTGGGGGCAAAATTTTCTTCATAATCGACCCCTTCTTTCTGTGCAAATTTTTTTTCCATAAGCCTGCCTTTGTGCTTGTCAAGTGAGCCATCTGCTTTGTACTTGTTCTTGTAGACCCACTTACAGCTAATTGGTTTGGTTCCCAAAGGAGGATCAACTAGCTTTCAAGTGTCATTCTTTATCAAGGCATTATACTCCTTTTGCATCGCTTCATTCCATTCAACATGAGAAGCGGCTTCTTTGAAGGAAGTTGGTTCACGATCTGTAGACAAATTTAATTCACAATTATAAGCAATATCCATATCAATAGGTGAATAAGAATTATCTTTGTCACCTTCTTTTTTTCTGGTGGAACTTCTTGTTCCTGTCTTTCCAACCTCATTGAGACGAACGTTTTCTACTGTCTTTGTTATCCATTTTGGGGGGCCTTTATGAGATGGCCCAGGCTGCTCATTTGACTCAGTTGGAATTGAATCAAGATTCAATCTCTCAATTCTGTCAATCACATCGTTCAAAGTGTCATCTGTGGTTGGTTCTTCATGTGGGGGAGAGAGTGCTTCAGAAAATTATTCCATAGATTGATTCCGTATAGGAATCCCCCCTTCAAGATGTGGAATCTGATTATCAAATTATTGAAAATACTTTGCATGTGTGAATTTATCCAAGCGATCAAGTTGCCACTCAACAACATTGTCATTCTTAGAAGATTCAAGGAATATGACATCTCTTGCAACTACAAACTTCTTATTGAATTCATCATAGAGATGATATCCTTTGGAGGTATTGGAATACCCCAAGAAGATACATTTTTGACTTATAGCACCAAGTTTATTCCTTTGTACCTTGGGTATCAAAGCATAACAGGTGGAACCAAAGACCTTGAAATTCTTTACCGAAGGAATGTGGCCATGCCACATTTCATAAGGAGTTTTCTTTCTGATTTAATTTGAATGACACCTATTCTTTATGTATACAACACATAGAACTGCATCAGCCCAAAACATCAATTTTACATTCTTAAAAACATCACGGAGCGAACCATATTTAAAATTGTCCTGTTCATTCTTTTAGCTACACTGTTTTTTTGGGGATTATAGGGCACAATTGTTTGATGTTTGATCCCATGCTGACAAAGATAATTTTCAAATTCGTTTGAAGTGTATTCTTTTCCATTATCAGTGCGCAAAGAGCCAATATGAGTTTTTGTATCATTTTCAATCCATGCATGAAAATTCGTGAATTTTTGAAAAACATCATATTTGTTCTTCAATAATTAAATCGAACACATTCTGGTGTAATCATCAATAAATGTCATCATATATTTATTTCCATTTGCAGAAGCCACAAGCATAAGGCCACATAAATCTGAATGAATAAGCTCAATTTTTCTATGTGCTCTGGAATGTGAATCATGAAATGGTTGTTTGCTATGCTTTCCTAGAATACAAGCATCACATAGCTTAAGTTTCCTAGGAATTGTAGACAGTCCAGTAACACCATTTTTCTTCAACAATCGAAAGCTGTCATAGTTTAAGTGTCCAAATCTAGCATGCCATAAAAGAATTTATGGGAATGTACCTTCATCATGATGTGAATTGAATGCAAATTTTTGTGCATGAGTAGAGGAACCTTGCACCTTTAGGATTCTTCCTTCTTCTATTCACTCCATGGCAAGTGAGTGATTTGATTCTTTTCTGACCTCAACCTTGCCATCAAACATGTGAATGGAGTGTCCTTGTTGGTGGATGTGGACCAAGCACAACAAGTTTCTCCTCAACTCAGGGAGGTATAGAACCTCATGTAGAAGATGATCTAGAAGACCAGGCAACTTAAGCCTGATTGTGCCAAGCCCTAATGGCTTGATTTTGGATTTATATGTGAAGTATACTGCTCCATCAATTTTTTCAGTAAATTATTCAAAAAAATCTTTTCTAAATGTCATGTGACATGTTGATCCTGAATCTAGAACCAATCATTTCTCCAAGAAGTAAATGAAACATCAAACAAGTCTTCAGTTACTCCATTGTTACAATGTGCTACAACATAATGAGCAAACTCAGGTGCTTTACCTTTGTCTTTGTCATGAGTTTTACCTTTTTCTTGATTTCTTTGCTGCTCAATTTTATCCCAAGGAAGCTTACATGTAGCTGCATCATGTCAGTCTTTATTACAGCTTATGTAATGAAGATCAAATTTTTCAGTTTGAGTTTGTCTGCCCTCCCTTCTTCTGAAATTTCTTCTTCCTATTCCTCTTCGGCCACCTCTTCCTCTGGAAGAATATTGAGCATGAATCTTTTCTCTATGTGCAAAGAATACAACCTCTTCGAAAGATAGAGGGGTTGTCATATTTCCAAAATCCTTCTCTCTTTCTACAAACTTTTTCTCAAGGGAATCAAACGTGATTTTCACGAGGTTTCCACTTGCTTGAAATGACTCAAGATAATGTGAGTAAGTGGGTTAAAATGCCTTAACATATGCTATGAGAGGTATGCCAACTTCTACACCAGTGTTATTAATGTCATGCATGATAGATCTTACTTTTGAAGCTAAAGCAAGAGGGTCATCATTTTTCGATTCAAGACTAAACAGCTTAAACATTAATTGAACAATTTCAAGTTATGAATGTGAGTCATAGAGTTATTTTAGCTTGCTAAAGGCTTCATAGGAATTTGAAAATGGTGTAATATGACAACTCACCTCCTCATTTACGGAAGCTACAATCAAGGCATAGGCCTTGCAGTTCTTGTTTTCCCAAATGGTGATCTCCTCGTTTGAAGTGGGCTTTGTTGGGGCTGGTATCCTTCTCCTTCACAAATTCCTCTCCACAACTCATTAAAAATGAGAGTGTGCTTGATTTTCTGAGACCATTCATGATAGTTCTATTTTCTGGAGAGAACAACTCCCACAATGGATATGATATAATGCATTCTTTTGAAGAAAAAAAAACTTTGTTGTCACGGTAAAAACTCAATTCAAGTTTAAATTCTGCAAAAAAAAATTGTAAATTTTTTTTTGGGGGAAAACATAGGTATTATCTGAGGGAGGGATTATTTGAGGAGGTATTTTCTGGGGAGGTGTTTTCTGGGGAAGGTATTTACCAACGGAGGCGTTTTCTGGGGGTGGGGGGGTACTTGCTGTAATAAGAAAAAATTAAACAGCAGGGAAGGAATGGGAAGGGAAGGATGAGGGACATGAGGGTGGTCGACGACTGGAGAGTGAGGTGGATGAGAGGGGAATGTGGAAAACAACTGTGTGGATGGAGAAGCGCGAGGGTCGAGGGAGGTGAGGTGAGAGTGGAGAGCTAAGAGGGTGTAAAATGAGTTAAATTTGCACAGTAAAAAGGAAATAAATTTGCACAGTGGGGTACAGAAAAAAATGAGCTGAGATTGCACAGTGATTTGTAGAAAAATTGAGGTAGAATTTGCCAAAAAAAATAATGCAGAATTATTCCAGAATTGTAAAATGCCAGGAGCAGTAAAAAACTGAATTCAAGGAGCAGTAAAAAAAAATTGAATGCACAATGACAGTTTGCAAAAATGCAGAACATGAGGGAGTTACACCAAGGGCAGGAATGCCAAAAAAGTGACTAGCTCTAATACCATGTTAGACCAGGAGGTAACTCTGCAAAACTAAAGATGAATTAGATGGATATTGTGTGTGTACTTATACATGGAGGTGAGACTATTGGGATTCACTTCCCACTATCTCTTGGCCTTCCTTATTTACTAAATTACAATAATATACAATCTCACCCAATCCCTTAGGATTATATGTCAACAATTATCACAAGTATTACAGTATTCAATATAAATTTATTTTGACTTAACCTTCTCTCTAACAAAGTGAAACTGTGTATCAATATATTTTGTGTTTTTGTGAAACATGTGATTGTTTGCAAGTTTGATTGAGCTCTGGTTGTCACATATGGTAACTGTTGCATCCTTTTGTTCTTCTCTTCCTTCATGGAGAAGTCTCCTAAAAAAAATGCCTCACACGTTGCTGCACACATTGCTTGATACTCTGCTTCTACAGAAGATAAGGTTACAATATTCTACTTCTTACTTCCCCATGTAGTGACCCGAGACCCAATGTTGAATGCATAACCTGTTATGGATCATCTTTCATCCAGATTTCATGCCCAATATGAATCTGAAAAACCTGTCAATCTAACATGAAACGAAATAGTATATTTAATACCAAAGTCTAAGCTTCCTTGAATATACCTTAAGACGTCTTTCGCTTCCACCCAATGAGTCTTAAGAGGTTTTGACATAAACTTCCTAAAAACACTGACTGCAAAATCTAAATCAGGTATAGTTTTAGTTAGATAAATCAAACTCCCAAATAGCTATTTGTACATCGTTGCATCCATCTCCTTAGAACCATCATCCTTTTAAAGTTTGAAATTTAGTTTTAAAGGCACTGAGGCAACTTTTCACTGATCCGTTCTGAAATTTTTCAATAAGCTCCTGACATAATTTCCCTGAGACAGAAAAGTCTAGCCAGAATCCCTCCAGACTTCAAGACCAAAACAATAGTGTAACTCTCCAAGGTTTTTCATCTCAAAACCCTATGACATATTCACTTTTATTTCTTTAATGAGCTCATCAACATTTCCTATAATAATAATATCCTACATATAAAGAAATCAAAATAATTTTCCCTTTTTCATCAAACACAATATACAGATTTGAGTTGTTTTTGCTCCTCTTATAATTATGTTGTAAAAGAAATGAGTCAATTTTTTCATACCATAACCTGGGCGCCCATTTTAATCCATAAAGTTCTTTCCTCAATCTACAGACTAAATTTTCCTGCTCCTCTTGAACAAACCATTGAAATTGTATTAAGTACACCTCCTCTTTCAATTGTGTTATATATGGAGACTGTGTATTTGCTTCACTTTCGCGAACCAAAGTAATCCCCATAATGCAATGACTCCTGCTCTAGTATTTGTGTCTGGTCCTTCATTCAAGGAAAGATTATACTAAGAGCTTTCATTAAGCTTAAGAATTGCTCCACACTCGCATATGTCCATTTGCGTCACACCGTAAAAGAAACCTACAGGAAAATGAATAGTAGGAGGGACCATACTTCGATGAGATTTTAGGATAATCAATCATAGGCGAGAGGGCTGACATCCAAGATAATGTCCTGTGACATATTCGAGATGTATCAAAAGGTTGTCCATAAAAAGTAAACTAATTTTGGGCATTCCATATCTCCCATACAATGAAAAGGGGTTTTTCTTTATATTTACTAGATCCAACAGACTATAAATTGATACTCTGTTCAAAATTAGATGCCAAACTAATGGATAGGAGAGGGAAATGTGCTATGCTACTCCCAACCAGACATGTAGTTGGGCAGGTGAAGAATATGTAATCCCCTGTTTCCATTGATGCCTCGTAAAAAATGAAAAATCCAAGACCCGAGAAACCTCTCTTTAAGAGATTATCCCATGTGAGAATTTTTTTCCTCCATACCAACCAAGAAAATAGTATGATTTCTAAGGGCATACTCCACTTCTAGATCTTGAAGAACCAGTTGTTTGTTGCAAATCTATTCTCTACTTAACATAGAAAAGGTATGACTCAGCCACAATAGGTGCTTGCTTATGTAATCTCTCATCCCATGAGATGCAGTCTCCTCGTTCACTGAAGTAGAGGCATGTTTGACTAAGGCAAGTAGTATACTCCTGTCATTCTATAATTCTTTGACCCTCCAGTCCCAAAGCAACTGCCTCTTTTCATATAGGGCATCCCGCATTCCATATTTTTACTGCTTGATATAGGAAAATATATCATTTTCTATCCACGATGTCCAATGTATGTCCCTGTAAATCCTTGTCACAACACATACCTTTAATGTTGTTTGTCCCAATCAATGTTTTCCTACCATTACCAAAATCCCAAGCCATCCTCATGCAGCACCAGTGGAGAATTTTAATGAAGCTCCTCCAAATCAAATATCCTTTTGTTCTGATGGGGTTAATATCTCTGTACAATTTCTCAATATCTGAAAATTTCATATACTTTGGCCAGATCATGTCCTACCAAATCCCCTATCCATTCGTGGCCCTCTATAAGTATTTAATCAACAAAGGATATCCAAAAGTTTTGTGTTCCAAAAACCCCCAACCACCTTTCGAATTTGGGTGACTCTTAGATTGTGCAACTTTGACGCTCCTTTGCGTGGCACATGGCACAACCACATGGCTACGCATGGCTCTGCGTGGGAGCTACTAAAGGTTGCAACTACTCCTCCGATGCCTTAACTGATCCACCTGCTCTAGACATTAACACTCGTCCTTGCAGTTTCCCTTCTCGGTATTTCATGGCCTCCGACGATGTCATTCCCTCCGCTTCTACCTATCGCCTATCTGTTCAGGTGGTTGGTCACTGTGTTATACTCTGCCCTTCATTCCTTTCCCCCTCTGTAGCTTGAGGCCTCCTACCTTATCTCCATTCATAAGCTCGTCGCCCACCTTGCCTCACCTGAACAGTCTGGCGCCTCCATGCTGTGTCACCACAGGAAGAGATGTCATTGGGGGCGAGGTCGAAGCCAATCCTCCCGCCCTTCCATCCACCTCCGCAATGAGTGCCATTCCCCCCTCCGTGAGGACCAAACTGTTGAGTTCACACTCAATGTGGACTCTACAGAAGCCCTAGACCAACATAGTGTCTTTGCCCTCTTTTGACTGCATCTCCCAGATGTCCCTTCCAGCTCTGCTAGCTCTGGCTCTCGGAAAAGTTTAAGGAAATCCACCATGGCTCCATCCCACCTCCAGCATTCCAAAAAATTGGTGGCCCTGCCAACTAAATCTACAACGTACTCTTCAGGTAGTGATTGTGGTGATAGCTCAGTAGAGGATTAAAATGTTGCAGCTGCAGGTGCACGCTCTGCCTCCACGCCAGAGCCGACTACCCAATTGTCAAAGAAGGACGATGAATGCTTAGAATATTACGACTACTTCATTGTTGAGGAGCCACCTCCTGAAGACTTTAAGAATGACTTGTCACGGAAGGATTAGCGCTAAGAGGTCTCTTACCTCTGCTAGTAACAATCCCACTGTAGTTTTTTTGTTTTACATGTTCTTGCACAGTTCGTTTAATTTTTGGACAATTATGTTTCATGTTGGTTTCCCCATCTAGGGCAGCAATCCTTTGGTGAAATAGTACAATTTCTGGCCTGGTTTCCCCAACTGGGGCAGTCCCAATTTTATTTTTTTGAACACCCTCCCTACAAGAATTCGCTAGCATAGCAGCTCCGACGGGAATGCTTCGAATTGTATTTCCTTTGTACTATATAATAGAATTATACTTAAGAAAAAAAAAAAACCCCAACCACCGAATTCATTTGGAATAGTCAAATAAACCCACCTACATATATGATATTTTGAAGCAATTCCCGCCCCGCTCCAGAGGAATTTGGAAGTGATAGACTCAATCTTCGAAGCAATGGGCATTGGGATCATGAATAAGTAAGTGTGTCCAAAATATAGAAATCTATTACAAAATAGCGTGGACATGAATATATCTTCCACCCATAGTAAGATATTTTTGTTTCCACAAATTCAATTTCCTCTTATATTTTTCGAATATCCATAAATAGTCGTTGTTTTTGTAGTTACTAGGTTTGAGATTATAACCAAGTAAATCCATCCATCCTCCATAGGGGCCATCTGAACACATAATATGCTAGCAATGTAGCCAATGTCTGATGTGTCTCCAAAAGAGAAATAGAGCATAGAATTATTACCATTTGTAACAACCTGGAGGCCACACCATATCTCGAGAATATATAGTGCAATGCATACCACTCAGATCTAGATATAATGGCAAAGGTTAGTATGTCATCAACAAAAAAAAAAGAAGGAAGAAGAAGTGAGATAGAGGTGTTTAGACTGTGAAAGGCTTAAATCATACTAATTGTAATATAATTTTAAAATATGTTTAAAGAATATTTAAATATAAATATTTAAATTATATAACAATTCAATTAATTAATTTTAATTTAACAAAAAATTATACAATTTGATTTATTTATTATTTAAATTTTTGCACATTAAATTATTAAAAATGGTAATGAATAAGATATATTTAATTTAGCAAAGGATTTAATTTATGAAGCTTAATTTTTTTTACAATTATTTAATATTGTAGACCAATTTAGATCTATCTTAACTCTGTATCTATAAATTTCTAAGAGGGATCAAATCTCTCAAAGTGCAAACCTCTCTCCATACTTGATAGGAGTTAAAATGAATGTATGTTGGTTATATATACTCTATGATCTCAATTTTATCTGAACTACCATATATTTATAAACATTGGTTTATTAAAAAAAATTAATTTTATTTTAAATAATTTTTTATTTTAGAGTATGTCACTCAAATAGTTTGAATTATATATGATATATGTATCATTACCAACAAGAGAAATTACTCTCATAGAACTTCATATTATTATACTAGTGTATATTCATTTTGACTCCTTGGATTTACCAAGGGCTGAAATGGATCAAAGTTCCTTGCAACTCAAAAGATTTGATCCCTCAAGGTGCTTAGTAGATTCACAGTTAAGATGGATCTAAGTTGGTTATATATAATATATATATATATATATATATACCACGGGGTTTCAAAATCTAGAGCTATAACAACACCAATTATAAATTGACTATTTTATCTCAATTTTATTTTAATTATCAATTTTTTTAATTTTAATTTTAATTTTAATTTTATTTTTAATGTAACTTGAATGAGCCAAAATGTTTACATAATAGAATAGGATAGGACATTACAACATCTCTTCTAGAGAACTCATCTAGACAAAAAGACATTATTTTAGGAGAACATTTTTTTATTATGTCGTATACCCAACCTAGTTCCATCTGAAATAAGAAACTTTGGATCTACCATGTGCCTAGAGAGATTGCAAACCCTTTTTTAGAGTGGAAAGAGACTTGATTTCTTCATACATTTGGTATAGCTAGAGTTAAGATGGATTATCAGAAACCATTTCACCACAAAATAAATATATATAAAATTTAGAGTGGTAAATGTTCATATTATTTAGATATAAATTTTAACTATACATATTTACTACCACTATATCATGCACATTCTTAATATGTAAATAGGCTTTGTCACAATAATGTGTCATGCTTATCAATATCACATGTAAAAAAAAAAACCATAAATAGCTTCATATAATATTTGTTCATATTACATTTTTTTAATTAATCAATTTAATTAAAAAGACACAAAATGTATAACTATTTTGGAGATGAAAAACAACCATTTATTTGTGTATACTAATATAAATAAACCCTTATTATCTACCTAATAATTATTGATACTTAAATAAAAATCTAAAAAACCATTTTCCAAAATAAACACATCTAACAATATAATTATCAAAAATTTAAATTAACTTACTTTCTCTACGTGTTATTTATTTATTGGATATCTCCCAAATAAACAAGGTATAGGTAAGGGGGTGAATCCAATAGAAATAGAAATAGAGAGGACACAACTTACTTCTACCATCTTAGTCTTAGAGAAATAACAAAATTCCAAAAATTGCAAAAAATTATTAGTTTATTTGTATAAAAAGGAACATGCTTTGAATGGTTTTCCATGAGATTTTTTTTTTTCTCCAAAAGTTACTTTCCATAATGGAATAATGGATACAATGCAGTCATAGCATTGCATAAATGTATGGATGGATGTACATGGCACCAAATGTTTGGGCTAGGGAGGAATATTTGAAAAAATTTTAGGACACAATGTGTAACTCACCACACCTAAACAAAGTATTTAATAAGATGATCGAGACTATATATTCATCAAACACAATCCCTTGTTATTTAAATTCCACAATTACTTACCCATTTTTATCTAAATTCATAAACATATATTGGCTAGAAAATATTTTCAAATCTTCTGTGTATTCTTGCACTTTTAGAAACCATTACTAGTCATTAGGTTAATAAATTTAAGATAAATATAAGGCAACTAACCATCATTATTTTCCACAGCACGCATAGTGTAAAAACAACATAATATGACACCGACCCAATGACAATTGCTACTTTCAATCTACAGAACACCTCATCGAATCTTCTGCTTCTTGGGGTTGGAGGAGTCAGGGGAGAATGGACAGCTGAGATCTCCGCCAATCGCCACGCCCAATTCTCCGGGCTTGCCACTGCCTACCTCATCTATCCGGTAACCATTTGGATAACTCTCCGGCTTATACTCGCTGTACCTCAATTTATGCACCTTTTCCCCATCCTCTTCTTCGGCACCCTCGTTCACTGAAATCCTCTCTGTCGACCACCTCCGCGGCCTCGGCGGTAGAAACCATTTCACAAAACTTCCAACGCAGAGCTGCAGGAAGACCTCCACCATCCAGATCAGCCAGTAGGGCTGACGGGGATAACCCATGGCGTCCAAAAGCCTGTCCTCAAACAAGCAATATACGATCCGTCTGCCTAACGGACGGAGGCAGGCGGGCACAGTCGACAGCAGGAGATCCAACGTGGCATCGCCAACCTCCCTGTTGGAATCGGAATACACCATTTTCTCGGCTTCGTATTGCTGGCTGAACATCTCCACTCCCTCCACCGTGTCGGGAATATCTCGGATGCCCATTCGTGTGCCGATGTCGCGCCACACCACGAAGTTCGCCAGCGTTTCTTTTTCCGTCCATTCCCTGTAACCGAACCTGCAAACGTAAAAACGAAGATCCGTTTAAATTTCTCTGAAAAGCAGTTAAATGCACCGGAAAAGAGAGTGAGCGAACATACTTGGAGGCAAATCGCTTGGGCTCCAAGATGAAGGTGGATAGCGTGTAGAGAAAATCTTGGTTGGAGATGTTGTAGCGGCCGTGAATGAAGTTGAGGCGGCGGAGTGCAACGGATCCCCTGGAACTGTCAACGTGATTGAGAAGCATTTCCTGTAATAGAATGTCAGTGTCGTTGTATCGCTTGTTGACGGCTGCTGGTGAGAACTGGCGAGTGGCAGCCAACAGTTTCGATATGGAGGGAATGGCGAAGGTCTTGAAAAGGGCAAATTCGAGAGCCTTCTTGCTAAGAAGAGGGAACTCCACGTAAAGTGTGAGCTTCGACAGAGCCACGGCGTCGCGGACGGGATCCATTGATGAAATTTGACGCAAGCGTCTGTGCCGGAGGAGATTGCACACGCCTACCCACAAGAAGAGCAAGGCCAAGGGCAGGAGGAGAATCATGGCCGAAGAATGTGTTTCTATGAAAGGCTATTTTTTTTGCAGATCTTCACAGCCTCCTCCTCGATTTATCTTGGCAGTGGGAGTGCCCAATACCAAAATGTGTGCCACTACGCTTTGGCAATTATTTAGCCACGTATAAAGTCTGGTTGAATTTATTATTCCTCACCCACATTTTCATAGTTATCCATCGAGATTACATTATAGAACAGAACGAAAATGTCCTTTCGTAGTCACTAAAACCCTAAAGTTATTGATAATTAAAACTACCTAGTCTCTAATATCTATATTTAAAAGTTCAAATGCTCAAATCCCCTCCTTTATTTCTAAATTCACGTAATTTTCAAGGCCTAACAAAGCAGCAGAAACGTCCCCACCAGTGATGGCGTAAACGTGGTGTCATATCAGGTTCCCGGTTCTTGCGACATGTCTCATCCACAATATCAAAGTATTAATTAAAGCCAACTAGACTGTTTTTTTAGTCTTGATAATCATTGAAATTTTTGTAAGATTTTAAGAATTACTAAACTTTAATATTTTGGGTGTTTTAGAGATTTTTGATGGTGTTGAAACCTTTTTCACTATCGAAATCATGATTCAAACCAGGATTCAAACACTGTTACTTTAAAATTTCTTAAATTTTTTTGACCATCAAAACAATTCCTTGGCTGAATGTTACAGTATCTAATCTTACATCAAATTTACCCATTTTTCTATTTTAAAGTGTATCAATTTCTAAATGAAATAAACCTAGTTACCTTTAACTTAACTTTTGAAAAGTTTTTGAATTTAATTTTTGAGAAATTTATTGAAATCAAAATTTGGTGAGTAAATTTTGCATAATAAAAATACTTTGGTGATTTTTTAAAATGCTAAATACATATGTGTAGTAAAAAAACTCATCCAAACCAACTTCTAATTTGAATATTCACGTGAACCCTGACATCTAGAAGCAATTCAATGAAGTTTCGTGTTCCCTGATATTTACACCCATTACTGAAAAAGTGTAGCCATATAACGTTTCGTAACCTTTGTTCAACTGTTGCGTAGGGGATATATCAAAACTAATAACTACATTATTGGTGCTTATGTGGTTGGCGCTCACACTAACAGTGTAAACGGAAACTGATTGAACATGATTACAAACTGGCCAATGTTGTGCAATGAAGGGAGTGGATCGACCTGTGGGGACTACAAGTTTTTGAAGGCTAGGTGTTGATTATTTTCGATTTGTGGCTTATTTTTGCAGTGCTATATTGCCGGGAGTCCTTTTAATGCGTCTGAAAGGATGCTCTGTAATACAGATACTTAATTTAGTTGATCAATTTCGTTGGTTTTCTCTTTCTTTTTAAGTTTTTTCCTTTGTACTAATATAACAAAATGTGAAGCAGTGTTTTGATATAAGGGTTTAATATGATGTTAAACTGTGTACTATAAAATTGCTATTTTTGTTAGCCATAACCGTTGTTATGTTGCCTATATAGCTTTTGCTAGATTTTATATTTATATATATATATATATATATAAACTAATTCAATGGTACTTTAGCAGGGCCTTTACATATTATGATAAGAGCAAGTTTTGCATTTTGTCATTTTTAGTCATGAGCCGTCTAAAAACTGCTTTAGTGCTTTGTTATAAACACTTTAAAACCGAGATCATGTCTTTTCCAGAGAATTTTCTCTAGATTAGATTCAACATAAAAAATAATGGTGCTGTTATGCATGCCATTATTTGATAACATTTACTGATATTTTCATTTAGCTCATAAGTTGAGTTCAGAGGGGTAAGCTTGGATTGCTCCACTTAGGGTATATATTGATATCCCTCCATTTAGGGTATATATTGATACCCCTTGGCCTTTGCATTTAAAGATCCAATGATGTACTAAGTACAACATCTTATTGACATTTTAGGGACTTGGTTTGACGTAGTGTTGTTGGGACTGGAATTTCCAGAAATGTAGAAGTGAATCTTTATGTGTTATATATATAGATTGATGAATAGATATTCAAAAAATACATATAATATGTTAAATTAGTTGCAAAAAAAATTAAATCCTAAATTTATGGTACTGCCTTTTTAGACGAATATTACATTGGTAGGAAGCTAGAAAATGTTATTGATGATCTCCACTGCTTTGTATTGCTTTATATGGTTAATAACTTTGAGCGGCACAACCTTCTAGTGATTAATATTGACATGAGTAAATCACTTGAATTGAGTCACTAGGAATAGAGGTTGAAAAGGGACATTGCTTTGTATGGTTAATAATTTTGGGCAGCACCACCTTCTAGTGACCAATATTGACATTAGAAGAACAACAAAAATGGGTAACAAAGATGAGAGGTTATGACTTTGAAATTGTCTACAAAAAAGAGAAGAAAAATGTTGTTGCAAATGCACTCTCAAGAAAGGATGAGGATATGGAAGCATTTCTTTGTGCTATTTCTATTATCCAACCAGATTGTATAACCAAAGTAAGGGATGAATGGAAGAATGGCGAAGAAGTGTGGACACTCATTCAAAATTTACAGCAAGATCCCAGTATATCTGATACATTTAGTTGGAAAAATGATTTATTATGGTACAAAGATCACTTATATATTTGTAAGAATTCCCAACTTAAACAAAATATTATGTTGGAATTGCACGTCTCTCCCTTAGGAGGGCACTCAGGATTTTTAAAAACATACCACAGGGTTAAGAAGGATTTTTTTGGGATGACCTTAAATTTGATATTCAAAAGTTTGTGGCGGAATGTTTGGATTTCCAACAAAATAAAGTGGAGACAATTAAGACCCCGAGCCCGTTACAAACGTTATCCATATCAAGTCAATGTTGGGAGGAAGTTTCAATGGATTTTATCACAGGTTTACCCAAGTTCGAAGGAAACAATGTCATCATGGTGATAGTTGATAAACTTACCAAGTATGCACAATGTTGTTCATTATCTCATGCAATTAAAGTGAGCACAATTTCTACTGCATTTATGGAAACAATTCAAAAGCTACATGGAAACCCAAAGATTATTGTAAGTGACAAAGATCCCATTTTTACAGGAAATATTTGGACAGAATTATTTTCTTGCATGGGTACTTAATTAGCTCATCGTATCATCCTCAATCTGACGGGAAAACTGAGATAGTGAATAAATGTTTGGAAGGATATCTTCAATGCTTTGTATTTTATAAACAAACACAATGGTTCAAGTGGTTACCTCTCGTTGAATGGTCGTATAACACTTCCTTCCATACTGTAGCAAAAATGACCCAATTTATGGCACTTTACGGATATCATCTACCTTCCATCACACCATCTTTAAGAGAAAATTCTAATGTTCAAGAAGTGGAAGTTCACATCGAGCATCAGTAACAAGTTCTCCAACTCTTAAAGATAACCTCACTTTGGCACAAAATCGAATGAAACAACAGGAATATCAACATCGCAACAAAAGAAGTTTTGATGTAGACAACTCGATATTTTTATGACTACAACCATATAAACAAATGTACCTCAAGCAAGCTAAGAAGGATAATAAATTATCACCAAAGTACTATGGTCCTTACAAGGTGTGGAAAAATATTGCTACTATGACATACAAATTGGAGCTTTGTGCATCTTCCCAAGTGCACCCAGTTTTCCAGGTTTCATGCTTAAAGAAGGTTATAGGTGACAGACTTCTAGTTCAAACAATATTGCCAGAACTTGATGAGGAAGGAAATATCATATTGGAACCTAATGCAGCCACAGAAACAAGAATTAGATAGCTACAAAATCAATCAATTTCATAGAATCTCATCAAGTGGGAGAACTTACCCACTGAATATTTTACATGGGAGGATGAGAACTTTATATAGAAGCATCTAGAACTACTTAAGCGTTGAGGACAACATGCTTTTGAAGGAGATGGGCATATTAGGTCTCTATAATACTAGTGTATCCCCTTATTGTTATTATTAGTGTATCCCCCTTATTGTTATTGTTGTGCCCTTGTAGTGTCCATATTTCTTTTATTGTGCCCCATAGAAGCCCACTATTGTTATTTTTGTGTCATTACATTATTATTGTTATGTTGACTTTGATTATATGGTGACCCCTTAGACTCCTATATATTGAAAGGAGGTTTTCTCATTTGAATCATGCAAGAATTATTCATTTATGTAATGTAAAGGAGCTTTCCCCCTCGAAGAGGCTCATTTATAAGTCGTTGATCTATATTATCTTCTATTTTGTGAATTGGTTGCATAACATTTTCCAACCTTCTCATTCAATAATAAAAAAGAACCGGGTCAATATATTTACTTTCACCACAGTGGTCCACAAATTTTCCTTTGTTAATATGCCCTACCCATATTTTGTTGCAAGGGAAGATGCAAAAAAGGGAGATTCTTAATTCCCCACCCTCTCCATGCCTTAGGTAGGGCTATCTTATCCCATGAAATCCATGGAAGGATTGCCTCCTCCTTCAAAGCCATCCATAAAAAATGATCACACAAGTCCCTAATATGAGAAAATTTTCATTTTCGGAGCCATGTGAGAGCTATCTGGTAAACTAGAATAGGAGTTAAAACCGATTTGATTAAAACCAAACTGCTATTCCTCAAAAACCACTTGAAACTGCATTGATCAATTCATTTTTCAACATTGGCCAGTAGCCATTTCTAATCATGTTTTCTATATTTATCAGGTTTGAGAGGGAAACCCAGATATTTGAAGCTATCCATCATAGAATTTTCTTCAAAGGGGAGGACAAAGAGCACACAATTTATTTCTGTTGATTTTTATAGCATCGGGAAGTGGTCTAAGTCTCATTTTTTGTAGAGAGGCTTGGAAAATAGTTATCCAAAGAACCCATAAATCGTTTGTGGAAATTTCACTCGGATATGACTTTATTAAAATAATTAATTATTTTAATGCAGAACTTAAGTTTAGACTTAGGGAAATTAAATAATTATAGGGTATCAATATAGCAGAGAGTGAATCTTCTAGAAAATGAAGATCAAGTGATATTTTAATATGAGCCATTGATTAACAATATAAGCTTGACCGTTGATTCATCAACGAGAATAATATAATAAGAGACTTGAGGGCCATTTGGAAACCAAGTCGGGGACATTCTTAGTACCCGACGGAAATTGATTATGAGGTAAGAGAATTCGATTTCAATGGGCGAGTTTGTAGAGGCAGGGGTGCAGAAGCAGAAAGGAGGGGGGGAGGATTTATTTATCGGAGAAGTATAATTTAGAAGGATGAAGGGAAGGGTGAGCTCACAGGCAGCAAGATCCCCTCCACGCAGAGTTACATAGTCCAGGGAGAGACTGCGAAGAGCTCTCATGATGGGTGACGGAGAGAGTGAAGGAGTTCACTCTGAGGGTCTAAAATTCTTCTGGAGGTTTAAGAAAATTCAGCCAGGTGTATGCTAATTTTTCTCTACTCATCAAACTCTTGTAAATGTACTTTCCATTTCTGAAGATAAATACAAAACCCTCATCTACTGCACTAGTTTTCCCACATTAGGTTTTTCCAGGGACAATTGTCCAAAAAATAATTGTGTTCATATGGTTGTTTTTATTGTGCTACTTGTGTAATTTTTCTGTTCTTATTCTCTTGATGAAATTGAATATCTGAAAATGTTTTTATTTCAGAATTTACTGAAGAACCTGTAATTAACTTATCTAATAAGTAGGAGAAATCAACCGAGTATTACAGTAATAATTTTTAGGCTTGAAAATTTCACATGGTATCAGAGCAAAGGGCTAAAGACATAAAGGGAGGATCTACCATGGACCAGAGATACATCATCCAGAAGGGTTCAAACAGTCCTCCAAAGCATGCAAAAATGCAGAGGGAACATGACCTAAAAGTGTTGAAATCTAGACTAGAGGAGGATCTTACTTGGTATATTGACAGTGGAGCATCTGCTCACATGACAGGGGTTCGAGAATTTTTTTTCGATCTACCAAGAAGAACAGATGAATTTCCAGATAACTATGGGAAATAAGGCAAAATGTTCCCCCATTAGGAGAGGTACCATAACATTTAAGACTGAATATGGAAACAAAATTCAAGCGGCGAATGTTCTTCATGTACCAGGGTTGGGGATGAATTTAATCTCAGTGTCTCAGCTATAGAACAAGGGCTATGACGTATACTTTATTATAGATAAGGTGTATGTAAAACACCCTATCTGGAGCAAAAAGGCCCAAATTGGAGTAAGGAGTCACAAGCTATACAAACTCCAACTTGAATCTCCGGTGGCCCTGATTGGAAGTACAGACGACAATGATCTGAATGAGTTATGGCACATAAGGATGGGTAATATACGTCATGGAGCCTTGGGAATTCTCAAAACTATTGTCATAGGGGCTCCTGAACTCAACATGAAGAAAGACGAAGTTTGCAGGGTGTGTGTATGAGGGAAGTACGCTAAGGCAACGTTTCCAAGAAACAACAACAGAACCAAGGTTGTATTGGAGTTTTAATACACTCGGAAATTTATGGTCCAATTTCCACAACTGCTCTCAGTGGAGAAAAGTATTTTTCTACCTTCATTGATTATCATTCCAAAAAAAATTGTATCTATTTTATGAAAACCAAAGATGAAGTCTTTGATCGATTCAAATAATTCGAAGCCTTAGTGGAAAACTCTACAGGAAAAAATATCAAGAAGTTGCGGTTAGATAACGGTGGAGAATATATTGATAAGGACTTCACAAGTTTCTATGCAAGGGAAGGCATTAAGAGAGAGTGGACAACTCCAAACAATCCAGAGCAAAATGGAGCTGTAGAATGGAAGAATCAAGCCATAATAGAAGCTGCAAGGGCAATGATGTATGACCAAGATATGCCCAAATTCTTATGGGCAGAGGCTTGCAATACAAGATTATATATCCAGAACATAGTTCCCCATCGAGCCTTTGGGAAGGTGACTCCCGAGAGTGTGTTCACAGGCAGCAAGGAAGAGGTGAGCCACATCAGGATATTCGACAGCATGGTGTACTGCCACGTTCCAGATGAAAAGAGGAAGAATTTGGATCAAAATGAAGAAAAATGTTTTCTTATGGGCTATAGTGAGAATGTGAAAGCATGTCGCATCTATATTCCAGAGAACAGGAAAATCATGGTAATTAGGGATTTAAAATTCATGGAGGAGATAACCTTCAGGAAGTCTTGGGGAAATGGCCACAGATACGCAGATTGAGGAAGATGCACTAGTATAGCCTGAATGACCTACAAAGGATGGGTCAAGTGCCTCTCCAAGGCACAAGGATTCTGAGGAAATCTCCCCCGAAGAAGAACAAGAAGGAGAGCAGGTGAGACCGCCCACCACTTATGGGAGGCTGAGCAGAGAACTTCAAAAAAGTATTAAGGATGAGAAATAATTTGTTGGAGCCCCTAGAGAAGGAAAGAGGATAAGGAAGTAACTAGATAGATATTAGTCACTGGTAGCTCAGGTTGGTGAACCGTCCACCTTTCGGGAATCAACTCAGCAGCAAGTGTGGGTGGATGACATGGTGGAGGAGTATAGCTCCATCATGAAAAATGATGTCTGGAAACACACTCTGATCAAGCAACATACGACATATTTATATCACCAGAAAAATATCTCAAGAAAATCCTGAAGAAGTATGGGATGGAGGACTACAAACTTGTGAGCACTCCAATGGTGACTGGATGTAACCTCAGTTCTCATGATGATTCTCCCATGGTAAACCAACTTGAGTATACATGTATGATTAGAAGTTTGCTTTATCTAACCGAGACTAGACCAGACATTATGTATGCAGTTGGGATTGTTGGACGATTCCAAGCTAATCCAAAGGAGTCACACCTTCAGGCTATAAAAATAATATTCAAATATCTACAAGGGACTCAAGAATTTGGTCTATGGTATCCAAAGAATTTTGATCTTACTCTTCATGCTTACACATATGCGGACTGGGTTGGAAATGTTGATGATCGAAAAAGCACTAGTGGTGGTGCATTCTATACGGGGCCCCAATTAGTACCTTGGTTCAGAAAGAAACACATTTCCATTCCCTTATCTACAGGAGAAGTGGAAGATGTGGTTGCCGCACCATGTTTCACAAAATTATTTGGATGATGCAGACATTAAAAGATATTCCAATTAAATGTTATCCTCCCATCTCCATCTTATATGACAATACAAGCACCATCAATATCTCGAAAAATCTCATTATGCATTCCAAGACCAAGAACATTCCTATCAAGTATTACTTCTTACGATAGCAAGTGCTTGAGAAAAAAGGTTAAATTGGAGTATGTTCCCTCCAAAGAACAAGTTGCAGACATATTTACTAAACCTCTTCCCAAGAAAAAATTTAAATATCTTAGACAGAAGCTAGGAGTTGTCTCTGCCTCACTTATTAAATCTGCTTGATTTCAAAATATTAAATTCGGTACGCAGAGTTCATGAAGGCGAGTCGCGTATATATGCGAGGTTCTCTGGATAAATTTGCGTATGGTTTTTGTTGACATAAAATCTATGGTTCAACTTTCAGAACAGTCTGGGTCATATCTTTGTCCTCGGGTGTTGATGGGTAATTTATGTTGTTCTGACATTCATCCTATAGTTCCTTTCTTTGATATTTATCTCCTTTATGAAGATGCTTTGATGAATTGGTTGTTGAAGGTGTTCAGGATGCACATGTTTAGGGGGAGCATTTTCCTTGCTGAGAAGACTGCATTGTTGGCATTAAGATTGGTGGCTATGTTATGATCTCCTGTTTGAGATTATTTGGTCATGATTATAAAAATTCATATCTGTAATTTGATATAAACGTCATTAATGTAAATATTTTCTTTTTGAGTCATGTATGGACCTTTTCAAATATGTCAACCCACTTAATTGACTAGTTGAGTCAATATGTAAATCCACTCAGTTGGATCCTTGATGTAATTTTGTGTCCTTGGTGATAGGAAAGGTCATGCTATAGAGTCATTGAAAATATGATGCCTCAGCATGTGTTTAGGGGGAGTATTTGTCCGCCCTTTTCTCTTGATGTCAAGGGGGGAGATTAATTGGTGTTTGAATCATGTTTATATCTTACATATCTACAAGTTGTGGTGATAAAACTCCAACATGGTCGCCATAAATTCCAAAGGGGGAGATTGTTGGCAATATGAGTCTTATGATTGCATATGTTGTCCTTGATGGCAACTGTCTTGCATTTGATGAAGTATATGACTCCTGGAGAAGCACAATGATTTAGCAGAAGATCTAGAAGAATAAGGGTATAAGTCCATAAAAATATGGTCAATATTCATATTGAAGGTTCTATACGTGAGTTCGTGCAGGCCAAGTCGTGTATACACGTATAAAATAATGATCCAAGTTGTGTATGCCTTTTGTGCTCTAAAATTATTATACTAGGGGGCATTAACATGGTTTTAGTCCACAATATTGAGTGTTGTGTCATCTATTTGATTCCGTCCAAAAAATACCATCGGCACTTGTGTGGTTTTGGCTCATGGTATTGGTAAAGGCTAAACCTATATAAGGAGAAGAAGATTATAATGCAAAAGGGGGAAGAATATGGGTTTTAACTTAATAATTCTCTATGAATTATATCTATATAGAATGGGTTTTATTTATTAGTAGATCTGAAATTATGATGCAGCCATGGACATAATGATGGATCAGGATCTCTAGAACTGAAATTTCTATGCATTTTCTTGATATATTGGTGAGATGTTTAGATCTATGACCTGGCGCATGGTTGCTGAAGTGAAGGGTAAATTCTGGGTAAGTCTATAGATCTGAAAGTTTCTGCAGTCTTGAATATTTATAGATATATATGTTGGTTCGTCACGGTGAAAGTGTGTATACATGCGGGTTTGTGTTAGCAAAAGCTCGTATGGAAGTCAGGGTTTTCTGAATCTTGATGGAGAGGTTCTCTATTTATTAATGCTATATTTATGTTGTCTGTCAATGATGTTTTCATGTAGATCTGGGTTGTTTGAATACTGTATATGATGCTCGTTCAATATGTAAAAATCTGATCAATGAGTGATTAAATATGATTAATGATGTTGAATGCATAAGGTTTCTACAAATATGAAAATACATATGACTGAAAGCTTCAGATATGTTTCCGAGTTTGATCAAATTCTGGAAATTCAGTATTCACAAATCTATACGAAGGTTGGTGTGCAGGAAAGCGCGTATACACGCAGGTTACAGTAAAGTGAAGTAGCGTATGCTTTTAATGAGATGAATGATCAAGGTTAAATTTGGTTCTACATGTTGTTCAAAAGTTTTATTTTATTACTGTGTTCTAGTTATAGTGATCTTAGTTTTCTGCTTAATGTTTGGGTTATGGTTGTTAGTGTTGATCTATGTATTGAGTAGTGTTGAAGCTATTGGATCTAGTGTGAAAATTGATGAAACGTGGTCTACAGTGGGTCTGAGGGTTGAAGCCTTTAGTGTGGAAGTAGAATATTCCATCCAGTAGAAGTTGGTGTTCTGATTAGGGGGTTGTAGCTCCCTTCCAGTAGTGGGTGGTAAACAAGATCAGGGGGTTCGATCTCCCTTCAAGTAGCAGCTGGATAACAAGAGAAGGTTGCAACCTTCTGCAGGTAGATGCTTGCACACTGATATGGGTTTGCATCAGTACAACATTATAAGCAGTGTTCTATATAATAAATATTGAAGACAAAGACGACAACAATGGTGGTTTTCTCCCGACTTGGGTATCCACCTTAAATCTTGGTGTTCATGTGTGATGCTCTTGTGTGATGATTAATTCAATTACTACTGAACATGTTTACTACTTATGTCTTTGATGTATAACTGAGGATTTGGGCTAAAGAATATTCTGAATATTTATCTAAACAGTAAATTTATTTGGGTATACGCAAGTTTCTATTAGGATAATCGTGTACAAACACTAGTTGGGCTAATCTAAGTCGCATATAAAAATCAGTAAAAGAAAAAGTAAAATATTGTGATTCTTGTAAATATTGATTCACGCGACCCCCCCCCCCACTCTCAGTATTTTTCCCAAAAAATTAGTCCCTAGACCATAGGACAGATCAGTTGTAGGATCCAGGTGGATCCACAAGATCAAATATGCTGTAGATGGCATCATAGAGAAGTTCAAGGCTAGATTTGTAGCTAAGGGATATGCACAGAAGGAAGGCATTGATTATGAGGAAACCTTCGCCACTATAGCTCACTACACTTCTATCAGATCCGTCATCTCTCTGGCTGCGCAGATGGGATGTGAGATTCACCAGATGGATGTCAAGACAACATTCTTGAACAAGATGATAGAGGAGGAAGTGTACATATAAAAACCAGAGCGCTTCGAGACACATGAGCAGAAAAATTATGTTTGCAGGCTTAAGAAAGCCTAATATGGTTTCAAAAATCCCCCAAGGCATGGTATGGGTGAATTGATAGCTACTTGCAGAAGATGGGGTTTGTCAAGAGTGACGCAGACCCCAACCACTACTACTTAAGAGTAGGAGATGAGACGCTTATTTTGGTACTATATGTGGATGATATTTTTCTGACCAGACCATCCAAGCTCATTAAGAACTATAAGGATAATGTGGCTACATAATTCGACATGAAGAACCTGGGGCAGATGCACTATTTTCTTGGATTAGAAGTCTGGTAGCAGAAAGGGGAAATATTCCTAGGTTAAGGAAGATACACGACAGAAATCCTGAAAATATTTCAGATGGAAGATTGTAGACCCATGGCCACGCCAATGACTAATAACTGTAATAATATAGACACAATGGAGGATGATGAGGTTGATCCCACCTTGTATAGGCAACTCATCGGATCATTGATGTATCTGGTCAACACTAGACCATACATTTGTTATGTAGTGAATACCCTCAGTCAATTCATGGTGGAACCAAGGAGGCATCACTAGGAAGCAGCCAAACATGTTCTCAGATATCTGAGAGGGAAAATCGAGTATGGGTTGAAGTACATCAAGGGAAATGAGGTCCAGTTGAGTGGGTTCTCAAACACAGACTGGGCTGGAAGCACAGTGGATCGGAAAAGTACCAGTGGGTACTGTTTCAGTCTCGTATTAGGGATGAAATCCTAGTGCAGTAGGAAATACAAGTCTGTATCACTAAGGTCAGCTGAGGAAGATTACATGGCAGCAAGAACAACTTCATGCGAGGCCATATGGCTCCGCAAATTACTCTTGAACCTGCTCAAGAAGCGGATAGAACCGATTGGGATTATGTGCGATAGTCGGAGTTGCATTAAGCTCTCTGAAAATCCTGTGCCTCAAGACTGGTCAAAACACATTGACATTCGGTGCCACTTCATCAGGGGCTATGTCCAAAGATGAGGAGTACAGTTGCGATACACTCCCATAGGAGAACAGGTGGCATATATCCTCACAAAGGCTCAGAGTAAGATTAAATTCACTTACTTCAAAGAGAAGATGGGGATGGTCGAGAACCCTTTCCACTAGAGGGAAGGGTGGTATTCAAAAATAGAGGGAGCTGCAATATAGATGAGGTAGTGTCACAAGGCACACTACAGGAGGCAACATCGGAGGGATGAAGGACAGCATCAACACAACAGACGTTATAAACTCAGAGCAGTGCAGTGGTATATTTCTTGAACACTTTCCTTGCTAAGAGGGAGTGTTGATTTTTATAGCATCGAGAAGTGTTTTAAGTCTCATTTTTCGTAGGGAGGCTTGGACAACAGTTATCGAGAGAACCCATAATTTGTTTGTGGAAATTCCACTCAGATATGACTTTATTAAAATAATTAATTATTTTAATGTAGACCATAGCATCGAGAAGTGTTTTAAGTCTGATTTTTTGTAGGGAGGCTTGGACAACAGTTATCAAGAGAACCCAGAATTCGTTTGTGGAAATTCCACTCAGATGTGACTTTATTAAAATAATTAATTATTTTAATGTAGACCCTAAGTTTAAACTTAGGGAAATTAAATAATTAAAGTGTATTAATAGATCAGAGTGTGAATCTTCTATAAAACGAAGATCAAGTCATATTTTAATATGAGCCATTGATTAACAATATAATCTTGGTCATTGAATCATTAGTGAGAAGACTATAATAAGACTTGAGGGCCATTTGTAAAACAAGCCGGGGACATTCTCAGTACCCTAAGGAAATCGATTATGAAGCAAGAGAATTTGATTTCAGTGGGTGAGTTTGTAGAGGCAGGGTTGTAGAAGCAGAAAGGAGGAGGGAGGATTCAGTTATTGGAGAAGTAGAAGTCAGATGGATGAAGGGAAGGGTGAGCTGACAGGCAGCAAGATCCTGTCCACGCAGAGTTATGCAGTCCAGGGAGAGACTGCGTAGATTTCTCATGCTGGGTGATGCAAAGGGTGAAGGAGTTCACCTCAAGGGTCTGAAATTCTTCTGGGGGTTCTAGAAAATTTAGCCAAGTGTATGTTAATTTTTCTCTGCTCATTAGACTCTTGTAAATGTACTTTCCATTTCTGGAGATAAATACAAACCCCTCATCTGTTGCACCGGTTTTCCCACATTAGGTTTTTCCGGGGACAATTGTCCAAAAAAGAACTATGTTCATATAGTTGTTTTTATTGTTCTACTTGTGTAATTTTTCTATTATTATGCTCTTGATTAAAGTGAAGATCTACAAATGTGTTTATTTTAGAATTTACTCAAGAATCTATAAATAACTTACCTAATAAGTAGGAGAAATAAACCGAGTATTGCAGTAATAATTTCCAGGCTTGAAAATTTCACAATTTCTACCATCATGGAACCATCATGAGCAATTAAGGATTTTTGAGCATTGATGCACATCCCTATGTCTTTGAGAAAAAAATCAAGAGAAAGTTTCATTTTTTGAATATCCCCTCGATATCCATCACAAAAAAGAGGATTTAGTCTACAAAACAAGAGATGAGTGATGAACATATTAAAATATACTTCAATACCTTTAACCTCTTCTCTTCGCTTAGCAGTTAGAATCAACTGAATACGACATTCGGTCGCGAGTAAGAAGAGGAGTGGGGAAAAAAGACACCCCTGTTTGAGTCCCCTGTGACTATGGAAAAAAAGGGAGGCTGCACCATTGATAAGAAAAAAAGATACATTTGATATACATCCCATTATGGTAGTTGATGAAGACAATTTCTAACTCCAAGTGAGTAAGAAGAAAAATAAGATATAACCATCTTATTATATCATAGGCCTTTGACCAGTCAATTTTAACTATCAGGACTTTCCTTTTGCTCCTCTTGATGCTATGCATAGTTTCCTTAGCCACCCCTATCGCTTCATGGATCTTCCTACCATCTAGGAAACCAATTTTTTCCTTATAAATGTTCCTTGAGAGAATTGGTTTCAGAAGGGAGAAGATGATCTTTGAAATGATTTTATAGAGACAACTGCATAGGGATATGGGCCTGAATTCCTTAAAATTTGAAGGGTCATTTGTTTTAGTGATTAAAGCCAGCAAGGTGGCGTTGAAAGGTTCATATACATACCCTCTAATCCTAGATTCTTCCACCACCTCCGTAATTTCATCCTCAATAAAATAAAAAAAACAATGATAAAATTCCACTGTCCAACCATCTGGAACATGCCTCTTATTTTTCTGCATTGATTTTATGACTCCTTCAACTTCCCCTTTTGTGATAGGAGCCATGATCATACCATTCTCATCCTCTTCTACATATCTTGGAAACAATTGTGCAACCTGGATGACTTCTTCTATAGTTTATTCCTCTCGAGCTCTACAAAAACCTTTAAAGTGTTCTCTTCCCATAGTTTCCATCTCATCAAAATATTTTGCTGATCCTCCATCTTCCTATTGCATTTCCTAGATTGTGTTAGCATTTTTCTTGCCCTTTGCGCAATTTTGGAAGAACTTTGAATTTTTATCCCCCGCTACTAGCCAAATGGCTCTGCTTTTATGTCTCCACTATTCTTCAATGTCCAAGAGTATATTTATTTTATAAGATTCCAACTTTTTTATCCTCTCTTTTTTCTCCTCTATCTCATATCCATCCTCCTCCAGGTTTTCTTTCTTAAGAGCTTCATCAATTCTTTTTAGCTCAGCTTCTTCACTTGTCCTCTTTTACTTTTCCCAATTAATTGTAGCCTCTTTCATTCTTTTAAGGTTTCCTATAAAGCTCTTAGAAAGAGAGAAACCTTGCTCAAGGGCCTGATGAATCCAAGTGGCTTTAAAAATTTGTTGAAACTAAGGTATTTTAGCCAAGATGGATTGAATTTAAAAGGTGAGCCATGCTTCCTACTGGTTCCTTTTAAATCCAGAATGATGGGGAAGTGATCCGAGTCTTTGCCCGACCCAATCGACTGTCTAAAAAATGGAATATGATTAACAATATATTCTTTCCTCAAGAACCTATCCAATCTCTTAGCCACCCTTGCTTCACCCAAATGCATGTTTCTCCAAGTAGGTTTTGATTTGATCAGATTCAAATGTAAGAGCTTTCCCATCATAAGTTCGTTCAGAAAGTATTCGGCCAAACATTCGGCTTGAGCCAATGGCCCCCAAGTTTTAGACATTCCCAATGAAAAATTTAAATCCCCCCTCCCCCACACTAGATTAGAGGGGTTCATAAAATATTTAGAGAATAGGGAATTCCAAAATGATACCCTATCTTGAAAAGACCCATAAATTTTAAGAAAATAAAGTTCCATGTAAAAGTATGAAGAGTAAACTTCCACCCCCAACATTAAATCTGAACCCCAAGAGTTTAAAAATTTTATAACGTTGTCTTTAAATCCAAAAATAAAGTCCTCCATATCTCACCTTAACATCATCTGTCACAAAAGACCATCCCGAAAACAATTTGTAGAGAGATGAATTCACAGTTTCTCCATTTCCAAGTGTTTATTGGAGCATAATAACATTAGGACCGTATATTTTAAAAATGTATTTTAAAACTAGCTTCTTACGGGTGCTAGAAAATCCTATGCAATTGAAAGACAACATAATCATTTGGTAACCACCATAGGGGCATGCGTTTCTCTAAGCACCCATTTTAGAGATAAATTTTTCCCATAAAAAATATCCAACTTATCTTTCAACTGAGCCTTAGAAATATTATTTTTCATGTCGTTCATCTTACGAGGCATCACAAACTCCCGCAGACCCCCCAACCCTCCTATGGCATCTATAGAGAAATATCTCTTGTCTCGAGGACACATACTATAGCGAGGCACCCAAGGAGGAAGAACAGGGAGGGTAACACCCTCAGGGCTGATCATGGAGGGAAATGAAAAATTTAGGGCTGGTATAGAGGTAATAACACTATCCAGAGTAATCGATAAATTACAACAGTGAGTCACATCGAATAGTGGAGGCCTAGAGGGACAAGGCCTAGGGAGAATATCTAATAACGAAAACAGAGAATCATTTAAAGAGGAGTGGGAAGGAAAATAAGTACCCACCGAATGGGGAGAAGATCCAATGGATTTGGCCACATCCTGGGTCTCTCGTTGTTGGGCATCCTCCGGTAAAACATGGATCTGATTTGGATTTTGTTCTTCTTAAATATCCATGGGTTATGGAACCCTGCCTGCTGATCCCCCATCACCAATGTTATAGGTAAAATAGGGCATCATCCCCCAAGAACTATTTGAACTGGACATCATCCCTAGGACCAATGAAATAGGGTCTATCACCCTCTTATATTTCAGTTGCCATATGCCCTAAGTGAAGAAAATTTCATTCATGGCTTCTATTATGAGATTTCCAAGGTTTGAAGTATATGATATATGACCCACTGACTCACCAACGCTCATCTGCTTGGGACTAACCGCATTGTAGTGCCAATTCCTCCATACAAGGGTGCACTGCAGTGCACTTGCCGACACTCAAGGGTGCATTAATGGTCACCTGGGAGCAGAATTCTCATTGTTCCGGGAATCTCCACATGGCCAATGCCTTCTAGAAGAGTCCATAGGTGTCATACTTCGAATCCAAGTGTCCATATAACACCTCTGAACTTGGAAACATGTATTTCCTATTATTAAAAAGTCATTCATTGAGAAATTACCATTAGTTTCCCTATAAACTGAGCACTCATCTTATTGCTAGGGAGGAAGAATTTGTTCAAATTTATGGTGCTGGATTATCATTTGATAATAGAGTGAAAGTACTGATATGCTACTGAGATGATGTTGGATGTGATGAGGCTGGAATTGGAGCAGGTTGATGACAAATCGATCCATATTGGTTGTAATATTCTCCTCCTACTCTCTAATAAAGATTGATGTTCATTTCCCCATACATATGTCTCTATTTATTTTGAAATGTATTCTTGAATGATGTATGTATTGCATATCTAATCGATTTGATTTGAGTAAGATAAGTAGATACTTGTATATTTTATGTTGTTTTATTTTCTCTGTTTGTGTTTGCAGAAATTGATCTAGTGACTTGAGTTGGATTGAGAGTGACGATAACAACTATAGAAGGAGAAGGAGAAGCGAAATAATCACAAGTAGGCTCTTTCTCATTTCTGTATATTTGCTTTGTTTTAGAGAAAATGAGAGTTATTCTTTCCTCTTTTGTTCTAAGTGATAAACACCACACTTAGAGAATTTGGTTTATCCATAGATCATAATTCTGTATAACAAATTGGCAACTTCGTTGGGCAGATCCCATCATTCCTGGTGTTTTTGCCTCTTTTTATATTCATCAGCGATATATAATTTCTGTTATCAGTCATTTGAATGAACAAATTGCATTAGAAGTGTGTCAAGCTTCTTGATTGTCAATCTTAGCTGCACCCATCGCACTGTTGGTCAACACACAGTGCACTGCAGTGCACTATCTCCCATTTAGGGGTGCTTTGCAATGCACTGTCTCCCATTAGAGACTATGTTGCCACCTTAACCAACCAAATTCCATCAAAATTTGTCATTGCTTTCAGTTTTAGCCACTTTTTTCTTGTATTCTCAAATGTTAGATACCTCTTAGAGATCATTAAAAATTTTCGTTCTTCCTCCTTTGAAAATTAATTTGTTCAATGTTTCATTAGTGTTTTTATTTATCATTGACAAATCAAATTCAAAGTAGTTAATTTTTGCATTAGATCAATTTTGTTTACGAAAAGGAAATTGTTGTTTCATTCCTCATTTCCTGTAGGAAAATTGTAGTTCCATTCTTCATTTTCCTAAGAGAAAGTGTTGTTTCATTCCTTGTTTCTCATAAGAAAACATTTTTTTATTGATTTGTGCATGTAGTTTCCTTACTTTCATTCACAGTAAAGGGAGGTGAAAAGAAAAACATGCATGTGCATATAGTGAATTGTGTTTGTTGCATAGGAACAAGTTAGGAAAGTTGCTTTTAGTTTGTGATCTTTGTTGTTTGCTCAAAAACTGATTGCTCTTTCCCCTTGGTAGCTAGGATTTTCATTGAAAAATCTAAATTGAAAGGTTTTATTATCATTTAGTTTTCATTTTTAGGAATTTCCATTACATCACGCGGTGAACCTCAAAGACAAACTTTTAAACAAGATCAACATAAAATTTACATCAATCAACCTAAGCAAGCATTGGAACATTGAAAATAACATTTATAAGGTCTAGGGTAGAGACGTGTTCTAGCATCATTAAACATAGAAGTTGTTGCTAACTTTTCTACGATACATTCTGAGTGTGATACCTAACTCCACGTATATAAGTAGATCGGAGCTCATCCATGTACCTTTGGGTATATAGGGTGGTGTTCTAGTACGAAAAGTATAAGGGGGTGCTTTCACTGTGCGGTTTCGCATTAAACAACGCTAATATGGATCATGTGGGCTTCACTCAATGAACTTATGACATATCACGTGCGCTAATGCCATATTAAACAATACCCTTAATTTGACTACATATTGGAAAATACCTCTAAAAATAAAATTATTTAACCCCCTACCAATATGAACCCAATACACCTTCCTAATTTAAAAAATCCCCACTGTCAATAGATATTGTAGGTATCCATTTTTTCATTAACATTTTTTATACCCGTTTATATTTTTTCATTAAATTTTAGCTCCATTTTTTATACCTTCCAATATAAAAACCCTTTACCCCGTATTATATGCTCAATATATTATTTCATTTTCTCATCAATATATATCCCCCAATATGAACCCATGTGGTATGGTATTTTTGCCCCAGTGAGGCCCCCATGATATGGACTTGGGCCTCCATGTACCTTCAGGTATATTTGGGAGGACAAATTTAGGTTGCTTACCATCCATAGGTAACCGAGTCGGTCATCTTGTAACTTGTGATACACTGAACAAAACATTCGGGGAGATTGTCTGCTCGTACTTCTTTGTATGTGAGGATGTATTCTATAGTTAATAATTACTTGGTAAACCTTCTTGCCTAGAATTACCTTTTTATTTTTTTTATTTTTTTTTGTAATAAAATCAATCAGTCATCGTGTAAGAAGAACATCCATTTCCCCATCGTTCGCGTAGAATAGCACTTAAACCACCTTTACCACCAGAAGACATTTTGCATTGGTGAAGGCGACGTCATTCGACTGAAACTAGTACCATCAGTACCTCTGGTGTGCCATATTCATCACATATACCAGAGTTGTCTCAATTCGTTAATCCAACATCACTTTTATTACTAGGTGAATCATCATCTTCATAATTTGTAAGTGACCCTACAATACTACATTTGTGAGAACCATTCTTTTGTTATTTTCCAAATGTTAGTTCAATGCTTTATGTACTTGATTCATCTTCAAAATAATCCCCCTTCAATAAATTAAAAACTACGCATTAACCTTGTCACATTGAACCTTGCCACATTCAACTTGCAAGTAACTTGATAACTTAATAACTTGCTAACTTAATATCCTATGCATTGGACCTAGCCACATTCAAATCTGTGCATTAACCTTGTCACATTGAGCCTACGCATCCAACCTCACCACATTGAACTTGAGGAGGGTTCACACTATACTCAGTAATTACATCTAAATAAAAAAAATCATTAGGAATTTTGTGAAGCTAAATGTAGTGCTCCATTTCTCTCCTTAACTTCGCTGGAGGAATGACACTCATGATTTCGAGCCATTGTTTAGAAACGAAACGATTATGTAAATTGTTTGTAAATCGAAATGATCATTATGTAAAGGAAATAATGGAGCTAATCGTAAATCGAAACATAATTTTTTTGGAAAAACACAAAATCCATGTACACTTTCCACTTGTAAAAATAATTGTATAATTAAAAGATGAGGGAAACACATAAGAGGATGGTGAGTGATAAATCTCAACCATCTAATCTTTTATAAGACTATGAATATTCCCTCATTCTATATGACTTAAATTTGCTACTAAAAATGATGATTAAAATTTACTATGGGTGTTAATAAACATGGCCTAAACTCTATTAACATAGAGATTCTATTTTGGTTTTCCTCATAGTAATTCCATTAATCTCATAGTAAGTCTGTTTATCTTAGGAGTTTCTAATTTATTGCAATGTTCTAGTTTTGGATATATTGATTATTAATAATGTACAATTAGTTGCCAAAAGGAAAATTGCCAACTCACTCACTCAATATTTTATCTTTCTAAACTTTTCTTCAATAAGAAAGTAGATAAAGTAAGCATATAAATAACAAAAATTTGAAAACCAAACATAAAATGGTCATCAAAAGTTAAGGTGTAACAAATTCATAGGTATCGTATTCCATTGATCAACTATGTACTTTAACAATAGTAAATGACCTTGTATATGAGAGGGGAAAATGGTGTAAACCTATTTATAGAATGACACTCAACAAAGATGTTGACTTAATATTTCTTGAATTTTTTTGGTTTACTGGTTGATTCATCGTCACTCTACTTATGAGGCAAATCATCATCCCCCAGTTTGTAGATGTCCCCACAATACTACATGTGTTAAATCATTCTTTTGACACTTTCCAAATGTTACTGCAGTGCTTCCTGTGCTTGATTCATTTTCAAAATAATCCTCTTCGCCACATTCAAACCTACACATTAGCCTCGTCACATTGAACATTGCCGCATTCAACCTACAAGTAACCTGATAACTTAATAACTTTCTAACTTAATACCATGCATGTTGAAGCTCACCGCATTAAAAAATGATAACTCAATAACCTAACTTAGACTAATAAATTAATAACCTATGCACAAAACCTTGTGACAATCAAGCGCACACATTAACCTCATCACATTCAGGTTGCACATCCAACCTCACCACATTGAACTTGTGGAGATTCACAATGTACTCATCAATTACATCTCAATCATCAACATCACTCAGAATCTTGTGAAGCTCAATACAATGCTCCATTTCTCACCGTAATTCTACTTGAGGAATGACACTATTGATGTTGATTGACTGTTTAGAAATGAAATGATTGTCTAAATTGTTTAATTCTGAAATGACTTTGTAAATCGAAACAATCACCAAGTAGAGGAAATAATAGAGTTCATGGTAAAACAAAAGATAGACATTTTGGACAAAAACACAATCCACTTACCCTTTCCACTTATAAAAGTAATTATATAATAAAAAAAGAAGGGGGAAATGCACATGATGATGGTTAGAGATAAATCTCAACCATCCAATATTATATACAACTATGAATATTCCCTCATTTTATATGACTTAATTTTTTTATTAAGAAAAATTATTAAAATTTAATTTGGGTGGTAATAAACATGGCCTAAACTCCGTTAACATAAATATTCTATTTTTATTTTCCTCAGAGTAAATCTATTCATCTTAGGGGTTTATAATTTATTAGAACGTATTGGTTTTGGATATATTAATTAATAGCACAACCACATTAATAAATGTGGTTGAGGTACAAGAATAAACATATATCAACCACATACACAATTATAATCATATTACTAATTAATTATTAATTATTAATAATTTCAAAGCTTTTTAAATTGAAAGTGTCTTTTTGTTTTCGTAACTAATTAGTAACTACGGTTTTTATTACCAACAATCGAAGAAATATCTACAATCCAACCAAATTCATATATGGATCACAAATAATGTTTTTAATCATTAGACTACTCTTACATCTAAATGACTAGTATCACTTGGAATTCTGTGAAGCTCAATGTAGAGAAATCACACTCTTGATTTTTGTGAAGCTCAATCTACTCCTCCATTTCTTGCCTTAATATTGCTTGAAATTCATTGACGTAAAGCCATTGATTAGAAACGAAACAACTGTGTAAATTGTCTAATCCTAAAATGACCGTGTAAATCGAAATGGTCACCAAGTAGAGGAAAGATGAGTTCCCGGTATATATATATATATATATTTATATTGTCATAGTTAGGTTTTTGATTGTTTATTTTATGTTATGGATTTTTTTATATTAGAATTTGATCACATTTTTTTATGTTTTGGTTATAAATTTATAAATAAAATCGTAATTTCATTTTTTATGACTTAGAAAATTTATAAATCTCAAACTTGTCATTTTGACCATTATTTATCATATATTCATTATACTTGTTGGAATTTAATTTCAACGGCTGCACAGCACCGAACAGTTTCAACACAGCGCAGGGTCGAGGCAGTTAAACAGCAGCAAAGACCAAGCGGTAGTCCAAGTCTGCGGGGGTCGATGAAGTCTTGTGGGCGGAGGAGCGAACCCCCCCGGGAGCTGCTTACGTCATCAGCGGAGGGCCCACATATAATGCACTCACAATACTTTGGGTGTAATAATGTTTGCCCATTGCGCGTGTTTTTAAAACGATAGTTGGTTTTATGTTTTAGTTTAATGTTTTGTTTTATGACAACAATATATTTATTTTAATATTGGGTTATATATATATATATATATATATATATATGCCCAACACTTTGTAAAGTGCAGTTGTAATATGTTTTAATACACAGAACAGAAGTGTATGCACAACAGTGCGGGAAGAAAATTTGACAGACAGTGCCACCAAGCCAAATCTGTCATCAATGCATTTTTCAAGCGGTGCCGACATATTTATGATGCCATTAATGAATTGTTAAGCAGTGATTTTTTGTCAACGAATGACATTAAATTCAATCTGAGATATTTTTTTAATATACAGAACAGAGTCATGTTTTTAGATATAATGTTTTTTTTATGCATAGCAGAGTGCGTTTGAAAAATACAGAGAGTGCAGAATTAAGAAATACACAGCAGTGTATGATTTTAGAAACAACAGAGTATATACAGCAGTGTATGTTGTTTTAGAAAGACAGAGTATTTTTTTTGTGTGAGACAGAGAAGAGTCTTGTTTGGCACTGTGTCTTGAAACAGTCCAGCAATTGTAATCCCTCTCTTGAGGAAGAATTGTAACAACAGTTTTTTTTTATGGAATAGAATTTTTTTTATGTGAAAACTCTGTCACTGTGGATGCAATTTTGAATATTTCTCTGTGTTAAGGAAGGGACTTTTATTATTTTGGAATTTTGAAACATTCCAACATGGTATCAGAGCTAGTCTAGGCTATTTGAAGGTCAAATAAGCTGAAGGAAAGGAGTTCGTTATTGCAGAAGCTTCTCCAGCAGTGTGAAGACTCAGACAAGAATAATCCAAAGGTATTCCTCTATACAGTTTTGTGTTACTGTTGCAGTACAGTTAGTAAATTTAAACACACAGTCAAGTGTTTTTTGAATCATAGTTAAGAGTGCAGAATGGTTGGAGCCAGCACTGGTATGGGTATGGGAAATATCCATCTCCCAATGTTTAATGAGAAAAATTATGACTACTGGTCAATAACTATGAGAGCATTGTTTGTCTCCCAAGACTTATGGGAATTTGTTGAGGAAGGCTTTGAAGAACCAATCGATGAACTTAGCTTAATATGTTAACTCGTCGAACGTTGATAAGATTCATACACTCAAATTTACCTGACTTTTCTATTTTTGTATGTATCAATTTCTAAATGAAATGAACCTAGTTACCTTTAACTTAACTTTTGAAAAGTTTTTTAAATTTAATTTTTGAGAAATTTATTGAAATCAAAGTTTCAGAGTAAATTTTGCATAATAAAAGTACTTTGGTGATTTTTCAAAAATAAATACATGTGTAGTAAAAAAACTCATCCAAACCAACTTCTAATTTGAATATTCACGTGAACCTCGACATCTAGAAGCAATTCAATGAAGTTTCGTGTTCCCGATATTTACACCCATTAATTAAAAGTGTGTAGCCATATAACGTTCGTAACCTGTTCAACCGTTGCGTAGGATATATCAAAACTAATAACTACATTATTGGTGTGGTTGGCGTCCACACTACAATAGTAAACGGAAACCGATTGAACATGATTACAACCGGCCAATGTTGTGCAATGAAGGGAGTGGATCGACCATGGGGACTAGCAAGTTTTTTGAAGGCTAGGTGTTGATTATTTTCTATTTGTGGCTTATTTTTGGTAAAGGCTATATTGCTCGGAGTCCTTTAATGCGTCTCAAAGGATGCTCAGAATACTGACATTTAATTTAGTTGATCAATTTCGTTGGTTTTCTTTCTTTTAAGTTTTTCCTTTTGTACTAATATAACAAAATGTGAAGCAATATTTTGAAATAAGGGTTTAATATGATGTTAAATCAAAATTATAAAATTGCTATTTTTGTTAGTCATAACTGTTGTTATGTTGCCTAAATATATTTTTTGCTAGATTATATATATATATATATATATATATATATATATATATATATATATATATATATATATATATATATATATATATATATATATATATATATATATATATATATAAATCCACCGAATGGTACTTTAAAGGTGGCCTTTTACATATTATGATAAGAGCAAGTTTTGCATTTTGTCATTTTTAGTTTTGAGTAGTCTAAAACCCACATAATGAGATCATGTCTTTTCCAGAGAATTTTTCAGATTAGATTCAACATAAAAATAATGGTGTTGTTATGCATGCCATTATTTATTTAACATTTACCGATATTTTCATTTAGCTCATAAGTTGAGTTTATAGGGGTAAGCTTGGATTGGTTCCACTTAGGTATATATTGATATCCCTCCACTTAGGGTATATATTGATATCCCTTGGCCTTTGCATTTAAAGATCCAATGATTTATTTAGTGCACAACAACATCTTATTGACATTTTAGGGACGGTTTGGACGTAGTGCTGTTGGGACCGGGATTTCCGTAAATGTAGAAGTGAATCTTTATGTGTTATATATATAGATTGAAGAATAGATATTCAAAAAATACATATAATATGTTAAATTAGTTGCAAAAAAACTAAATCCTAAATTTATGGTACCGCTTTTTAGATGAATATTACATTGGTAGGAAGATAGAAAATGTTATCGATGATGTCCACTCGCTTTGTATTGTTTTATATGGTTAATAACTTTGAGCTGCACAACTCTAGTGATTAATATTACATGAGTAAATCACTTGAATTGAGTCACTAGAATAGAGGTTGAAAAGGGACATTGCTTTGTATGGTTAATAATTGGGCAGCACCATCTTCTAGTGACCAATATTGACATTAGAAGAACAACAAAATGGGTAACAAAGATGAGAGGTTATGACTTTGAAATCGTTCTACAAAAAAAAGAGAAGAAAAAAATGTTGTTGCAAATGCAATTTCAAGAAAGGATGAGATATGGAAGCATTTCTTTGTGCCATTTCTATTATCCAACCGATTGTATAACCAAAGTAAGGATGAATGGAAGAATGGTGAAGAAGTGTGGACACTCATTCAAAATTTACCGCAAGATCCCGTGATATCTGATACATTTAGTTGGAAAAATGATTTATTATGGTACAAAGATCACTTATATATTTGTAAGAATTCTACCTTAAACAAAATATTATGTTGGAATTGCACACCTCTCCCTTAGAGGGCACTCTAGGATTTTTAAAAACATACCACGTGGTTAAGAAGGATTTTTTTGATGACCTTAAATTTGATATTCAAAAGTTTGTATGGAATGTTTGGATTTCCAACAAAATAAAGTGGAGACAATTAAGACCCCAAGCCCATTACAAACTTTATCCATATCAAGTCAACGTTGGAGGAAGTTTCCAATGGATTTTATCACAGTTTACCCAAGTTCGAAGGAAACAATGTCATCATGGTGCTAGTTGATAAACTTACTAAGTATACAATGTTTTTCATTATCTCATCCATTTAAAGTATACAATTTCTACTACATTTATGGAAATAATTCAAAAAAATCTACATGGAAACCCAAAGATTATTGTAAGTGACAAAGATCCCATTTTTACAGAGTTTGACAAAATTATTTTCTTGCATGGGTACATAATTAGCTCATCGTATCATCCCTAATCCGATGGGAAAACCGAGATAGTGAATAAATTTTTGAAGATATCTTGTCATTTTGTATTTTATAAAAAAACACAATGGTTCAAGAAGTTACCTATAAGAAATTAGCTGAATAAATCACTTATTCAATGGAGATTAACCCGATTACACATCAATTTCGAATTGCGGGTTAGCCACAATCTCATCTACAATTAATTGTCACATGCGGAAATAATGTAGCAATCTCACATCAAATCAATCACATAATAATCAAAGATGTATGGGAAAGCCTATAGCTGAAACCCCGCAGCTATTGTGTATATTATAATGGAGAAATCATGTAACCAAACAAGTACAATACTCCCCCTCACAAGTACCGCACTTTCTCATAAAGTCACACACACCCGACTTCGCTTTGAACAAGTCACCGGTTCAAAACTCCCCACCAATTGCCTTGCCTCATTGCGCAATCATGGCCCGTATATGAAGAGATCCAAGGTTCGAATCCCTCTTGGCTTGACTGCCAAAGCAATTTTCATGGACACCCTCCAAGTGTAATGCAAATCTCATGCAAAACTGATCCTCCAACCGATAGCTTTACTTCACCCTTTCATCTACCTCTTCCACTGTCTCCACCGAATCAGATTGCATGCAATCGTAGTGAATCAAGTGTTCTTGAGTTGACTATCAGATGATATTTATATGAATTAAATATTTAATTCACTCCACTCATATCTAGTTGATTAGCCAGTTAAACTAATCCCAACTAGTTCAACTAAACAAACAACACAACTCACTCATCCGTCCCGTTAACTCCTCCAAAACTTCGCCATCGGTCTAACTCGAAGTCAACCATGCAAGATGCCATCAAACCCAGGTGTCCATGCGTGATTCCTTCGCGCTGCATGAGTCACCTCCATGACTCAAACTCAAGTGTCAAGAGAGTAAATCGGTCATTATAGTCAAAACAGTTATTAAGGGTAAATAATATTTGACTTCCATATTTTTAGAGACATGCTAAAAAATAGCCCGGTCCTAAAAATAAGGGTCTCATCTATTTTTACCAACATGTCGCATAACAAGAATTTCCCCAATCGAATTTAAATTATGCCCGTATAACAAAAAATACAGGTCTAAAAATAGACTTTGCGCTCATAATTTGCCTCAAGGGCCTACTCACAGGAAGGCGACTTCATTTCACTAAGCTCCATCATCTTGCCGCATTCTCAACACTCCCTCTCGCAAGATAAGGATTATCCCAACCCTATCCCGCTCTCGTGGAATTCGAATCCTGCTCCCGGTGAGCGCTTCGTCGATGCGCATCCCCATCCTCCGTGGAACATATGAGCATCATGATCCTCCGCTCGAACACATCTCCATGTGATGGTACCGATGTTCGATATGTTTGGACCTATCATGAAAAACTGGATTAGCCGAGAGCTTGATGCAGCTCTGGTTATCACAGTAGATCACTGTACGCTCCAAATGCAACCTGAACAAACCTGCGAGGATCTTCCTCATCCAAATAGCCTCGCATGCAGCCAAACTTGCTGCCATGTACTCGGCCTCTGCTGAACTGAGTGCCACGGATCTCTGCTTCCTGCTGTACCAGGAAACTGCTGCCGACCCAATGCTGAAAACTCCTCCAGAAGTGCTCTTCCGGTCCGTTGGACTCCCTGCCCAATCTGCATCAGTGAAGCCAGAAAGCTTCGCTCCATCCTCCTGTCTGTACCATAGACCATATCCTGATGTGCCTCTGATATAGCGCAATACATGCTTGCCCGCCTTCCAAAAGAGCTTGGTAGGCTTAACCATAGCTTGCGAAAGCTGGTTAATTGCATAGCATATATCGGGTCGTGTATTGACCAGATACATAAGCGACCCCACCAACTGTCGATAGACAGTGGCATCCACTACCTTCGCTGAAGTAGCATCCTCCTTCCTCCAACCACCAGGAAGAGGAGTGTCAACAGGCTTGCAGCCTTGCATGTTGAACCTCTGCAGAATCTCCCGAGCATACTTGCCCTGAGAAACAAACAGTCCTCCACTGCGCTGCCAAATCTCCAATCCCAGGAAATAATGAAGGATGCCCAGGTCCTTCATCTCAAACTCTCGTGCAAGATCCTCCTTGCATGAAAGTATCAACTGCTCGTCGCCAGTCAAAATCAGATCATCTACATACAGAACGATGATCAACAGCTTCCCCTCCACCACAATCTGGTACAGGTTTGGATCCGCCTCACTCTTGGAGAATCCAAGCCCGGTGAAGTAGCTGTCTATCCGAGTGTACCAAGCACGAGGTGCTTGCTTCAGCTCGTACAGTGCTCTCTTGAGTCGGCACACATGCGACTCACTGCTGAAGATCTCGAAACCTTCAGGCTGCTCGATGTACACCTCCTCCTCAATAACTCCATTGAGGAACGCAGTCTTCACATCCATCTGATGAATGTGCCACCCCATCTGCGCTGAGAGAGCAAGGATCGTCTGTGTGGAAGAGTACCTTGCGACAGGTGCAAAGGTCTCCTCATAATCGATCCCCTCGATCTGTGAGAAGCCACGGCGACAAATCTCGCCTTGTACTTCTCCACACTCCCGTCAGCCGCCTGCTTCACTTTGTAGATCCATCGCAAACCCACCACTGATTTCCCCACCGGTCTTGGGACAATCTCCCATGCACTGTTCCTGACGATCGAATCATATTCTTCAATCATGGCATCAACCCATGCGGGTTCCTCCACAGCTTCCTCAAAAGAGGATGGCTCCGTCACGACACATTGACTCACAAGAGCCATGTATCCATTGTACCGATCCGGTGACTGCCTCTGTCTGCGCTGTGCTGTAGGTGGTCCTACAACCTTCTCTGCATCTCGAGCCAGTCGCTCAGCTTCTGTAGTGCGCATGCGACCTCTGATGGTTGGCGCTGCATGGATGGTTTCTTCCACCTCCTGAACCTCCTCTTGTGGCTGATCCACATCCGGAAGCTCCTCCTTAGGAACTAACAGCTCCTCATCTGCATGCAAGTGTAGCTCCCTCTCAAGCGAACACTGCATGGCTTTCTCCTCCTGAAATTTTATATCCCGTCGCACAACAGTCTTGCGACTGTCTGACAAATACACCCGATAGTTGTGAGGTGTATCAGTGTACCCCACAAATATTCCAACCTCAGCGGTTGGATCCAGCTTCCTTCTCGCATCCTTCGTTACATGCATGTAGACAGGAGAACCAAAAATCCACAAATGGGAAATATCAGGCCTCTTGCCAGAATAAGCCTCCTCCGGTGTACTCATGCCAAGAACCTTGTGAGGACAACGGTTCTGCACATACACTGCTGTATTGCATGCCTCAGCCCACAAGTGAAGGGGTAGGCCCCGATCATGCAACATCGCCCGTGCAGCACCCACGATCGTTCTGTTCTTCCGCTCAGCCACCCCGTTCTGCTGTGGGTTATGGGGTGCGATGAGCTCTCTCCGAATCCCTTCGGCGCTGCAGAACTCCTTGAATTCAGCCGAGATGAATTCACCACCGTTATCACTCCTTAGAGCAATCACCTTCTTCCCCGACTCCTTCTCGACCAGTGCTTTAAACTCACAGAACCTCGCGAATGTATCGCTCTTCTTCTGCATGAAGAAGATCCAGCACTTTCGAGAGAAATCATCAACAAAGATCACATAATACCTGTGCTTTGCTGTCGAAGCAACTGAGAAAGGACCACACACGTCTGTGTGAACTCTCTCAAGGATCGTCGTGGCGCGGCTATCCTTCTCGTGAAAGGTGGCTTTCACATACTTCCCTAAAGTACACCCCTTGCACTGATCTGACTGCGCAAGGGTGCCCTTAGGAAGTCCAGTAGAAATCTGTTGCAGAATCTTCAAAGCTCCATGGTGAAGATGGCCCAATCTCCTGTGCCATAGTTCACCCTCATCATCCCGGCTCACCACTTCTCCCGCCTTGCATGCCATAGCTGCGCAGTCATCTACCTGCAACTGATAAAGGTTCTGAGTTCGAACCCCTATCTTCCGGGTCTCTCCAGTAGTCTTACTGTGCAGGAAGGCTTTTCCTTCGCTGAAGACCACATCATAACTCTTATCCTCCAACATCGCTACTGAAATCAGGTTCTTCTTCAATCCGGGTACATGCATGACATCCTTTAGTACAAAGGGTCTACCAGACTCCCTCTGAAAGGATACGGTACCGATACCAGTCGCACTGTATCTACCATCATCGCCCATCTCGATGTGCACACCCAAATCTTTGTTCTCCAGATCTGAGAACAACTCCCGATCTCCCGTCATATGAAATGACGCATCGCTGTCCAAGAACCACACCGATCCCATCACACTTGAAACCAAGCATGCAATCAGTGAAAAGTCAAGCTCGAACTGTGAAGCCAAAGCTTCTCCATCTGCAGATCTTCCCGCTTGCTTGTTCTTCTTCTTCTTTGGACAATTGGTGGCATAATGTCCGTGATCATGGCAGTGAAAACACTTCACTTTCGCCATATCCTGCTTCTTGCCCTTAGCACCAGAATGAGAGGTTTTCTTACCCTTCCCCTTCTTTGCTTTGGACACTAAAGCGCAGTTTTCTTCATCAGCTCCCTTTGATGAAGATCCATCTCGAGTAGTCCTCCTTATCTCCTCCTGCATGAGATCCGCCCAAAGGCGCTCCCATCCCGGCAGCTTCTCCCGACCATTGACATTATCTTGATATGAGTGCCAAGCCTTCGAAAGACCAAGGAGAGCCAGGTCGACCATATCCTCTTCATCGACAGTAACCCCCACACTTCCCAGTTCATCTCTGCATTGAGTGAACTTCGTGAGGTATTTGGCGATACTGTCGCCCTTCTCCATCTTGATGTTCCTAAGCTTATCTTTGAGTGCCAGCTTCCTTTGGTCACTCTTACTCTGGAATAGATCCGTCAAAGATTTCCACATTAAATATGGAGTAGCCTTTCCATGCAGGCTGGATACAATATGATCCTTGACGCCCTCCAACAGGATCCTTCGACATTTCGCTATCTTCTTTTGCCATGCATCGACTAAAGCTGCATCAGTGGGCTTTGGGACATCCATATCTACGAACTCCTTCAGACCATTATCTTCTAACACTGCTTCCATGCGATCCTTCCATGCAACATAATTCGAACTGCCTTCAAGAGCATATTCGAGTCGCAAACCGTTGAAAGACATTTTCAACACCGACACCAAGAAAACAAAGCTGCTGCAAAATTCGAATTCCAAACTCCAAGCTCTATCGCTTCCGATCTACACTTGAGAACAAATTATTTCCAAATCAGAGATTGACTGCAAGGGGCGTTTACCAGACCTTTCACTTTCCGAAGAAAGATGAATCCGAAGGCTTCCTGGCCCGTATGCAGACTCTGTCCGAGGAAATAAGTTTGTAATCACCGTAATAGATCTCGACAATTAATCTTGCTCCGATACCATGTAGAAATTAGCTGAATAAATCACTTATTCAATGGAGATTAACCCGATTACACATCAATTTCGAATTGCATGCATAACACATAATCTCATCTACAATTAATTGTCACATGCGGAAATAATAGAAGCAATCTCACATGAAATCAATCACACATTAACTCAGTATGTATGGGGAAAGCCTATAGCTGAAAACCCCGTAGCTATTGTGTATATTATAATGGAGAAATCATGTAACAAAACAAGTACAATACTCCTCACAAGTACTCAGTACTTTCTCATAAAGTCACACACAATCTAGCTTAGTTTTGAACAAGTCACTGGTTCAAAACTCCCTGCCAATTGCCTTGCTTCTATTGCGCAATCATGGCCTGTATATGAAGAGATCCAAGGTTCGAATCCCCTTGGCTTGACTGCGCAATTGTCATGGACAATTCCTCCAAGTGTAATGCAAATCCCATGCAAAACAATCTACCAACTGATAGCTGAATTAAATAATATTTAATTCACTCCAATCATAACTAATTGATTAGCTAGTTAAACTAATCTCAACTAGTTCAACTAAAATAAACAGAACACAACTCCACTATCTGTCTCATTAACTCCTCCAAACTTCTACCACTGAAGTCCAACTGAAGTCAACCATGCATGATGCCATCAAACCCTTGGGAACCACATGATTCCTCTGTCAGATGCATGAGCCACTTCTGTAGCTCGAACTGAAGTGCTCCAAGAGAGTAAACTGTTGTTTATAGTCTAAATATTATTAAGGGTAAATAATATTAGACTTCCCTATTTTTAGGAGAGGCAGTCTAAAAATAGCCTTCGACCTCTTCGACCTAAAAAATAGAGTCTCATCTATTTTTACCAACATGACCAATGCTCCAAGAATCTCAAACTGGAATCCCCGAACCATGCTCCATATGTCTAAAAATAGATATAGTCTAAAAATAGATTTTGCGCCAGAATTTGCCTGCGGGCCCACTTAGTGAAGGCGACTTCATTTCACTAAGCTCCATCATCTTGCTGCATTTTCAACACTCCCTCTCAGCAAGATATGGATTATCCGCAACCCCTATCCTGCCTCTGTGGAATTCAAACTTGCTCCTGGTGAGCGCCTTCGTCAGGATGTCGGCATCCTGATCCTCCGTGGGAACATATGAAAGCATCATGATTCTCCGCCGAACACAATCTCTGATATGATGGTACCTGATGTCGATGTGTTTGGATCTATCATGAAATACTGGATTAGCCGAGAGTTTAATGCAACTCTGGTTATCACAGTAAATCACTGTAGGCTCCAAATGCAACCCGAAAAATCCAACGAGGATCTTCCTCATCCAAATATCCTCGCATGCAATGCAAACTTGTCGCCATGTACTGGTTTCCATTGACCGTAGTGCCACAGGGTGTCGTCTCGCCGTACCGTCAGACTTTCACACTCCACGTTGAAAACATTATACTTTGCACAGTCCCTGGTCCGTTGACTCCTCACACGCAGTCCTTGTTCGTTGCCCAACACCATCCTCCTCGTCTCTGCACTACAAACCATATCCCGATGTGCCTCTGATATAGCGCAATACATGCGTGCCCGCCTTCCAAAAGAGCTTGGTAGGCTTAACCATAGCTTGCGAAAGCTGGTTAACTGCATAGCATATATCGGGTCGAGTATTGACCAGATACATCAACGACCCCACCAACTGTCGATAGACAATGGCATCCACTACCTCCTCCGAAGTAGCATCTCCCTTCCTCCAACCACCAGGAAGAGGAGTGTCAACAGGCTTGCAGCCTTGCATGTTGAACCTCTCCAGAATCTCCCGAGCATACTTGCCCCGAGAAACAAACAGTCCTCCACTGCGCTGCCAAATCTCCAATCCCAGGAAATAATGAAGGATGCCCAGGTCCTTCATCTCAAACTCTCGTGCAAGATCCTCTTTGCATGAAAGTATCAACTGCTCGTCGCCAGTCAAAATCAGATCATCTACATACAGTACGATGATCAACAGCTTCCCCTCCACCACAATCTGGTACAGGTTTGGATCCGCCTCACTCTTGGAGAATCCAAGCCCTGTGAAGTAGCTGTCTATCCGAGTGTACCAAGCACGAGGTGCTTGCTTCAGCCCGTACAGTGCTCTCTTGAGTCGGCACACATGCGACTCACTGCTGAAGATCTCAAAACCTTCAGGCTGCTCTATGTACACCTCCTCCTCAATAACTCCTTTGAGGAACGCAGTCTTCACATCCATCTGATGAATGTGCCACCCCATCTGCGCTGAGAGAGCAAGGATCGTCCGTATGGAAGAGTACCTTGCGACAGGTGCAAAAGTCTCCTCATAGTCAATCCCCTCGATCTGTGAGAAGCCACGGGTGAAAAATCTCGCCTTGTACTTCTCCACACTCCCGTCAGCTGCCTGCTTCACCTTGTAGATCCATCGCGAACCCACCACTGATTTCCCAACCGGTCTTGGGACAATCTCCCATGCACTGTTCCCGATGATCGAATCATATTCTTCGATCATGGCATCAACCCATGCGGGTTCCTCCACAGCTTCCTCAAAAGAGGATGGCTCTGTCACAACACATTGACTCATAAGAGCCATGTATCCAGTGTACCGATCCGGTGACTGTCTCTGTCTGCGTTGTGCTGTAGGTGGTCCTACAACCTTCTTTGCATCCCGAGCCAGTCGCTCAGCTTCTGTAGTGCGCATGCGCCCTCTGATGGTTGGCGCTGCATGGGTGGTTTCTTCCACCTCCTGAACCTCCTCTTGTGGCTGATCCACATCCGGAAGCTCCTCCTTAGGAACTAACAGCTCCTCATCTGCATGCAAGTGTAGCTCCCTCTCAAGCGAACACCGCATGGCTTTCTCCTCCTGAAATTTTATATCCCGTCGCACAACAGTCTTGCGACTGTCTGGCACATACACCCGATAGTTGTGAGGTGTATCAGTGTACCCCACAAATATTCCAACTTCAGCAGTTGGATCCAGCTTCCTTCTTGCATCTTTCGTCACATGCATGTAGACAGGAGATCCGAAAATCCGCAAATGGGAAATATCAGGCCTCTTGCCAGAATAAGCCTCCTCTGGTGTACTCATGCCAAGAACCTTGTGAGGACAACGGTTCTGCACATACACCGATGTATTGCATGCCTCAGCCCACAAGTGAAGGGGTAGGCCCTGATCATGCAACATCGCCCGTGCAGCACCCACGATCGTTCTGTTCTTCCGCTCAGCCACCCCGTTCTGCTGTGGGTTATGGGGTGCGATGAGCTCTCTCCGAATCCCTTCTGCGCTGCAGAAATCCTTGAATTCAGCCGAGATGAATTCACCACCGTTATCACTCCTTAGAGAAATCACCTTCTTCCCCGACTCCTTCTCGACCAGTGCTTTGAACTCACAGAACTTCGCGAATGTATCGCTCTTCTTCTGCATGAAATAGCCTGTGACCTAAAAATATGAGTCTCATCTATTTTTACTAACATTTCGCATACTTCAAGAATCTCCAACTGGAATCCCCGAATCATGCTCCGTATGTCTAAAAATAGACATAGTCTAAAATTAGACTTTGCGCCAGAATTTGCCTGCGGGCCCATTTAGTGAAGGCGACTTCATTTCACTAAGCTCCATCATCTTGCTGCATTCTCAACACCTACCACTGATTTGTCGACCGGTCTTGGGACAATTTCCCATGCACTGTTTTTGACAATGGAGTCATACTCCTCCACCATTACATCAACCCAAGTAGGCTGCTGCAATGCTTACTGAAAGGAAGATGGTTCAGTCACAATACATTTTCTCATGAGAGCCATGTATCTAGTAAATCGATCAAGAGACTATCTCTATCTGCACTGTGAAGTAGGGGCTCCTAAATTATGTGCAACATCTAGTCTCAATCTGTCAACTTCTGTGGTGCCTTTTTTTCCATTTCTAATGGATGGCTCTACATGAGTGTTTTACTCCACTCCATGAACCTCCTCATGTGGCTGATCCAAATCTTGAGATTATTCCTTGGGAACCAATAGTTCCTACTCTGCATGCAAGTCCAACTCCCTCTCAAGGGACAAACACATGGCTTTCCCCTCATCAAATTTTATATCCCTTCACACAACAGTCATTCTGTTGTTTGGAAAATACACACGATAACTATGAGGTGTTTCTGTGTACCCCACAAAAATCCCAACCTCAACAGTCAGTTCCCAATTCTTCCTGACTTCCTTGGTCACATGCACATAAACAGATGAGCCAAAAATATTAAAGTGTGAAACATCAGGTTTCTTAATAGTGAAAGCGTCTTCAGGTTTACTCATGCCAAATACTCTATGAGGACAAAGTTTTTGCACATAAACTATAGTGTTGCATGGTTTCACCCACAAATGCATTGGTACGCCCTAATCATGCAACATCGCTCATGCTGCACCCATGATCATTCTGTTCTTCCTCTCCGTGACCCCATTTTGTTGTGGTTTATGAGGTGCTACAAGTTCTCTTCGAATTCCTTCTTTCCTGCAGAAGTTATTGAATTCATTAGAGATGTATTCTCCACCATTATCACTTCTAAGAGACTTCAATTGCTTCCATGACTATTTCTCCACTAGTGCTTTAAACTCATAGAACTTTGAGAATGTTTTATCTTTATTCTGCATGAAGAAGATCCAACAATTACAAGAAAATTCATCAACAAAGATTACATAGTACTTATGTTTTGCTGTTGAAGAAACCAAGAATGGTCCACACACGTATGTGTGAACTCTCTCAAGGATCCCCAAAGCTCAGTTTTCCTTCTCATGAAAGGTGGCCTTTACATATTTTCCCATAGTACATCCCTTGCATGTGTCTGACTACGCAAGTGTACCCTTGGGAAGACTAGTAGAAATCTTCTACATGACTTTCAAGGCTCCATGGTGAAGATGGCCCAATCTCCTCTGCCATAAATCACCCTCATCCCGACTCACCACTTGATCTACCTTGCCCATGATTTTTGTGCAACCATATACCTCCAACTTGTAGATATTTTTAACTCGAATCCCTATCCTCTTGGCTTGTCTCGTTGTTTTATGTCACAGGAAATCTATTCCATCACGAAAAACAATATCATAGCCTCTATCCTCCAACATTGCGATTGAGACCAAAATTTTCTTTAGACCTGGTACATGCATTACATATTTTAATTGAAATGGTTTACTTGATGACCTCTGAAAGGTAATGGTACCAATCTCGGTCGCATTGTATCGTCTGTTGTCGCCCATCTCAATATGCATCTCAAGATATTTCTCCTCCAAGTCACTGAAAAGTTCCTTATCTCTCGTAATGTGAAAGGAAGCACCGCTATCCAAATACCACAGAGATCCAAATGCACTGGACACCATGCATGCGATCAATGAGAAGTCAAGAAAAAATTATGAGGCAAGGGTCTCACTGGCTGCAAATCCAACAACCTTCTTGTTCTTATTCTTTTTTGGACAGTTAGTAGCAAAATGGCCATGTTCGTGACAGTGAAAACACTTCACCTTGGACATTTCCTGCATCTTGCCATTCTTGGACTCAGATTTTGAATGGAATTTTTTCCCCTTCCCTTTTCTCACCTTGGCAGCCAAAGCACAATCCTCTTCATCATAATTTTTAGATGAAGATCCATCTCTGGTGGTCCTTTTGAACTCCTCCTGCACCAAATCCAACCATATTTGTTCCCAATCTGGTAATTTTTCCCTTCCATTGATAGATTCTTGATAACTGTGCCAACTCTTGGGAAGTCGTAGGAGAGCCAAGCTCACCAAATCATCATCAGGCACTGTTATACTTGTTATCCACCTATGAAATTTTGTCAAGAAAACAGGTGGCTAAATTTTTTTTATGAGCCTTCAAGAGATACATTTCCTATGAAAATCTCTCATCCTTGAAGCCTTGGTGTTCCCTTTACCTCGAAAAGATCCTCCTTGTCTGTGAAAAATTTATGCTCAGAAAGGCCTTGATTTTCCCCTTGTATCTCTGCAAAATTTCCCATTTTAACCCTTTTTTCCCCTTTGAAAAGTTTACCATTAACCCCAAAAAATCCCTCCTAAGTCTTCCAAACCATCCTTTTCATCCTTTTAAACCAAGTAAAATCCCTTCAACTGGTTTTAGAACCCCTTTTGTTCCCCTACCGAAACCTCTATTCGGCCCGAAAAACTCTGTTTTCTGGCTAAAAACTCATATTTTACCAGATGCAGGCTAAGCCCCTTTCGGCCAGCCCCTAACCACCTCCCCTTCATAAGCCCGAGCGCTAAGACCAAGCGCTTAGTCGAAAAGCGCTAATCGCATCGGAGGATTGGTCGGAGCGCTTATTCTCTTTACAAAACAAAATCTCCGATGCGATAATATATTTTGACTATCGGCCTTTGGAGAAATCTCAGCCATAGATCTGAAAAGATCTAACGGCCCACATCCATTTCATCGCGCCTTAAAACACCCCTATGTTATCTCCCGATGAAGATCTCCACCGTCGATCTTAAAACGATCCGACGACCAGCACATCGTCAGAGCTTTCTATCGCACCAGTCGCAAGCTCTTCATGTTCCCGATCGTGATCCTCCAATGCAATATTGGCCGTTGAATCCACAAGAACCGACGGCCAAGATTTTCTCTTAGTCCGCTCTATGTTCCCAATTGGTCACCCTTTGATCCAATCGCAGTCGTCGATCTCCCATAGATCCGACGTTCCAGATGTAATCGCGTCATCGCCCATTAGAGTTGTGGCCCTTCCATTGCTCCCCTCTGATTAGATCCTGACCGTCCATCCTTTCTGATCTGACGGCTCATACCACCCTACCCACTAACCATAATCCTCCGCCTGTGTTTATCTCTCCAGATCTCGACCGTTCATCGCATATGATCGGATGGTCCGCATGCTTTTCTCCACCAAGCCTCCATCATCTGCATTTTTCACCATTACTCTGCATTTTTCATCAGTTTTCCACTGTATCCACTGTTTTCATCCATGCTGCGCTGCCATTCTCACAACATTTCACTACATCCATCCTCCCATGCATGGATTTCTTAACATGTTTGTGTGTTTTGCAGGTTACAGGCGGTGAGAACCGCCATTGCTCACAGTCACTGTTATAGTGACACAGAGCGCAGAGAAAAATATTTTATGAGCCATATATTGCAACTGAAATGTTTGGGAAGGTTTCTACAGGAAATATCTTATTGAGAGTACAAAGCTTAACTCTGTAAAACCCCTCCAGCATCATCAAGCTCAAATTTCACAGACAGAGACAATCATAAAGCGACAAAGAGCATCGGTGAATAATCAGAAAGTTTAAGGCCCGTAATTGAAGATTTTGAACCTTAATCCAATGTTTAAAAGGCAAATGTACAAGATTGAAGACCTTGTGATTAATGCAGAAGGCCTAAAGAGGCCTAACACGCAGGAAACAATATCATCAGTGTTTCACATCAGCAAAAGTTTCCTTCCAAGAAAGGACACAGTATCCATACTGTCTTTACTTTATACCGTGTTCCTAAGAAGATTTGCACCCTGACAGAGTAGTCCTATGCTACCAGAGTATTTGTTACACAGCATGGCAGACCCTGAAGTCATTTATCTGCCATTTTTTTATTCACCAAAGTACTGCAGAGTACTACAGCCAAGTACGTCAAGAACATACCTGGAGTAATTTTAGCCTGTCGAAGACCACTCTTTAACCTAAAGAGTACTGAAGTTTAATGCATAGATATTAAAATATAATGGGCCTCAATCCTCTTCATCTCCTCTATTTTAATGTTTCATTTAGTGTTTCATATACCTCCTCTGCCTCTCTTTCGGCTATAAAACTCATGAAAGAACTCATTGCAAGGGTTGATGATTGGATATCTGTGAATTGTAAGCTGTTTCTCTTGAGATATAGTTCTCTGTGTAAAGTTGTAAGATAGGCCGAGGAAGATGTTTTTAGACTGAATATCAAGCTGTTGGAAATGTTGTACATGAATGGTTTTTCTCTTTAATATGACAAGCACATTTCTTTGGATCCTGATTTAGAGCAGCGGTGATGTTTTTCTATCTCTGTCTTGGTTTTCCTTTGTAATTCATTACATCTCATTTCTTCTGGTATGCATCAGAAATCTGGCATAGGATTTACCCACGCATGGTACCCTATGTTTCTGCTCTCCCTACCTTCTATGTTTTATGTTGTATGTGTTATCTGAGTACTGATTCAAGCTAATTTAACCAGTGTAGTAGCTAGTATTCACTGCTAGCTGATGTATGAATTAACGAGTCCGTGCTTGGATGTTCTTGTTGGGTTTTAATTGAAAGAATTGGGATACTGGGAGTTGAGAATACTGATTCTATCTCATGAGGGTCCTTTTCAATTAATTGAACCTTCCCAAGCTCCCTTAAGTTGGATGTCAAAGCGTTGAGAGTTCAAAGTCTCTCTCTGATCTCAGGCCTTCGCCTTTGTGTTTAAATCTTTAATTTTTCCTTCTCTGAAGAGTTAACCTTTAGGAGTTGGATCACAGGTGTTTAATGGCATGTCCTGTACCTGGATCTGATTCCTGAACGGTCACCCTGGAGGTTTCCTTGTCATTCACTTTCTTTCCCATCATTTCATACCACACTATCATCTTTAAGATCCAATGCTTTAGATGACTAGCCCATTGAAAGCCTGCATATTGAATAGCAAGTAAACCCTTTCCTGAATCCAATGCTTTAGATGACTAGCCCATTGAAAGCCTGCATATTGAATAGAAAGTAAACCCTTTCCTGAATCCATTGCCCAATGGTCTCGAGTGTTCTCTGAAATCATTCCTCCTTTGCCTAAAATCCTTGTTGCTCACCCTTGTCTTATACTAAACTCTTCTTTCCTAATTCCCAACAACCAAACAAACAATCAAACAAAACAAACCTCGCACTTTATAACTAGCCTAACACCTTTAAAACAGGACTTCAAAGACATAACCTTTGCCTACATAGAGAGATCCCTCTCTGGACCTAGGAGGGCTAGATCCTAGGTCTGAAAGTGGGTCTGATGTTGTCTTATCTTTTGCTATTGCCAAAATTTCCAAAACATGGGAACCCCAACAATACAAATGCTCCCCAGTTCATCCCAACATTGGAAAAACTTCGTTAGGTATTTTGGCATGGAGTCGCTCTTCTCCATTTTGATATTCCCGAGTTTATCTTTGAGCGCCAATTTCCTATGGTTGCTTCTTCTTTGGAATAGATCCATCAAAGCCTTCCACATTTCATATCGTGTGGCTTTCCCATGGAGGCTTGAGACAATGTGGTCTCGTACTCCCTCCAATAGTATCCTCCTCACCTTGTCCACTTTTTTTTTCCATGCATCAAGCAATGCAACATCTGTCACAGCGGGCTTAGGAACATCATTGTCAATGAATTCCTTCAGGCCATTGTCTTTGAGTACTGCCTCCATCCTGTCCTTCCAAGAAATATATTTTGAGTTTCCCTCGAGTGCATAATCCAACCTCAAGCCATTGAAATCCATTTCGATCTTGAATCAACTGTAGTACCAAGAAATTATTTCTGCAAATTCGAATTCTATCCAGTCACAAACTCAACTCCTACTTCACTTCTGCAATTTCCTGTGCTCTGATACCATGTAGAAATTATACAAAAAAATTGTATATTCTGGATTCACCCAATCTAAAAATGTTTAAAAGTTAAATATTGAAGTGCTTCTACAAATATTTTGCAGAATTAAAAACACAATCGCCAATCACATAATCATGAAGAAAGATCAATAACACACAACACAGATAATTTCCTGGGGAAAGCTCACAACTAAAAACCCCACTATATTATATTGTATATTCATAGTATGGATCATGAAAAAATTACATACAGAACTCTTCTCACAAGAGCCCTCCAGTTTTCAGCTAATTGTCTCACATTTTCATACAAAAGCTGGCGAATTACTTAGCCAATTTACAGCCTCCACATAGCTTGCCTTGATTGCGCAATCCCTGAATGAATTCAATCCCGCCTTCCTTGATTGCACAAGTATCATTGGCACATACAATGGGTGTTTGGTTGCATGTTTGCAACCTAATCCTACAACTGATAGTCAATCTTCCCTTTCACCTAGATCTCAACTGGGTCTCCACTGGATCTAACATGCATGCAGTTAAAAAAAAATAAAACATCAGTTGCATGTGAGATCATTGCATGTGAATTAATTGATATTTAATTCACTGATCTCTCACTAGTGTATCTTCAGTTACAACTAGCACAACTGACTTTAACTCACTTAACTGAGTTAAACTGATTTACAACATGCATGAACTCATGCACAACTGCACTCTGCACTATGTTACAACTAGATTTACTTTGCCTGTCCCACCAACAACCTCTAACTCGAATTCCATGAGCTAACTGAGTTTATATCACACTCAGTTAACTTATTACAAGTTCTCATTGATAATAGATTATAGTTTAATGTCCATTCTAATTAAGGGATAACTAAAAATAGATATGCACCCAAAAATAACACTGTGGGCCCCACCCTAGTTTGGGTGCTTAATGAACTAGGCATGGGTGCTGAATATTCTTGTTGAATCTCAACAGTTTTGTTGTGGTAAAATACAACCCCCCGACTTTTGACTTATGTACTTTAGATAATGGGGAACATTTCTACAAATTTTTTGGCTAAACACCTTTTAGGATTTTCATTAAGTTAATTATCCTATGTTTTTTTCATTTTTGTTTTGATTGCTTTCTTGAATTCAATTTTTAGCAAGCTTTCCATCGATACTTGTTTTGCCTCATTTGGTCAACTGGTTTGTAAATGACACTCCTTTGAATTTTAATCATTTATGTCACCTGAGTTAAAAAATTGCGTGAAATGTACAATATTTCAATTTTTATAATTACTTTAGTTTAAAAATACATTTATTGTAAATATTAACTCTTAGCTAGTTTTTTTTTTTTTTCATTTTTCATTTTCATTAATGATCCTACAAAATGACCCAGCTAAATTGTACAATGGACTAAAACACATTTCGATATCTTGGTAATTTACTCCAATATATCATTTTAAAATAAATTTCCAAGCCCGAAATCTCAAAATTGCAAAATGGCTATAGTCTAATTTGTAGGATTGTTAATCCCATGTGGGCCCCTCTTCACATCCTTTCGCCTCCTTCCAAAAATGCGATATTATGAGAATGCAAGATGCGAAATTATGAGATTTCTATAGGTCTTTGAAATTTTAAAAATAAAAAATAAAATAATAAAAATAAAAATTACAATAAAACTTTTGTGCATATCGAATATCGCAATTTTTAAATCATAAAAAAAAAAAAAAAATTCGCAATCAATATTGCGACTTGATTTCATGTGATTCAGGTTATTTGCTTTTTACATGAAGTTTTGGTTTTCGTTTCACCTTATAACTCCCGTACCTCCACCTCACTCACCCTCCACCTTATCCCCTCCATATCCTCCATGCTACTCCCTCTCCATAAAACCTCACGTAACATGGTTTGTAAGTTTTTAATATATAATAAATATTATATTATTATTATAATAATTATATTATTATTATAATAATTATATTATAATTATAATATTTTATTATAAGTTTAATATAATTTTTTTTTTTTTTCACAGTGGTTCACGAATCCATGTGCCCGCACACATGAACCAAGTTACATCCACGGTCTGAAAACCTCAATAGACCCTCCCTAGGGGATGTATTGTCAGCCATACATGTGAGGCGTAACCCTGTGGGCATCAAGGAGATTCGATCCTGTGACCTCCCAACTGGAAAAGTACTTAACAACGAGGACTCAACCGATTGAGCTAACCCTTGGGCTAAGTTTAATATAATAAAATTATAACATTAATATAATATAATTATATTTTAATTAATTAAAATTTTATTTTTTATTTTATATTAATTAGTTTCTGTAAATAATTAAGATTAATAACACAATTATAATTAAATTAACATTAATCAAATAATAATTATAATTTAATTTAGGATTTAATCTAATTAAAAAAAAATTATTTTTAGCCCAAGCAACATAAATTCCAGATTTCTGGCAATTGTGATATACCAACTTTGGAAGCTCATAGAATGAGCTTTACTTGGCCAAATGAGGCCCATGATGGCTCGTTGTATAGATAAAATTATGGAGAACATTTCTAAAGTGGTTTCATTTCTAGATTTATTCATTTATTGGGTCTAAAATTCAACAGAATATTAAGCTCTGATTTTTTAAAACAAATCCATTTTTCTGAGTTTTATTTTCTTCATTTTCATTTGCCCACAACTTCTTCAGAGTGCAGATCCATTCATCAATTAAATCCTTGACCAATTAGATCATAACAGATATCAATTGAAAGCTCACATTTCCTTTTTCAATTTATTTAATTAAGCTTTGATTGGATTTGTTTTAAATTTCAGATTTGGCATTTTGATTTTATTTTTGAATTTTAATTTTGTTTTTTATTTGTTTTTGTAGGAAAACAGTTGAAGAGATGAGGAAAAGAAGATATCAGACAATGAAAATGCTCCAGCGATTGAAGAATATTATTTTGACCCAATATAAATTGATTAAGCATAACCACTCTTCAACAAACTTTCTATTGAAGAATTATTTTGTAAATTGTATAAATAGTAGATTGTAGAATGTAATAGGGGCTCCTCTTCTCTACAATTCTGGAATTCTTGATGGCACTATTATCTATAGGATTTAGAGGTGTAGGTTAGAGGATAGAAAACTTAGATCTGGGGTTATTGAGGATTTTTCCTTTTACATTTTGAACTATGTGTGGAGAACGGAGTTTGTACTTCTACAACTCTTGTTTTTAAAGCAGAAATTCAAGCTTTGTAAAGGACTGATTGGAGACCAGAGTCAGAGAAATGGTTTCAATAAATTGGTATTTATAGTACTATTGTTTTAAATATTGGTTTCATTTTATGATAGTAGAAATGTGTCATTTTATTCGTATTTGCACACTTTTGTCGCTATGAGTAATTCACCTCAATTATATGTTATTATTTATATCTCCCATTATGGGTTGAATTCTGATTTCTGAATAACTATTTACTCAAAAATCTGTCTTTTAATATTGATTAAATAAACAATGTTAAGTTGTGAGATTTTTCCGCATATTATTGTTTAATTATTCAAATTATTGATTTAACAAGAAATATCATTTTTGGGAACTATTTCCTAATTTTTGTTGGTTGATTATCTTAGTTGAGAGGCCTCTGAATAGGATGTGTTTCAGTATTTATAATATCAGTTAATTGAACTTCTTCGTTAGCTTGATATTCATTATAAGCCGATATATTTAAATCCCAATTATTTAAAATATCTTGCTCTCGGTTAGGTTAGATCTAAATCTAGCTAATTGCGATAGGATTAGGATAATTTCCTTTTGTTTTCATTTTAGAATTAATTTGCATTTAGATTCAATTCTACATTAATCAAATTCCTCTTCCCAAAGAGGCAAAAATTTAACTGTGGCTTGGCTAAGCCCAAATTAGCCTAAGGATCACTTTCTTGCCTGATCAGCAAGATGGATGATCTCATGTCTCTTCTCCATTGGTAGATAAAAGTTATATTTTAAGCCATTGGAGATTGAGAAAATGTAACTAGACCTAGTTAAACTAGTTGGAAACACCATTCCAAATGGAAAATGAACTGATTTAAGGTCCGGACCGGGTGGTCATCCCCCATGTTGTTGCAACGAATTTCGAGGCTTCAACATTTTGGCGTTAGAAGGATGTCATGAGACTTGTTTTCCTTCGGAGTATTTGTATTCAAACATGTCATTTTTATTACAACGACTCTAAAAATTCCAATTTGGAGTTGCATTTTTGGACATGCATCTTCCAATACTCCACCAAAAATAGTAAGACTCTTGTCTCAGGTAAAGTTTAATGGTAAGAGAAATACTTCTGCATTTAATCATGTTTTACAATTTATTCAAAAATTTTCAAATTCTACTTTTCAAGATATTGATGAACGTACTTTATCCAAGAATTTTACTCTTAAATTCTTGGCAAAAGCCAGAAGCTGGTTTCAATCACTTCCAGTTGCCTCAATTCACAGTTAGGATCTTTTTATTACAATATTCCTTTGTAATTTTGACAGCTATGACTACGAACAAGTATGTAACGGAATTGAATATCTACGAAGGTTTGAAAGAGAATATTTAATTGATTTTACCATTAGATTTCATTTAAATTGTTTAAAATTTAAAATTGAAGACAAAACTTCACAAGAGGAATTATTAGATTGGTTTCAACATATTTTCTCTCTTCCGTCCATTCATAATTCATGTAAAATTATTTCAATCTTTGCTCAATCTCCTTTTAATTTCATTGACATAATTGAGAATTTCAATATGGAGGTACAAACAAATAATGATGAAGTGGCCTCTATTTTGTATGATCAAAACCTTCAATTAGTGCACACTTCCTATAATATTGATAAAGATCAAGGTGCATCTTCACATGTCAATGAATCTCAATCACAAAGCTTGGAATCTCAATCACTATTAAAATCCAAGAAGATACTAACAACATTCTTGAATAAGTTACCGCTTTAAAATATGAAAATAGGTATGAGTTAGAATCATAAAAGCAGAGCATAATCTGGCAAATACAAACAGTATTTAAAGTTTCCAATAATATGCAAAATGCTGCACAAATTTATAAATTCTTTTACGATGAGAAAATGCCAAATTTAGGACAACAAAACAACATTATTTAAGAAAGCACAATAAGCGAAGTAAATATCTCAAATCTGAAATTTGCAGTGAAGGAAATGCACAAGAGTTCTCAAATAGAAACATTTTCAAAAGCATCATTTCAGATTCATATTTTTCTCTTTATCCTGATAAATTTTCTAATAGAAATTTATCATCTCCTCGCGTTAAAGATATGCCAGAAAATAGAGAGGCTGAACTAACTAAATTTCCAATTAGTTTTTATCAAGATACTGAATTAATTATTGATCATTCTTCTGGAATTAATGAACATGAGCTTAATATTCCTTCTTCTTTTGACACATTGAATGAGATCGAAAAAAATTCTAATGGATATCTTGAGGTCATTTATGATAATTACTTTGACATTGAGGATATTGATCTATCTTCTTCACAACTGAATCCTCATGATCAAATTCAAATCTCATGTGAAAATGAAGAATAATCTGATTCAGAAATTGTTTCAAATAGTTATCATTTTCAAATAATTAATCATAATCATGATTTCAGCATTCAAGAAACCATTCCAATCTATGATTTATATGATGATCAATCTCTCATTCCCATTTAGAGTTATAGCCCTCTCTCTAATTCAAAAGTTGGTATCAAAAATCATTCGTATTGCATTATTCTGCCCAATTCTTGTGAAGAGGAAATTGCTTTAATTCAATCTCAATTGTGGTGTAACAATAATTGTAACACTAGTGTAGACTATGATTCAATTTTGTAATAAGTCCATCATTTATTTTTAACTTCAGATTTATTTTCTATTTTTAGTCTTAGAATTTTAGATACTTTGTACTGGCATATTGAGCATATCAATAAATAACACTCAATTGATGCATCACCTCAATTGAAAAATGAAGATTCAAATTATATTTGTGAACATCAAGAGCTAGAAAACTTCCAATTTCAATTGATGTTCATTTCTTATCAATTACTTCTTTCTTCTCAAAAGCAGTGCTAACAAGAAAGTGTATTTTCACAATATGAGAAAAAATCTAATTCAATTAATAATATTCCATTATATCTATTGGACTTCCATCCATTTTTCATTGATCCATTTAAAATACATTTGGAAAATTTTCCTTCATGGAAGATTGTTAATAATTTAACACTTAAACATAACACTAATAAAATCATATAGGCCATTGTTTCTGAAAGTTCATTTCCACAATCAGGCCTATCATCCCCTCTTTTGAACCTTTCCCAATCAATAATGGAAATCCATTTAGATTTCTATCATCCAATTAAAATTCAGTTGGAAAAGACATTTCAAAAGATGGTGATTGTAAATAAATTGCTAACAATAAATGTACATTCTGCTTTCAGATTTCATTTCCTTAGTTTAATTATATTTTTATTTTTGTTACTAACGTTTAACATGTACATACATGCAGGAATTAAAATTCTTACATCGTT